>OZ038381.1:43854320-44376820 GCA_964036045.1 Eutreptiella sp. 'Long Island Sound 2002'
TCAGGTAGAGGTCTCGTTCATTTTACCCCCCACCCTCGAAAAACAAAACACGTGGGAGCTACCCAGCCCTGCAGCAGTGCGCACCGTCACCTGTACTCGAACAGGTCGATGGGACGCCCCGTCCGGTATTCAAAGGGATCGGTGGGAGACCACCGATCCCAGGGTTCGAACCAGCTCCTTCGCAGCACGCGCCAAGTGCGCTACCCCCAGGGGGGCTGCCTTCTGAGATACACTGACACCCGGGTCACAGGTCAAACGCGCCTGAAACCCCCCAGTGCTTTGTGTTAGCCTGCCGTGGGAATGCTCCGCTGGACCCTTGAACCGGAACGCCGGTGCACCACTCCAGCCACGGTCACCCCTACCCCCCCGCACTTCCCGCAGGGCGAAGCTCCATGCGCATCGGGCTCGTCATAGCAATCCGGCGGACCGACGCCTGGACACCAAGTCGAAACCTCTCACCCTCCCCATCCCGCTTGCTCGCAGTCACCATGCCACCAGCTGCAGCCATTGTCCCCGATGTCCCAACAGACGCGCTCCGCGCCCTTTCTCCAGCCGACCGTGTGGCGGCCATCACCCCCAGGGACAGCTTCCCTTCCACAGGGGCCGTCTGGAACCCCCTTGCGCGCGAGCGGCTGCTCACACTCAACCACCACCCCTCCGGGGTTCTCTGCGCGGGGTGTGCAGCAGACGACGCCTTCCTGGGGTCCGTGTGCCTCACGTGGGCGGCTGCCACCGACTCGTTGGCACACCTCGACATGGAGTCACTGCGCAGCCACGCAGGCCAAACATCGTGGCTGACCTACGGCATGGCCCCCGACGCCCTGGTGGCCTTCCTCGCCCAGGCCACGCCGGCCCAGATGACCGACCTCCACTCCGAGGCCTCACTCTTTACCGCCCGCTACGGCGACCAGAACCTCCGCACGCTCAGCCAGGATGAGTTCCTGATGGTCCTGTCAGGCGAGCACGACCTGAAACCCCCGGTGATGCGCCTGCCGGTGATTTACTGGTTGCTCAGCTGGGCGGCCAAGCAGGCTGGGTCCGCGGTGGCGTGCCCCGACCTCCTGCCCACGGACCCTCCAACGCCCTTGCCCACCAATAGCATCCTCACGTCCGCCCAGTGGGTTAAGGAACTGAGAGCGCATGGCCCCGATGGGGATTGCAATCTGTGCCACCCGGGCCTCCTCATGCGGCTGTACGCCTCCAAAGAGCGCTGGCGCAAAGAAACGGCCGACGACAGGTCGGATGACCCGTGGCTCCTGCAACTACGGGCGCTATCTTCCGAGGACTCCGCGGATTTCCTCACACGACTGGACTCCCTCGCCTCCGTGCCCGAGAACAAGGCCGAGGAGCATGCCCAGCCACTGCTGACACTAGCGCGGGCACACCAACTGGCCTCCAAGGCATACAGAAAACATCAACGGGGCACGGACCACGGCGGCACTGGTGGGTGTGGCCAAGTCCCTGTGCCTGACCTGCCCCGCGTACCGCCAGCCAATGTTGCGGGCAGACCTGGCCCGCTACATCGAGATCGTGGAAGAGCGGTACGAGAACAACAACCTGCAGGACCTCAAGACCAAGTCCCTGGAGGAGATAGTCCGGCTGATCGAGCAGCCTGGCTCCCAAGCCCTACCGTATGGGGACGTAGCCCGCAGGCTGGCTATGCACGACGCGGTATCAGACCGGGCCTCCCAGAGCCTCCTAGTGGTCTCTGCGGAGGATATGTTCCGCCAGGCCGTGGTACAGACGTTCAGGGGCATAGAGACCAAGGCGGGGGTGGCGCAGATCACGCAGACCCTCAGGAAGGAGCTCACCAGCAGGGCCTCAGACGCGGCCTTCGACTGGGTGCTTTGCCGCGGCTCCACTCCGGCCATCACCCCCGGGGACAGCTTCCCTTCCACAGGGGTCGTCTGGAACCCCCTTGCGCGCGAGCTGCTGCTCACACTCCACCACCACCCCTCCGGGGGTCTCTGCGCGGGGTGTGCAGCAGACGACGCCTTCCTGGGGTCCATGTGCCTCATGTGGGCGGCTGCCACCGAAACGCTGGCACACCTCGACATGGAGTCACTGCGCAGCCACGCAGGCCAAACGTGGTGGCTGACCTACTAAATGGCCATTGACGCCCTGGTGGCCTTCCACGCCCAGGCCACGCCGGCCCAGAAGACGGACCTCCACTCCGAGGCCTCACTCTTTACCGCCCGCTACGGAAACCAGACCCTACGCGCGCTCAGCCAGGATGAGTTCCTGATGGTCCTGTCCGGCGAGAACGACCTGAAACCCCCGGTGATGCGCCTGCCGGTGATATACTGGTTGCTCAGCTGGGCGGCCAAGCAGGCTGAGTCCGCACTGGCGTGCCCCGACCTCCTGCCCACGGACCCTCCAACGCCCTTGCCCACCAATAGCATCCTCACGTCCGCCCAGTGGGTAAAGGAACTGAGAGCTCATGGCCCCGATGGGGATTGCAAGCTGTGCCACCCGGGCCTCCTCATGCGGCTGTACGCCTCCAAAGAGCGCTGGCGCAGAGAAACGGCCGACAACAGGTCGGATGACCCGTGGCTCCTGCAACTACGGGAGCTATCTTCCGCGGACTCCGCGGATTTCCTCACACGACTGGACTCCCTCGCCTCCGTGCCCGAGAACAAGGCCGAGGAGCATGCCCAGCCACTGCTGACACTAGCGCGGGCACACCAACTGGGCTCCAAGGCATACAGAAAACATCAACGGGGTACGGACCACGGCGGCACTGGTGGGTGTGGCCAAGTCCCTGTGCCTGACCTGCCCTGCGTACCGCCAGCCAATGTTGCGGGCAGACCTGGCCCGCTACATAGACATGGTGGAAGAGCGGTACGAGAACAACAATCTGCAGGACCTCAAAACCAAGTCCCTGGAGGGGATAGTCCGGCTGATCGAGCAGCCTGGCTCCCAAGCCCTACCGTATGGGGACGTAGCCGGCAGGCTGGCTATGCACGACGCGGTATCAGACCGGGCCTCCCAGAGCCTCCTTGTGGTCTCTACGGAGGAGACGTTCCGCCAGGCCCTGGTACAGACGTTCGGGGGCATAGAGACCAAGGCGGGGGTGACGCAGATCACGCAGACCCTCAAGAAGGACCTCAACAGCAGGGCCTCAGACGCGGCCTTCGACTGGGTGCTTTGCCCCGGCTCCACTCCAGCCAGCCCGGCGACCGGGCCCCCCCCAGCAGGTCCGCAACAGCCCCGGCCCCGCTTCCTCACCCCGGGCCTCCAGGATCCCGAGCTTCCCGCCACAACCGCTACCCCTGCAGACGCGTCCCGCCCCCACCCCCCAGCCCGACGCCTCATCATGCTCCGGGAACTGGAGTCCATCGGGGACACGCACCTGATGGCGGCCAGTGTGCAGCTCACCCATCTCCTCCTCACGCCCATCACCCTGACGCCCCAGATGATCCGCCGCCGTTTCGGCATCGCCACGGTGGATGAGTCCGTATGGGCCCCCCTCTTCTCCTCCAGTGTGGACTGCACGTACCTGGACACCAGCACAGTGCCGCCCCAGTGGGCGGTCACCCTCGCCAGCACGCGGCTCCCCAATCGAGAGGTCCAGCGACGTCTATGACCCCTCGGCGCCCGCCGTCACCCCTACCCAGCCCGCTCTCAGGGACGAGCCCAAAAAGGACGCCAAACGCCCCCGCCAAGGGGACCACCAGGGGACGCACCGGGCACGCCCCCCCCCCGTGGGACCCCTCAAGCGCGGCGGTGGTGGTCTCGCGGCCAGGCCAATGGCAGCCTCAGCTCCCTCCCCCGTGGCCACTGCCCGCTCCCCAGCCCCCGCCAGCCCCAGATGGAGCCCGCGGCGCTGACACGGCCCCCTTTGATGGCACCGTGCGCCGCTGAGTGCACCTCCCCCGTATTCTCCCGCGCACCATCACCCCCTCCGCCCCTCTCCTCCGCGTGGCTCAGTCCATCGCTGAGACCCACACCCTCTATCATGCAGCTGACCACATCCCAAGCCAGATACACGCTTTCCTGCCCTTCCTCCCCCTAGAACAGACGTAGCGCCAGGACTATGGATGGCTTGCTGGGCCTGCGGCGCCCTCTGTGCACCCAACACGCGCTGTCAGCTCCCCCAATGCCCACACTGCTCCACCCAGGGAGGCCCAGCCCTCCTATGCCCCCCCCCCCCGCCTTGCAACCTCCCCTGAAGCCCAGCTCTGAGTTCAGGCGCACTCGCACCTTCCTCCTGCGGTCTGGCGGCCGCTTCTGTTATTCCCCACCTCCTTGTGGCACATGGTCGCCGCCAGCACCATCCATTGGCTGTCTGGCACACGCGAGCACATGCTCCGCCACCATGATGTTGCACTCGTGACCCCCCCTTTCTTCAACCCCCAGGGTGACATGCTATGGTTCTGGGACGCGGTGCGGCAGCTACCGCCGGCACCTACCAGCATTCTCTGCTACACGCGCCGGGGACATAGGTAATTCCTGGACTGCAACCCCCCCCCCGTCGTGTTCGTCATGGCTCCCCACTGCCCCCTATGCGGGCGACCAGAGCGCCCGGCCGCAGTCGTCCATGGCCCCTCTGCCCACTCCCACTACCCTGGGTTCTTCTGCACCTCTCCCTGACCCCTCAGTGCCACCTGCTGTACGGAACTAGCGGACCGGTCCTCATCCAATGTGACCGGGGTCCTGGTCCCAAACACGATCCCGGTCTCCCTCACCACCGGCGAGCGTAGCTGCTCCTTGTCTGCAGTGGTCCCAGTTGCCCCCCCTCCCCACACGGCAGTTGCACGTTGGTTCCTTGACCCGCCCACCCCACCACCTGTCCCCACCATCTTACTTTGCAACAACCTCGGTGGTGTAGAAACCAAAACCGAGGACCTTGAGAACCACCTCCTGTCAATGGACATAGGCTACGGCCTATATCAGGAGACCTGGTCGGATCGCAGCCTACGCCACAGCATCCCTAGGCGTTATGGCTATGTCATCAGCCGCACGCAAGGGGCGGCTACGGGGTTCCTGATACTTTGGGATTGGGCTTTGGTTAAGAGACCCTCCACCCCCCAAGTAGCCATGGGCTGCACTGACTGGTTTGCAGTGGTGATTGAGACCACCCGGTATGGTACTCTCCTCCTGATCTCCATACACCTCCGGCCCCACTACAGCTTCGCTGAGAAGAAAGGCGTGCTCCAGGCGATTAAGCAGCTCATCGCCCTGTTGCGCCCCCAGGCCACCATCATAGGTGGAGATTCCAATTGTGAGGCGTTCGGAGACACCTCCCCGCTGTACTACGCGCTGCGCAGCGCGACACTGTCTCGAGATTTTCACTTGGCACAGCCCCCGTGCACCTTCACCAACTGGACAGTGGTCGACTGGGTGCAACGATGCACAGGCATTGACCACATCCTCACCTCGCCAAACGTTCCCCCCCTCCACTCCACCCCCCTCCCCTCTGACAGCACCCACATGGGCCTGGTCACCACCATTGACACTCATGATCCAGCCGCACAACGGTTCCACTGGAAGCGCTTCAAATGGCGCTTACTAGAACCTGCCCGCACCACACAGCTCTCGGGCCTGATAGACGCGGTGTGGGCCTGGGTCACCCTTTACCCCGCCCCCCAAGACCATTATGTCCGCGCTATGTGGCACTATGTGTCATCCATCGTGCCCCGACCCCCCTCGGCAGCCACAGTCATGAAGCCCCTGCGCGCCCTGACCCCCCCCCTATCCCAGACTCGCCTACAGGAGCTGTCCCGAGTGCTTCGCGAGACGGTTGCGGAGCGGGTCGCGAGCGCCTAGCGGTCACCTTAGCCAAGTTGGTCGCCACCGGCACCACCCGCAGCGCCTTGCATCTGCCTGCTCACTCCCTCAAACCCCTATCTAGCAAAGCCCCCAATCCCCGCACCAACCTCTCCACCCCAGACGCCCTCAAGGCAGAAATTGACACTCAGGCTGCAATGAACGTCCAGCACCGCCATCTGGTGCTGGACAATCACTGGCTCCATGCGCACACCGACCCACAGTGTTGCGAACAGTTTTTCAACCCGGTCCTTGACCTACTGGTACGGGTATTACTGCCGTTCCTCTGGCTGGGGCTCCGGCCTCAAGTCCCTGAGGACAGGACAGCCTACTGCAACCGTCTCTCGTCTGACCCCGTGCTTTCGGATCACCTCATGCAACCCTCCATATCCTGCCCTGGCTCCTGGGCCACGGCTGTGGACAACATCCCCCGTCGGCTCCTCCAGCCGTGGGGATTCCGCCTCAGTGCGGGGGTGCTGGCCTTGCGCAGGCAAGCCTGGCTCCGCAGCCCCTCCCTCTCCACCATGCCAGTGCAGTATGGCATCTACAAGGGCAAAACCCCCAACGATAAGAAGAAGCCCCCAATCTGATGACGTCCTACCGGCCGGTAGTGGCCGAAAGCCCGGTCACAGGCGCCGACGCGCACGCAGCCAAGTCCATATTGGACCGCACGCTTGAAGCATATGCTTTGTACCCCCCCGACTATTTCGCGTACCGGGACGAACTAAGAGCGGCCAAGTTAGCACTAGTCAGTCGCGCCGCCTGCACCTCCTCCTTGTAAGTGTACGGGTCCGTGGCACGCTGTGGGTTGGATGAGTCCGACGCATACCTGCGGAAGCAGCCTGACCATGTACAGCCCCTGTGCTCCAGGCTCAGCCCAGCGTGGAACTAAGGGGAATGGGCAGCGGAATTCTACTCCCACCTCTGCATCGAGGTGGTGTCGGCAGACGGCCTCGGGCCAGGCTACACCCCCGAGGAGGGATACTCCCAAGGCAACCCCTTCTCAGCCAACAGGTATCAAGGCGCGTCCGTCCTCGCCTCCTCTTCCCTCCCCTTCCCGAAGCATATACGCATCCCCCCCTGCCCATCCCCCACAGCCCTGCCTATCAATAGAGTTTGCTACAGCGATTACCGCGCCTTCTTTGAACCCACCATAGTGCGGGTATCCGTCATCGCGGGAGAGTGTGTACGCGAGACGCTCCACACCAACGGGGTGCCCAACATGCACAAGTTGGAGTTTAGCGACCACACACTCGATGCCGGGGGCCTCCCACAACCGGCTATAGTGCAAATGGCCAGGTTCAGAAGAAGCACCCTCCCTGCCCCACCCCTCATCGTTGGCATACCCATATTCCACATCCTCAAACCTGCGGACAAGCTCAGCGACGTGCTTCGCACGCTCCAGTCAGTGTATCACTCTGCCCGTGACAAACCCATGTCCCCCCTGTTGATGGTACGGTTCTTTGTGGCGTTTGCCCTGTCCCGCTGGGACCTTGTGTTTTCTGGCCTGCTAGCCCCTCCGGACTGGCTCCATGACCTGCAGGTATACGCCCACAAGGCGTACAGGGCGGCCTTCGCCCTCCCACCAAGGACGTGCAACGTGTTCCTGCATCTCCCCCTACACGCTGGCGGCGTCAGATGCCCCTCCCCCCCCCTACGCAACCTCAGCCTTCTGGCGGTGACCTGCCTGCATGTGTTGGTCAGCCGCAATCCCCTGTCACGTGCATCGGCCCTGTGCCTCCTGGACACTATAGCCCCTTTTTCGGAAAGCATGGCCTTGCGCACGGCCCTGGCCACACTGCACATGCGCGTCCACACCCACCCTTTCCTCCACCTACGTGACATGCACGTGCACGCGCACGTGGCCTCCGACCACCCCTTGCCTGACGTCCTGTGGGTTGTGACGGACGGTGCGCTGGCAGGGCATCGAGTTGGCGGTGGAATTGTCTTCTACAGTCCCCTGCTTGGAGTCCTCCGGTCGTGGAGTTTTGGCATATCAGTGGTCATTGCCACGTCCGCAAATGCGGCATGGCTGGCCAAGCTGGTCATCCGATCCCTTCTCAAGGGCTGGGACGGCCAAGCCAGCTTCCTCGCGGATGCCACAGCATCCATGCACTGCGGATACACCAAGGCCCCGCCCCCTGTCTTCATCCTCAACCACCTCTTCAGACAGTTGGTCTCCGCCTCGGTGGTGGCCCAGTGGTTTTCGATACGAGCGCAACATGACACAGGTCACACACACACGGTGGCGATGCTCCAGCGGGAGGCTCACCTGCTCGCCGCACATGGCGCCTCCCGAGCATTACCCTTCACTGCCCCGCTCCTTCCTCTATTACGGGGGGCCGCGCTAGCCACCAGCGAAGGGCGACTCCTCCTCAATGCTCCACACAGTGTAGCTCGCCTGCACGACCAGACCCTTATCCGAGAAGCAGCGCCTTTAGCAGCGTGGGATACTGCTGTCTGGAACACCACAGCGTTCTCGACCCTCCTCCTGAACTCCACCCTCCCCAGGGCACCCCTAGTGCTCACCTTACACTTGCAGGCGCTACTGTTTCGCCCCCTGCCCCACCTCCGTGCATTACTACACATGCGATTACTGCGACGCACACGTGGACCACCCCTGGTCCCACGTGGCCCGCTCCTGCCCAACGTTTCTGTCGCGCAGCCAGTGGGCATTTGTGCACCTCCTCACCACAGTGCCCAAGATGGCAGGGTCATACCTGCCTGACGGCACAACCGTCGTGCAACCCGCCAGCAACACCTCCATCACGGTGGAGCTTGAAAGAGACCTACACACGCCATCCCCCCTCCCACCCCACGGGTGGACCGTCTTTTCCCCATCTGGCCTAGTCAGGACCGCACACCCCTCCTAAGCAGCTCAGGACGGCACAAGCGACCGTGTTCGTGTAGTCCTGGAGGCGATGGCTGACGGCTCCCCCTCACTCACGGACCTACTGATGGTCCCGGATACCCTGGAGTGGCCCATTCGGCCCGACTCAACCCTCAATCCACATGTGTGGGAGCTCCGTGCCCATGTCCTACCACTGTCGGTGGCGTTCCTCGCCCGATCGACCACGTGCCACCTACAGCACTGGCGAATGCTGGCGGGGGGTCGACTGCCCATGCGAATGCCCCCCCCCCCCCCCCTGCGCGGTGGGCCCCCACAGTGACATTTCTGGTCCACCCCAATCTGCAAGACCCGTCCATTGCGCACCTTGTGCAGGTTCACCCAGGGCCCCTAGTGGTCCTCACCATTGCATCCGCCTTACAACCCTTGCTCCTCATGCTACCTGAACCCATGAACACTCTGGCCATCCGGCATCACGTGCTCCCGTGGGACGCGGCTGTGGTTAACACGCTACCGACTCACGAACGCTTCCAGTAAAGAATCTCGACCCGCTTTCTGTACCTTGCATGTCCCGTGCCCCATGCCCCATGCACCTTGCCAGCACAAACACGTCCGCACTAGGAGGTGTATACCCCGCTCTCGCACCGCATGGTTCGAGGGTGAGTGTGGTGCGCCTGAGCCTAGCTTCCCCAAAGCGAGGCAGTCCGTGGGCCCCTAAGGCCCTCTTCGGATCGGGAAGACAGGCCCAAAGCGCAGAGCCCCAGTGCCGCGCGACGCGGAGGCGGCGGCGCGGGGAGCAGAGGGACCGTGGGCGAAGGCCCAAACGACAGCCCGGCGCCAAGTGGCCGGAAGGAGGGCGGCAGGGGAGTGCGGGCCAGCGGCCCGGGTTGCCCCCCCCTGCCGGGCACCAACCCCCCGAACCGGGGCCCACCCCCCCGTCCCCCTCCGACCCCCCCCTGGCCACCCGCACGGCGCATGGGCGGGCCTGACGGCAGGGACTGACCCGCCAGCAGCTAACCCCCCGGGCGGCGACCGGCACCCAGGGATGCCAAACAGCCCCAGCCGAACGTGTTGCAGGGAGGGGCGCGCGGCACCACACTGCCGGCCATAGGGGGGGCCTGGGCCGGGACCTTCAAGGCAGCTGCCGCAGCCGCCGGAGAAAAGAACCGGGGGACCCAAGGGGAGCGAAAGGGGGGCCCCGGGGCGACCCCCCCCCTCTCCCCCCTCCCCCCCCCCCAGCCCGCGGAATGCCGGAGGCCGGCCAAGCAGAACTCGGCCCTGTGCCGCCCCGCCGGGCCAGGAGAGCTCCCCACCCCCCCACCCCCCCCCCGCTCTGGAAGCGGATGCTCACGCAGCCCAGCGCCCTGGCCTCCACCACCGACTTCACGACTGAAATAGAGCGGTTGGCCTCCACCCCCGATAGTCATGCCGAGCACGTAGCCCAATCCATCCGCATCCTCTGCACTGACAGTGCCATCCCCGACAGTGCCCTTACCACACTCCGCTCAGTGAAAAGCGGCCGCTCGCTGGCCTCGGCCGTCAAGACAGTCTGGTATGGGTCTCCAACGAACCTCCGCCCCACCCTGCAGGCCAATCTCCTTGACCTGATCGCCACCGTTGAGGACATCCATGGGTCCTCGGCCATCGAGTCCCACCGTCTCTCGGCCCTGCAATCCCTAGACCCCCTCGTGGACGCCGCTGCCACCCACCCCAGCCTGGTCTGGTCTTCCGCAGCAGCCACCCTCCTTGCCGCCCGCCCCCCGGTGGTACCCCCTCAAGCTACCGACCTGCTACTCGCTGTCCGTGACGCCGTCTCGTTCCGTGTGGCCGTCTCCGTGGCAATTCAGGGCACCACCCGCCCGCAGCAACTCGACCGCCTGGTGTCTGAGGTCCGGACTGCCCTGCAGCCCACGTCAGGCCCAGCTGCGGCCTACGCCTGGTTTGAGCGCCGCACCCCTGGGCCATTCCCTCCGTTGCCTCACCCAGGCGCCCCGTCCCCCCTCCCCCCCTCGCCTCTCCCGTCGGGCGCCTTCCCCTGCCCACCCGCCACCCACCCTCCCGCCGCCCCCCCCCCAGCCCCCACTGGGCTACTGCCCCCCTCCCTCGTTGACGCGCCTCAGATTATTCGCCTCCGAGGCCTCCGACATGTGCCAGATGCCACGCAGGCTTCCAGCGCCCTCACCCACCACATCGGTGCGCCGGTGGCCATCCCCGCTCAAGCCCTCCGCGACGGCTCCCACTTCGCCTCCATTCCCAACGAACAGTTTCGGATCCTATTCGCCAGCGCCCCCACTCGCACCTACGTTGACCCCCACTCTCACTACACCATCACTATCGACTCCCGCACTGCGGGCGGGGAGCCCTTCTTCCTCCCCGACAGCCCCGTCAAGCCGCCTCCCAAGAAGAAGCTTCGGAACCAGCCCAGCCGACGCAAAACCGCCCTCTCCGACATGGCCCCGCCCCCCAGCCACCCCCCCCCTGGTTTCACCACCTCTGCCAGTTCGACCTCGGCCCCTGCTGCCTCCCCCCAACCACCTCGGACGTACAGGACCCTCCCCCTCACCCGCGATGCCCCCCAAACCTCCCACCACATTACCCCCTATCACGGCTCCCGTGTCAACTGACTTACCCTGCCGCACTGCCTCCCCCCCGGCGCCCTCCCGTCCACCTTCCTCACCCAGCTCGCTCTGGACTGTCCCATTGCATACCCCCGCCTCCGCGACCTCCGCAGCCTTGCGACCACAGCCCGCTCCCTACTCCACGACCTACCGCCTGACGCCTCGTACCTCTTCGCCATCGACCCACACCACTCAGGCCCCTGCCCCACTGTGTGCTGGCAGTGTGGCACCATCACCCAGCAAGGGGCTGCAGCCACCGCCTGCCCCCTCTGCGGCAGCCAGGACCACGTCCAATTGCCACCGCCCCGTGACTCGCCGCTGCCGTGGCCAGCCGCTACCTTCGTCACCCGCTTCCTGGCCGCCCTGCCACCCCCTGTCGCCCCGCCACGGCCCTGCCTGCCGCCCCTCCTGCACTACCGCGCCCTCCGCGACTTTGCCCTCTGGATCTCCCAGGCCGTTCGAGTGCTCCAGGTCGATGACCCTGACCCGGTCGTGAGCATCCCGATCGTCGTTCACGGGTACATTGTCTGGTTCTTTGACGACTCTCCCTCCCATCTGGCCCCCTGGCCCCACCCCCAGGCCCATTATAACACGTCACTGCATGGCGTTCCAGGCCACCGCTTATGGCTCACCCCTGCCCCCCCCTTGCCCACTACTATTGTGGCGTGGTTCTGCCCCTCCTGTGGCCGCCCCCAGCTCCCTTCCGCGGCCATCCTCGACCCTACCCCCTCCCTCCGCCTCCCCAACGCTTTGTGCCTGCACCCCAGCCCTGGCACCTCCCACCTGACCGCTAGCATCGCCCACCGCTCCTACGTCCGCCCCCCCGGCTCGCCACTCCTGCAGGGTGTGCCCTCAGCCCCAGTTCGCCCGGGCACCCCCTGCTTTCACCCCGACCACTCCCTCCTCCTCCCATCTCCGCCCTGGGCCCGCCACCTGCTGTCCCTCGACCTCTCCCCCCTCAACCTGCGCCGACATGCGGGACTCGTCTTCCTTTCCTGGAAAATTGGGGGCGTCGCCTCCCAGGTAGACTTCGTTGTACACACCCTCCTCGCCCTGGAGGTTGACGTCTTTGCCTTCCAGGAGGTCTGGACCTTCGAGCCCCTGCTCCAGGCCATGCCCACCCTGTACGCCTGCCACATCAGCTCAGCCGAGGGCTGCGGCACTGGTTTCGTACTCGGGTGGCGTAGATCCCTCCAACACCCAGCCACACCGCCTCGTATCGAACACGATGCCGCCGACTTACTCGTCTCCTCAGTCCGCCACCACACCCTGGGATTCCTCCTGCTCGCCTCCGTGCACGTCCACCCCGATTTGGACTACAAATCACGCCGCGCCATCCTCATCAACCTCACCACCCTCGCCACCTACCTCCGGGCAGCCCTCGAACTCTTGGGGGGTGACTTCAACATGTCGCGGACCTGTACCCGTCATCCCCTGGCGGCAGCGTGCCGCGGCGACGGATGCATGCTCCGTTTCCGCCCAGCCTTCCCGGCTGACACTCCCACTCACTACTCCAGCTCGGGGGGTGTCCCCAAGGCGACCTGCATAGACCACGTGTTTATCAAGGGGGCGCGGTCCATCACAGATGCGGATGTACTCCCTTCGCCCACACCCCACAAACCCCTCCTCGTCTCCGTTGAGCCCCTGGAGGGCCTGGCCGACATCCGCAGCTGGCGCATGGTACGCTGGCGCCACTCTCCCCCCGGCACCCTGCCCCGCCTGGCTGCGCTGATTGACCTCCTTTGGGGCTGGCTGGCATCTTATCCCGTAGGCCCCAAAGCCTTCCACCAGTCCCTTTGGGCAGCCGCCCGTCACCTCATCCCCCACCCCAGGCCAGTGGACCACGTGCTGCGCGACCTCCGCCGCCGCTCAGCTCCCCGCACCGACGCCGAGCTTGCCGACCTCAGGGAGTTTGTAGCTGCCACCGCCGCCCGCCACGGAGTAGAACGACCCGATGAAGTTCTACGATCTACCACCATCACCGGAGCTACCAAAGGTGCCCTGTGCCGCCCCTCCAACCCGCTGCGCCCCTACAGCGGGATCCAGCCAGACTTGGGCTGTGAGCTTCCCACAGCGACCGCCCGCCTCCAGGAAGTGCATGACCAGGCATCGGCCACCACCAGGCACCGCGGGCATACCCCGGACCTCGACTTCCTCACCGCCACATATGATCCCTCTAAATGGGATCCGTACTTCGACCCCATCGCGCACCTACCCGCTGGTCTTCTGGGTGACCTCCTTGCCGCGGGTGTAGACCCGCGGGACCGCCCACGCCGAGGCCTCTTCAGCCGACAAGTGGCAGAAGGCCCAGTGCTCCGCCCAGACAGGATATGGCGCTTAGTAACGTCCCCGGGATCGCTGTTTGCTGGCCTGGACCAGTGCCCCCAAGCGCTCCTGCACCACCTGCGCCACGGAGGTGTCCAGGGCGTACAGCGCCACCTGCAGCTAGTCGACGCCGGCGCGGACTCCCTCTCCCTCGACTCCGTCATGATGGGCATCGACAAAAATAAGCCCTTCCCCCACCTCTTCAAAGCCCACCGCCCCGTCACGCTCACGTCTCCACTCACCCGCGCGGAGTCCCGCGCAGCCCGGGACATGCTGGTCCCGTCCCTGGAGATCTCCGGCACGCTTCCCCCAGACGCGTTTGCATATCGGTCAGACATACGCCCAGCCTTCCTCGCCCTGGCCCTCCGCGACACCGTCTTCTCCAGCCTAGAGCGCCACGGCTCCGCCGCCATCACCGACTGGGACTCAGCGGACGCTTTTCTCCGCCAGCAGCGCGAGGACTGCAACCACTTGCACAGCATCCTGCAGCTCCCCTGGGATTTTGGGCCCTGGGCCGTTAAATACTACGGCCGCCTACGCATCCACCCACTGACTGCAGACGGGTTCGCCCCGCCCTACGTCACGGAGGAAGGGTGGAACCAAGGGGACAACCCTTCGGGCGACACCTACCAGGTAGGAGAGCTCGTCGTCAGTGGCAGCCTACCGCACTTCCCAGACGTACATGTGCCCCCCTGCGCAGGCGGTGTCCCAGTCAGCAACCTGTCGTACTCGGACGACCGCCGCCTCGTGAGGCCTACGCTCCCCTCCCTCGTCGCCCTGACGCGGCTCTGTACCCGCGCCACCGTAGCCAAGGGCGGCCTTGTCCACATGGACAAACTCCGCTTCTCCGCCCTCCAGATCACCGATTCAGGCCTCGACCAGGTCACCTCCACAGTGCCGTACTACCTCACCCCGACCTCTCAGGCCACCCCCCAGATCGTCGGCATCCCACTGTCCCACGCCCTCAAACCCCCAAACGCATACGCCGACCTCGCCAAGCAAGTCACGCGCATGCGCCGCCGCATAGAGACCCTCCCCACCACCACCGTCCTGGCCCTGCGCTCCCTGTGGGCCTTCATTCTCTCGCAGCTGGACTACATTGCCTCCGGCGTGGCAGTTCCCCCAGAGCAGATCGAGGACCTCTCCATCCAGTCGCGAGCGTACTACCGCCACGTCCTGGGGCTCCCGTGCTGGACGTCCCGTGCCCTTCTCGCCCTCCCCCCCAGCAGTGGCGGCCCCGGCTGCCCCCACCTCCCCCTCCGCTCGGCGTGCCATCTGCTCGTAACGTACACCCAGGCCACCTGCTCCAGGTCCCTGCTTGCGCACCGCTCCGCGCGGTATCTGGCAGAGATCGACCTCCCTGGCAGTGACGCACGCCCCCTCCATGCTGCAGCCCAGCAACTATCAGTTGAGGTATCCCTCCTCCCCGACCCAGCCATCAGCGCCATGCCAATCCACACTGATGCGGACCCATCAGTGCTGCATAAGTGTCCCAGCCTGGTGCTCTCCACCGACGCCTCACTCCGCCGCTGCGACGGCGGCGGCGGCATCGTCTTCTATGCCCCCGACCAAGGTGTGATCCTCCGCGCTTGGTACGGCATCCGCATGTGGGTCACCCCCGCGGGCGCGGAGTGGCTGGCCCACCTGGTTGGTCTGTACCTTCTCAACGGGTGGTCGGGCCACTTGACTACCGCCCTGGACAGCACCTCAGCCCTGCTGCGTGCCCACACGCGCTTCCCCCCAAAACTCACTGTCCTTGAACTACTGTGGCGCCGCCTCTCCCCCACCCTCCTCCGTCTCCGCTCCCATACTGAGCTGTGGGTCCCAGCACAGCATGACAGCCACGCCACTCACCTCCTGGCGATCCTCAACCGGGAATCCCATCAGTTGGCAGCCCGCGGGGCCGCTGCCCCCACCCCCTGGGCAGTGCCCCTGCCCCACCCCCTCCCTGACCCCCTCGTTCTGCACTACCGCGGCAGCATGCTCGTGGAGCCGCAATTGGGCCTGGACGCGGCCTACGACGCCACCACCAGCTCTGCCTACTTCTCTGGCCGTCGAGCTCATCTCCTTCGCCCCGATGGTACGATTTTCCACGAACTGCTGGAAGCGGACGACATCCCTACCCGTGCCATCAAGCGCGCCCTTGCATACCGGGTGCTCGAATGGCAACCGCCCCCGGAGCCAAACATCCCCATGGAGTGCCACTTCTGCGGCGCCGCCGTGCACCAGCTCTGGCGCCACGTCCGCAGCCGGTGCCCCGCGGCCTTCCTCCATCTTCGCCGTGCCCAAGCCCTCCTCCTCCACGCCACGACCCCCAGTCCAGCCGCCACCGTCACGGGGGACGGACACCTACTCGACGGTCAAGGGCGGCCGGTACTGAGCTGTACATGGGACTCACACTTCACGTCAGAGGACGCCGGCATGGGTGACGTCCTCACTCTCTCCGGCCTATGGTACGCTTCGCCCGATGAGGGTGGGGCCTTCCTCACCGCGGCCACTCGGCGCCGCATAACGAAGGACGTAGTAAGTGGCCTGGCCCAGCCAGTCCTGACCCCCTCTGACCTCCTAGCACTCTGGGCCACACTCCCGTATCCTCACCGCACGCCGGACCAGCCCCCGCCGCAACCTCCCACGGTCTCCGTGCTGGATCACCAGAGCTACCTACCGTGGGACTACTCCCTGGTCACGGCTTACCTGGTGCGGGGTCTGCCGTCCTGGCAAGTGCGCTGTGCAGCACAGCTAAATATTTCCCTGCCTGTAGAGCCCCAGTGGCACCATGGAGCCCCAGTGCTCCTCGTCGTCGCGCTGCCGGCGGCTTTATATTGGGCCCTTGCCCTGCTTGCCCAGGCTGGTGTACCTCCCCTGTGGGCTGGCGTAGCCTTGCTCACGGCTGTGCCCCCAGGAGACAGCACCCTGGCGCTGCCCCAGCTCATGACTCCGTATGCCTGTGGCACGCTGTGGGTGTACACCACAGCAGGTGTGTCCCATCGGTGGGCCCTCGCGCCCGCCGCCGCGACTCAGTGACGAGCCGCCGAAACGCCGTGATGTCCCCGTGTTGTGCCAGTGTAGGGCAGGCAGAGGTAAGTCAGAGCCCCCCCCCCCCCCAGAGCCCAGAGCAAGGGGTTGAGCCCAGCCCAGGGACCCCCCCCTGCGTGACTGACTGGTCCGGGGCCGGGCCAGGCGCGGCACTGCCGTGTGACCCGACGTGCCTCGCAGCCCAGCCAGTCCACGCCCCACACCCGACGGCAGCGCGCGCGCCCCATACACACAGGTACGGCGGCATCTCCCTCCCGCGTGTGCCACCGCGGGGTACGGGGGCGGTCATCAGTCCGGTAGGCCTTGAGACCGGACAACCGAGCACCCACCGGACCAGTTGTGACGCGCAGGGAAGGGCGACGTCCGTGGTCCCGGAGGTCCGGATGAGGCCTTGACCCAACCCAACCCAACCCCCCCCCCCCCCCCCGGGAGGGCCGCGGCACCCGGGGAGGAGCGCCACTAGGCCCATACGCCGCGCGCCACCAAGCCCTCACCCGGCCACTCCCACAGTGACCTCGACAGGCCTGCAGTCCCGCGCCGGCGCGCAGGGGCACCCCGCGGACCGCATCCGGGCGGCAGCACACGGACACGAACCGGAGCAGTACGGAAACCACACCCTCCATGGACTGAGGGACGCCGATGAAGCCCGCTTTAGTGCCGGCCCAAGGGAGGCAGAGGGACGGACCAAGGCAGAGCGACCCCCTGCCCCCCGCACCCCGGGGCCCCCCAACCACGCCCCCGAGGGAGGGCGACACACAAACCGCCCCCCCACCACAGCCCCCCGGCGCCTGACCACCCCGGACGCACAGGCCCGCCCCCGAGGGGGCACACGATCCAGAGCCAGGCACGGGGGGAAAGGGACCGGGCCGCCCCCCCCCCCCCCCCCCCCGAGCTAGCTAGACGGCGCACGGGACTGGGGTGGGAAACGCGGAGGGGCACGAACCGCATGGAACGGCCCTACCGGCGCCCTGCACCGAAAGCACGCGAGCTGCGCGCGCCACACCGACCTCGGGAGGGGGGAAGGGCGCGGACGCCGCGGGAGCGTGAGTGCACACACACGCAAAGGGCACGCGGGGGGAACCTGAGGTGCAACCTGACCCAGCCCGCGGAACACACAGACAACATGGAATGGCGTACCGGCGGGCGAGGATAAGGGACACCCGGATGGAACGACCCGCCACACACAACGCGGGGAACGCAGGTGAAGGGAGGGGGGCACGGGAGAGACGCGGGAACCGGCACCGGCCCCCAACCCCCAGACCTGCCGCCAGCAAAGCGCACACGCGACCAGGGCACGGCACCTGCCAAGGCCGTAGTGGCACACAGCGTCACGCACCAGCTGCACGGCTAGGCAGCCTCCGCGCCAGCCCAAGGGGGTCCCACTGGCGACAAGCCAGTAGCACGGGCCCGGCGGCGCGGGCACCCCAGGCGACAACGCATTAGGGGGGCGGCGTAGTAGGTAAGCGCCTGCACCTACGGTTGCGAAGTGACACACTGACCATGGAGTGGCGAAAAGGGGAAGTCGGGGAGGGACAGGGCTCCGAGCCCCGTGAACCCGGGGGACTCCGCCACCAGGCAGGAGGTGAGTCATGAAGGGCCCCCCACTAGGTCCCGGTGGGGAGGATATCATCTGGCCCGACCAGGTGGCCCCCCAGGGCCGAAGAAAGCCTAGTACCCGAAACGTCAAACCTCAAACCTCAAACCTTTTGCGTCCTGCGGACAATGCACTCAGATCAGGGCCCTCATCACCTGCACCCAAGACCCGGGAAAGTAGATCCATGGTCTCATCGAGACCCAGCTTAGGGGCTGCCATGCGTGGGGGCAAACCTCGATCCACGCACGTTAATTCGGGTGCCACCGCCCACAGACTGGGGCCGGGCTTCAGGCATTCATGTTCCTTCGGTTCCTCCGAAGGCGTAGGTTCTTTACACACCCAGTCGGGTTCCCACACTGACGATTGGGCCGACCCCGGCCAGTCCATTTCGCCGTAAGGGATCTCGAACGTCTCCTCGCCGGGAGTAGCTCTGAACATCGTTGCCAAAGCTGCATCTTTTCCTTTTCCTTTCATTGCTGCTCTTCTCCAGACCTTGACCTTGGCGTTGGCCACTTCGACCCCTAGAGTAGGGTGGTTTCTGATGGGGGCAATGAGGACACGATGGAAGCTAAGGCGGCTGCCACAGGGTCCTTGCCTTCGAGCCGCCTGACGTTCGCCCGCGTTACGCCGGGCACTTCAGCGCTCGAACCGACTCCTTCGGTATATATATTTCTGTATTCTCTTCTGCTCCTCTTGACTCTGCATGTTCTCCTAGAGGACTCGTGTCACGGGGTACACCACTTGTAGATGAGGGTCCAGCTCTCACATCACCAGTCTTTGACCTGGTGCTTGTGATCGGCACTGTTTTGACACGGAGTGTGACAAACATCTTCACAGTTCAGGATACAAGTGTTTCTTGGTGTTCTTCGTGTTCTGCTTTAGTCTTCTAGGGCCCTCCTCTGCTACCAGAAAAGGTTTCTGGTTTGCCCACACTTGTGCTTGTTCCCTGTATTTGTTTTAGAAAACTTTGCTGATTTTCCACAAGTCAAAATGAGGTCCACACAAAGATGAAGGAGAGCAAGTCCAGGCACCGGATCAATGAAATCAGGATAATTCCTTCCACAATCAAAACATGTGTAACAAAGAGGGGCTGCGTATAGGCAAATGTAGGTCCAAATACAATGCTCTAATGGTTTATAAACAAAATAGATAATTTTTTGTGAAAACTGGCATGGTTCAGGTCCCCAGAATACTTCCAAGCACTTCATGTGCACTCTTTTGGATGCAATGGAATGGGTTAGGAATCTGGGGCATAGGAGTTAGGCCAGACACAGGATATGGCTTGGCCAGCATGCCCAAGCAACTGAATTCAAAATCTGTTCAAAAGTACAACCACATTAAGTGATAGAAACATTTGAGTATAGGGGTCCTGGGGTGGCAGCCCACTAGGCTTAACCTGCAAGGCCGGACGCACGAAGTGCCTACTTTATTTCGGTATTACCTCCTTTAAGGAAGATACCTCCGCTCACTTCAGTGGTACGGGTGAACTTCATGGGGGGGCTAGGGTTATAACCCTAGTTACTTTGAGAAAGTGTACTTCAAGCTTCAAAGGAGTGAGAAAAATGATCAAGTGTCAGTCTTCATTACTTCCCAAGGATTAGGGGGGGCTTGGCCTCGATCACATACCCCAAGAAAGACATGGTACTGACTTCTTCTTACTTTTGGCACCCCAAATCCACCAGAACAGCGAGAGCCTTAAATTCTCCATTGGGCAAAACAACTTCAACGGAAAGTTCGGTTTGAACCTCACTAGTCACGATATGCCCCTTCATGACTCTCGAAGGAACGAGAGCGACCGTAGTGTCAAAGGGGTGCCCGAGGGTTTCTTCTTTCACAGGGGTCTCCTCTGGGCACTCCTACGGACGTCCCCGCCCGTACGGCGCTCTTCTTTCCCCTTTTTCGCCCTTACCGCCACCACCACCCTTATGGCCACCACCGCCTTTACCGCCACCACCACCCTTATCGCCACCACCACCCTTAGGTTTACCACCCTTAGACCTACCCCAAAGCGCCCAGTAGGAGGCATTGCATGGGGAATTGGGTTTACACCCCAATCAATACGGTAGTCCATATCCGTTTGTTTACGGTGTTTCCAATGTTTGGAACATGAATCCCAACCGGGTTGCTTGGAAGGTGGCGGTTCAGACCCGGGGTCGGCGGTTTTCTTCGCCGGGGGTTTAGGATCACCCACGGCGTTGACGGAGGTGTCAGTGGGTGCGGCGGTGTTCCGGTCCGCCGTAGCATCCGCATTAACCGCATTCACCGCGGTTTTAGGGGTGAAGGGTGATGGGTGTAGGTTGCCTTCGTCTTGTCTCCTCGATTGAGACGATCGAGAGCTTCTCTCTCCGAGGCGTTTTTATGGGCCAGGGCATAGATATCCTCAGGTTTCAAACGAGGCCTCCGTTGCTCCACGTTCATGGTGTAGCCGTTTGTGTGAGGTGTGTTGTTGAGTTGCAAGATCCATTCCTGTAGATATGGGGCCTTGCAATCAACTATCACCCCCGGCCGTGAATAGGAAACAATCTCAGGAACTGTGGTGCAACATTGAGCGCTATACTTCCTGAGTTCTTTCTCGAATCGGGCGCGAACCGGCGAAGGGTCAAGGCCACTAAAATCCACCACATAACTGCCCTGGCTGTTCTTGGCCTCTTTTTTGACCATTTCCTCTTTGATCAACGGGAGCTTGCTTAGGAGCTGCCCCCGGATTACTTGGGGACGAGTCACATTACTCAAAGGCACCAAACGTTGCCAACGAGTGTAGAACTCCTCCATGTCGATGAGGCACACTTGCCCTCTAACCACCCTGGGGCGAGGGCTTGCCACCGTCCATCGGCCCTTGAGGGGTCATATTCGTGGAACCGGTGTTCCAAAAAGTGCACGATTTGTTTAGGGTGGGGGCTGTCCGTGTGTGTCGAGTGGCCTCGGCAACTCCTGTGTTGATGATCCGCTTTAGCCACGGGGGCAAGGTGCTCAAAATCATGCGCGCGTCGTTAGCTTTTCGGTATGTGGGATCACAGCCCCCCAACCATTGTTGAAGCTTCTCCACCCACTCGTCGTGGTTCTCTAATTGCCCATTAAAATGCGGCGGGGGCATATCACTATTCTCCAACCCTTTTGTGTAACTATTTTGCACCATAGGCATTTGGTACGGGTGGTACGCGGGGGGTGCACTTGGTGCAACCTTCACTGGAGAAACTGTACATGTGTCCGTAGGATCAGAAGGCGTGTATGAAGGTTTCCTGGGGGAAGTGAAAACGTTTTCGTGAGGGGATGGATGTTCCCCAACGAAGAGGAGTTCTCCTCCGCACCAGTCCACAGGGCCGTAGGCTCCAAGGGGTACTCCTCGCTCTTAGGCACCGCCCTCCACCTGGGGATAGCAGGTTCGTTTTGTTTTTCGGCGGTTCTCCTCCACGAAGAGGGCTCCCGGTGATCAGTGTGCTCGTGCTGCTCCCACCCCCCCTTCTGCCACCCGGGGTCCAGACAAGTGTTTGCATGGTAGATGCAATCATGGGAAGGGTGGAGGGAGAAGCGAAGAACACAACCACCACCGCACGATCCGGAGGGCGCGCCCTTGGGCGCCGTAGGTGCCGCCAGCTCAGGATCAGGAACGGCTGGAGGCGCCGATGGCGGGGGCGAGACTACCGTAACGAGCTCCGTAGGAGTGGTGTACCATTGGTCCCAACAAATTGATCCTAGTTGCAACGGTGGCATAACGCGTAGCGAGCGTTTCCACCGCGCTAAAGCATTTCGTCGTGTCGCTGTTGGACATTATACGATTATCCGCCACACTGGCCGCAACCGCCCCAGAATCCTGCTTGTAGCCCGGAACCACCGCGTCAAACTTAGCCAACGCAGACAGGATTCCGGTCATCCGGTCCCCGTAGGACTGACTGATGCCAGCGGCAGCGGCTACAGCCTGAGAAAGCTCTTGCTCGGACCGCTGCAGCTTTAGATTTTGAGTCCGCAAGTCCTGCACCTGAGCCATCAGGGATTGGATGCACGTCTTCATTGTGCACTACACACCTGGGACAGTCACAGGAGTGCTTCAAGTCAGCATCCCCCCGTGTTTGAGCGGGGTCCCCAGAATGTCCAAACGGGAGACCTCAACCCCCATGAGGAGGAGATGACCCACCACGGCTTCCGCCAGCAGCCCGCCCGGCCACGGAGGGACCAGAGCCTGGCAAAACGGGGGCGTCCGGCGCGCAGCAACTGTTGCAGGCGCCACCCCACTGGAAGAATGCCCCCCCCCTGAACCCCCACCCCGGAATGGACGAATCACGCGACAGATTCCCTGTACGCGCTCCATGTAAGCCCTCCGGCGGGGTGACGGAGGGGGGGAGATAGGACCGACAGGGTTCGGTTGCGGGGGTGGCGGTGGGGATTCTGCCACCACAATATATTGCGGTGACTCATGAACCACCGTACGTAATTGGATCGACGGATGGGAAGCAAAAACAGGCTCCAAGCCCACTTTAACCTCTGGATCCCCCCCCCCCGCATTGGGCAGTACCCGCGGTTGGGGGTCCCCCATAGGAGATGTAGTTGAGGGGAGAGAGACCAAATTTATTGGGAGGGTTGCTCAACCTCCCTCCACCGGATTCTCTCCCCCCAGCACATATTGTTAACCTTCGGCTCCACCGGGGAATCATCCACTAGGGATGGAGGGTCTTTTGTGCCACTCATAGGAAAAGGAGACGTAGTACCGGCCCTCTCCTCCGTAGGCTCCAGAAATTCCACGACAAGACATGGGCGTCTTTTGACGCCGCTCATAGGCAATGGAGATTCCTCGACAACAATGTACTGAGGGGCCGGAGAGTCCTCCACCATGATGTAGTGGGGCGCCGGGGATTCCTCCACAAGCATGTGGCGATTCCTGGTCCCCGACATGGGTTCGGGCAGTACAGGCGATGAGGCAACCGAAATAGGGGAATGATGAAGGGGCCTATGTTTCAGCACTCCAATCTCCTCCTCCTGATCGTCGCTCGGCTGTTCCAACGCCAGGGTGAACCACCGGTCACACTCATCCCCCTCGATTTGCGTGGGGGATTCCTCGATGATCGTAGGATTGAGCCTGGATCCGCTTGGAGGATTGGGGTACGCTCCCAAGGAAGGAGATCCCTCCACCAGGGAGGGAAACCGCCGCGATCCGCTCATTGGAGTGGGCGACGATTCAACCATAGTGGGCTTCTGTCTGGTCCCCGATAGGGCTTGCTGGATTAGAGCCACGGCTCCACGAGCTCGACCCAGATGGCCATGGGGATCAGGTGTGAGCGTGCCAACTCGACGGTGTTCGGCGTCGAGTTGGTCAATAAGAGGGCTGATGGGCCCTGCCGCAAAAAGGTTTTTTCTGACCTGAGGCTCTGGCAACCCCCCTAGCGACAGAGGAGTGTCAGAGTCGACCACGATGGGGCCCACTGACGATGCCAGCGTACACCAGTAAGTAAGTAAGTAAGTAAGTAACGGCGGCCGCGTCCGCAGCCTCCTCTGACATCTCCTTGCTTGTTTTACATGGTGGCCGCCTCTGGCGGGAGGGAGAGCTCTCCACCATCAGTTCCCCTGGCGACCCCTGCTTCGCATCACGGCTGAGAACTTCAACCAGGTTCCCTTGGGGCAAGACGGGCGGTAGGTGTCCTTCAGTCGATGCCCTCACGGTCTCAGCTCCTTCCGGTCACCCATCGAAGGATCCTCCGGCCTTCCCCCCCTAGCACAGCCTTTCGGGCGCCTGCAGGCGGGTTTCCTGTGGATAGCCCTCGCCGACAGCGGAGCATTTCTCTCTGTCAACCACATTCCACCACTCCCCATCCCTCACGGGTTGGAGTACCCACTCGGCTCCCGGATGCACTTGGGTGTCGTTTCCCCGCGGCTGGAGGCCAGGGGGCGACCCTTTCCACGTTCCCCTACGTCCCGCTCACGCGTGAACCTACGTGTACTTAGGCCATTGACACGGGGACCTCAAGGTCAACCCTCACCCCTGCGGACACCTCACGGCCGTCCCGGAGTTCAGGTCATTTTCCCGACTTCCCGTGGCCAACCTCCCATGGTTGGCCCATGGTTCACCACTCCATGGCGACTGGTTTCCCGATCCCACGGGGCTGTTGCTTGGCGCTTTCGGCCTCCCTTCCCATCCCATGTCCCGTTCCCCTTCGCCCCATACCGACACCGGCCCAATCTCCGCGTCCCGTGCATTTCCGTTCCCTTGGGGCCGTTGTGTGGCGCGTGCCACACCCCTGTCCTAGCCCCGTGCCCCCATCTCATCCCTCATCCCGTGTTTATACCCCACCGGGCCGCCAGCAAACCCGTGGCGCGGGCCCACAGGATCCTCATCCATCCGGGGACCGTTTCGTGCTCCTCGCACGGGTTGCTCCTACTCACTCCCCTTCCTCCGCGCACTCGGTGCATTCTCCTCCACTCGCTCCTGCCGGGATCGTCTGGCCACTTTTCCCTTGTCATGGCACCTTTGGCCCACCTATGTTTTGGCACGAGAACACAGCGTGTCCAGGCGGCTGTGGCCTAGCAGGGACGCCACTACACGTACCCCCACTAGGGCTTGGAGGGGCGTTGTGTTCTGTGTTCCGTATGCTTGCACCGCCTGCTGTCTTGCCGTCCTTGACGTCGTCTTGCATACCTCCTATGGCACATTGCCCTTCTGATGTTTGTCCTTCGCCACTCATGGTCGAGGGTCCTTCTTTCTGCTGTTCCCCCATACCTGGATCCGGCGTGCTGCTGTGTGTGTGATCTGCGCCCTGGGTCATGCAGGGTGGGCAGCCCATGTGTTCCACCTGTGTTTGTGCACAAGAACACAGCGCGTGTTGTGTTTTTTTTTTGGTTGGCGGCTGTGGCCTAGCAGGGACGCCACCACACTAAAGAAGGTCCCTACCAGGACTGGCCCCTGCTGTACCCCTTCCACCATTTCCTGTCACTCCTGTGGTCTTGCTTCTCACCAGGTTCTGCATGATCTTGCCTTATCCTGCACAATTTCCCACAAAAAATAGTAAAATATGGCTCCTTCAGACAAATCCTGATCCCTTGCAATAACCAATTCCCAAGTACAATAGCTCAACTCCAAATCCACACTGAGGGCATCCGAGGGTGTTTGAGGTCCCGCGTTGACACTCAACAACTCCTCTCAACACGCCGGTCGTCTCACGGTGCAAACAGAGACACGGGCGTTGGGCATGTACATGGAACTCCACCAATAGAATAATGGAAGAAAGGCCCTGAAATTGGCATATGAACACAAATGAAGCAAAGTTTGGGAAAGATGGAAACATACACAATCAGAGCTATAGACCCCTCATTGCCTGGACTCAGGACCTTCCCCTGACTCGCCAACATGATGCCCGGAACCAAGTCAAATAAGATGGCTAAATGCCATGTGTCGAAAGTCACTACACAAAACCCAAAAATGTGTTCACTCCCAAGCCTCTGAATCCTAGCCCAAAAGGGGAGGTGGCGTGTCATGGCCTAGAGTGGTAGGACCATGCCCTACCCTGACATAACCTTGGTTGGACTTGGGGTCGATTGGGCTTGGAGAATTGCTCCATGAAGATGACCTCACAACATAGCAAAATTAGGCAAATCACACCATGGTGCCCAAAACTCAATTATATACTCAAAAATGCATACGGCAAATATTCAAATGCTCCATGCATGTGTCAATCCGGAGAGTAGTATACAAGGGTGATCTGGACCCAAGGTCCATGCCCAAGAATATCCCAACATTGGCCCCCAAACCCCTCCGGATATATACATGCCATGCTTCACAAGTCAACTCACGAATTTGAGACCCAATTTTGTGAGGCCTCGTGTGCCACGCCAAAGTGACCACGTCATCCGGCCTATGGTGAGGTGCAACACCGAAGCATATGCCAACATATAGGGAATATACCATGGTTCACAGATCTCTAGGCACTTTACTGTTAGCCGACCAGTTGAGCACATAAAATACAAAAATGAGCATAAAATGAGGTCAAAAACATGCAAATGTTGCCAAATTCAAGATAATCACAATAGTATATAACTTTGCTCACCCATGTTTTCAACATATGGTTGAAGACACAATTGCTTGGGACCATTTGCGAACAGTCCCCCCACTTGGATCCCCACATGGACGCATAGGGACACCTTTGAACCTCCTCCCGACAGGCACCATGAAAATGGGAAAATTGATAGTGGCGCTTGTGGGTCGCTCTGTAAGCCTTCCCACATGCTCTATATGTGCGGTAGACTTAGTCTAGCGCTATGGAGCACACAATTAGGACATGGGCGAAGCCCTTGCCACGTATGACTCCACATATCTTCCTACAAACGGAGATATATAACATGGGCGTGAGCATAGCGAAGCACATACCATGCATATAACACATACCCTCAAAAGGTGGCTCCCACCATGGTATGCCATGCCCCTCCATGGACATAACTTCACGTTAAAAATACGTAGGACCCGAAGAAAGGTTTCTATGCAACACCAACACTCATGCGGTACACTCGAAAGTTGCATTAAAATATTCCGTTGCATGGTCCAAGAGTTATAAACCACTTTCTACCCCCTCGACCATTATCCCTTGCTACACCGGGCATATGTACACATCAAAGGCGTGTGACGCTTCCCCAATTCAGTTGAGACTAAGGCTATTCCAGCCCATATCTCAAAATTGGAACTCCTCGCAATGACCGGGAGATATGACTTTTCAAAGTGGCCTCACGAATCAATTTTGTTTTGCCTATATCTCGAAGAAAAATGAAGGAGACAACAAAAGGAAGGTTGATTCCTGATCGGGGAAAAATGTAAGACCACTCGAAATTAATCGTATCAAGTGCGGCGACCTTGAAGTCGAAAATCCGATTCTGAATGTCTGAAAAAATCAGATTAATTTTGCCAGTGTATGACATGAAAATTGCGGAAGCAACGAACCCTTTACTGATGAAATCTGACCCTTCATCGGGGTTTCCGCTAAAATATCTGCAAATAACAGTTAACCAATCGGTTACCGCAAAATCGCGAGCCAAATGACAATCGCCGGTACATTGACAATCAGAACGGATAGCTGAAAAATTACGGAAACATTATGATAAAAAAACCCTGTTGATTCCTGATATTTTGATATATAAATCTCAGCCGGCGGCGCCTCGGTATTGAATATGGCCGGTCATAGGCAGAATGGCCAAGCCTATCACACTATCACATCAGGTTCGGTCAGGTGGATGGGAGAGTATGATATCAGCCAATAACGGCTTGCCGGCACATAGATACACACCCCAAGTGACCCAAAGATGGCCACGGGGGTCCGAAGCGGCTACACCCCCCTTCCCAGAGCGTTGTATCCGCTCGGAAGTTATTGAAGAGAGGACTGGACGACCCCAATGGGCTCCAACCCCCCCCCATGTCCCAAGGACACATGGAGGCCCCACATACGGCGTAGGTGTCCCCCATGCCCCAAGTGAGGGGTGAGGACACTCATAATCGGTGCCCTCCGCCATATCCCTTCTCTTCTTGATCTATAACTTGGACCAAGGGGATCAAAGATAGAGAAACGTCGTCGACCGGTCTAAATCCGTATACCACAATGAAATATATGTGGAGACCGAGTGAAGGGGGTATATGGCCAATCAAGGCCCAAAACTCCCCGGATGAACGCCCTCACCCGTCTCCCAAGCAAAAAAACAAACAAAAGTGCCAAGGGGGATCCATTACGGTGCTGCTGCAGCCACCAAATGGACCAACAAGTCCTTGACAACCAAGAAAATGTTCGTTTTCCTCAGATAATCCATTCAGACCGTGGTATACCTCGGGACAAAACTGCTCAGAGGCTCCCACGAATTTCTGGATGCGGCAAACCCCTTCCAACTGACTTTATAAAGCCTCCCCCCAGGTGTCCCCGGCTCCGGCTTGTCCGTCAGGATCTTCTCCGCGGTGAAGTCGTCATCCTCACCCTCCTCATCCGAGTCCACATCGCCGGCTGTGAACTCGAAGGTGACGGGACGTCCGCTGGGGTCTGGTGCTCGGGGACGAAGCTGGGTATGGTCGCGGTCCAGGTTATTGTTATCCCCCACACGCACCGCATACACAGCCTGCCCGACCTTCCGAACGATTACCCCCGGCACATACCAAGACGCCTGCCGATGCCTGGACAGGACATCCTTGTGGTGCCGCTCCTCCCATACGGTGTCTCTGAGAGCATATTTCTGGACTTTTCCCTGCTTGAAGTACTTGGCCGTCTTCTCATGCTCATCCTGAAGTGCTTTGCACACCTTGGCTGCCGTGTCGTCCGCCTTAGCCATCATAACACTCCCATCCTGGGCCACTATGCCATGGTTCAACCACGGGAGGGCGCGTGACACTCGATCCCGTAGGAACAGGATACGATGGGGCGACAGTCAAGTGGGCCCCGGAAGGTCGTGGTACGCCTGGAGAACTCTCCACAGCGAATTATACCAATTCCGGCCCGGTTCATCAATGTGCAGCTGCCGGAACTTATCCAACTTTTGCCGCCCGGTCACCTCAGCCCAGCCATTCGACCGGCTGTGGTACGCCACGGTCTTGGCGTGCCGAATCCCCATGTGCTTGCACATCGTCTTGAACCACGTCCCCACAAATTGACTGCCCCAATCGCTGCAGATGACAGCTGGGACATCAAAGATCGTCAGCCAATTGCTGATCATGGCGTTGGCGACGGTCTTGGCCTGCAGCCCCACTCCATGCCTGTCCTTCTTGTCCTTCTTCTTGGACTTCTTGCCAGGGACCGCCACGATATACCCGCTGTGCCTATCCACCGCCAGGATGACACAGTCGTAGGTCTCTCCTTCAACGGTGACCTCAGGCATGGTGAATACATCCATGGTTACGGACCGCTTAGGGGCCTCCGGTACAGCCGTATACACCAGCTTGCCCGCTGTGGAATGGTTGGGGCTCTTTGTGGCCCTACACACAGCGCAGTCGCTGCAGTACTTGTCCAGGATGGCGTAGTACCCCAGTGGGAACTTGAAACGCCACTCCAGGTCCTGCTGCATCTTGTCCCGACCAGGATGCATGAGCTGGGCGTTATGCCAGTGGTGAATGAGCTCCTCCATTCGGTTCTCAGGGACCAATAGCTTGTCCTTGAGGTATAATTTATCCCCATCCTTCGTCAAGCCCTCAGGCCATTTGTCGTCCGACGGGGCGCTCACGGCATTCCAGTACCTGCTCCAGTGCTCGGATGCCGCATAGTCATCCGACCAGTCTTCTGTGAGCACCGACCTGACTAGCTCTACGGGGGCCACCATCCATTGTTCGAGGGTTTCCTCTCGAATAGCTTGGACTCGGGCGCCCCGAATCTTGGCCAGGTCTGTAGGGTTTGCCATCACCACAAAGCACTTGACCCCCTCTTGCTCCATGGCCTTCTCCATCTCGATGATGCGCTTGGCCTCCTCGGTCTCCTCGGCGTCCCCATGGCTGGATATGTCCATCCATGCCTTGCCCGCGGGGTAGGCCCATCGACTGAGGCAATCCGCCACAGTGTTGTCCTTCCCCGGGACGTATACGACGCTGAGGTCGAACTTGGCGAACGTCTCATGCCATCGGGCCCTCCTTGCCGCCGGTCCCGAGGGGGTGTTGACGTGCTCCTTGTGCCAGCTCTGTAAGGACTGATGGTCCGTGCAAACCACCACCGGTTGTAATCCGATGTGGCCAGACCACTTCCTGAGCGCACAAACAATGGCGTACGTCTCCTTCTCCCTCGCGGTCCAGGTTCGACGTTGGCCCTCGGCAAGGATCCGGCTCCAAAACGCCACGGGTACGTGCGACCCGTCGTCCCGGACCTGCCTGAGGACTGCCCCTACAGCATAGTCTGAGGCGTCCGTCCGTAGCACGAATCCCTTGTCCGGGTCCACCAGGAATAGCCCCAGCTGCCCCAAGAGTCGCTCCTTCAGGCGGCTGAACGCATCTTCGGCCTCAGGGGTCCAGGCAAGCTTCTTCTTGCTCCCCTTCCGGCCATCGAACTTGCCCAACTGCAGCATCTTGTGCAGCGGGCCCGATAGTTCTGCATACATCCGGACATAGCCCGAATAGTAATTGCAGAACCCCATGAAGGATCTGATTTCGCTGATGGTCCGGGGCTTCTCCCAGTGGTGCAGGGACGCCAGCTTCCCAGGCATGGGACGGCGTTGCCCGTGACCAACCACATGACCCGCAAAATCCACTTCCTTCACGAAGAGCGAGGCTTTGGTGGGCTTGCACACCATGTTGTGCTTGTCCAGCTCGATGAGCACTCGGCGCAGATCCTTCTCATGCGCTTCGATGAGCTCGTCCTCAGTCATGTCCTCCGTGCCGGACCCGATGATGATGTCATCCACAAAGGGGTCGGCACAGTTCCGGACAGGACCGAGTAGGTCCTCCATCATGCGCTGGAAAGCAGCATTGCCATTCTTGGCGCCCATAGGCACCACTTTCCACTGCATGGGCCCCAGCTGCGTCGACATCGCTGTACAGGGCCTGGAGTCCGGGTGTAGCAGCATCTGGTGATAGCCGTGTTTCAGGTCTAACACCGTGAAGATCCGCTTTTTTTGTTGTTTTTGGAGGATGGTGTCGATCAGAGGAAGCAAGTACGAGTCGTGCTCGGTTTGCTCGTTCAAACCCCTGTAATCAACCACCAACCTCCACTCGCCCTTCTCCTTCTTGGGCACGATAAAGGCTGGGCTGGCCCACTCACTGTCGGAGGGTTCGATCCATCCCCGCTCAATAAACTCGGCCAACAACTTCTTCATGGACTCGGCCCGATTGCCCTGAAGCTGGTACCCCCAATGACGATAGATCTTGGGGTTTGGCTTCAGCTTGATCCTCGCTGTGCCAAACCTCCCACGATCTGGAGGGTTCTTGTTGGCGACGCCACTGAATAGCCGCGGATAGGCATTTGTCAGCCTCTCCTTCAGCTCGGCGACCTTCGGGTTCTCCTGGGCCTCTTCAGCGGCTTGCTTCGGTATCGATATAACCGACCGCACTGCGGTATAGGCCTCTTCCAAGTCCGAGTCCGACTTCTCCTTGTCCGATATGCCGCCTTCATCGTCGTGGGGTGCACTTCCCAACGATAATCTTCGGAAATTTCCGGCATCAGCCGGGTTCTTGTTGCTACCGGCCCCCATTCTTGGAAAATCCCACGTCGGCGGGTCCGACCCAGCCGGACCATCATATTGGTCCGCGATGTGATCCATGACCCTCGCCACAAACTCATCCATCTCGTACTTGCCGGTGACCAACCTCTTGTCATCCCACCAATGCGGAGATGTGACCATGGCCCGCCTCTTCTTGGCTGCCACACGGTCGTGCATCCCCATCCGCATGTAGTTGATGACGTGGTCGATCTCGGCGTTGGACAGGACGTCAATGCCATCCATTGTCTGATCAGTCCCCTCCTTGGGCCCAAACATGACCCGCATGAACGCTGCCACATCCCTACGGATGAATGCTTCATCACCCGTGGGCTGGGCTTGCGCCCCATCCACCAGGAAAGCCTTGGTACCCCACGCTTGACCCAGGGAGGGCATTGATAAACCCTTGGGGTCGATGAACAACTCCTCCTCTGGACCTTCCAGCGGACATGGGGTGGATAATATGCCGGTTATGACCAGGATTCCCTTCGCCCTATCCGCGATGATCTTCTCCACCGTACGTCTGGTATTTTCCAGGGAGCCATGCCAATACATGGGCCCCCACTCCTTCAAACCCCAATGCCTGTGCCGGGCTGAGTCTCCTCGATGCCAATGCCTACTACACTTCCTCAAAAGTGGGGCATCCCGGGAAGCAAAAACGTCCGTCTCGGGTGCTTCGGCTCCCAGCGTCTCGATCATCCTGGCATACACCTGCGGCGCTATTCCATACTCCGTGAGCTGAACTCTGCGGTCTCCTCTGGACTTGGCACCCACAGCTTGCACCGCTTGGACGATCCAATCCTCTTCCTCAGCATTCCATTGGGATGATCCGCATGCATAGTCCGTGGACAGCCATGTAAGGCATTCATTATCCTCCCGGACCAGCGTTGCACGATGGGGAAGGGCTCCAATGGCGTTTCCCACCATGAAGTCATACCCCATGATCATATCCCAATCCGTAATGTCAGCCACATAGAAGTTCCCGGATAGAGTGCTTCTTTTCGCCAAATCAGGGCGGTTCAAGCGCTCATGCTCCCAGAATTCCATACTGATAGTGGCCTCATGGGTGCCACCACACATAATCTCTCCATTGGCCACCTTCAGGCGTACCGGTCTACGGCTGAGCTGCAGGGATTCCTCCTTGAACAACCCTCTCCGGACCAGGCTCACCTGGGCACCCGTATCCACCAAAACATCCACCACCAACTCCTCTTGTCCGCACCGTACACCCACTCTCAAGTCCAACTGCCGCTCGTTACCCTGCGGTGTATGGACGAATCTCACGGCATGCAACTCTAGCACATCCGGCTGCATCAGGACTTCGAGGGTATGGTCACGGATGGTGTAGATCCTGGGCTGGTCCTGCCCGTCCACGGGGCTCTCTGTGGTCGCTCCTTCTTTCTTGCCACGTCCCTTGCCCACATACACTTCCCTTGGCAGGGCGCTCCAGGGGTTGGGAGTGGCGAAACTCAGTGGTTTTGGCTCTTCTGGAGCCTTCTTCGGCACCCGATGTGCCTTCGCTTTCTCTCGGATTCCACTGATTTTTGGAGGAGAGACCTCCGAGGTCCCCATCCCGTGGGGGCTCCTCTAGACGTGGCCTGCCGCAGCTCCTTCCTGCTGCGATCCGCTCAGACTTTGTCCATCACGTTGCTGGGCTTTGAGTTCCTCCAACGTCCGCAACATGTCCTCAGCAACCTCCTCAATCAACCTCACGCGTCGGTCTGGGACGGGTCCTCCACCATAGCCTTTTCCTCCGCCTTTCCCTTGGCCTTTTCCTTCGCCTTTTCCACCGTCTCCGCCCTTTGCCTTCCAATCGGCAATTTGTTGCTCCTAGGTCTTCTTGTCTTCCTCACATACCTTGCGATGCCGGTGGTCATGTGCATGGTTGTTCCCCTTGCCGTAGCAGACCCAGCAACCGTTGTGCTGTGATCTGTACTCGCGGAACGAGAGCGGCGGGTTCCCGATCCTCCGCCGTTCCGTGCGGTTCTTGGTCCTTGGGTCCAGGCGCTTCCACCTGGACCTGTCCTGCCCATGCTCCTCCATATTGTGCGCTACGAACGTGATGAAGTGGGCTTCTTCCTGATCCTCTCCGGTGGTCGCGGTCCAGAGATTTTGGCCGCTTCCACTCCCTTCCTCCGTGGTGCCGACCGGGTCCTCCTTGACCTCTCGGTGTTGGCGATCTTCCCGATGACCTCAATGTCCATGGCCCTGTCGATCCTGCACGTGGGCCTCGTTCTTGCCTTTGAGCTTCAGCTCCACCCTGATGTACTTCACGATCTCGTCCAGGCTCATGCGGGAGAAGATGACCTGCATGCTCAGCGGCTTTCCGCGCCTCCACTCTGCGTTGTTGAGGCGCATCAGCCTTTGCCCCATGGTGTCGCGGAATACCTCCAAGTAGACAGCGCTCTTCAACCCCAACATTCGGCCAGGCTCGCCGAGGTTTAGCCAGAAAAACTCCATTATTCCGGCGTGGGTGTCCTCCAAGATATGATCCGTACGGCCACGCGCTTCTTTGCTCTCTTCTTCTCCTCATCCTCCACCCTTCTCTTCCAGTGGCCGGGGAGGACGTTCTTCAGCAGGTGTCGGATGTCGCTGGCCTCATTCCAGTCCTCCACCAGCTTGAGGTTTGAGGTTTGAGGTTTGATTTTGCGGGTACTAGACGCCTTTCGGCCCCAGGGGGCCAACTGGTCGGGCCAGGTGATATCCTCCCCACCGGGTCCTAGTGGGGGGCCCTCCAAGACGCACCTCCTGCCTGGTGGCGGAGTCCCCCGGGTTCACAGGGCTCGGAGCCCCGTCCTTTCCCGGCTTCCCCGTTTCGCCACTCCCCGGTCAGTGCATCAATTCGCAGCCGTGGCTGCGGGCGCTTACCCACTGCGTCGCCCCCCTAATGCGTGGTCGCCCGGGGCGCCGGCGCCGCCGGGCCCGTGCTACTGGCTTGTCGCCAGTGGCACCCCCTTGGGCTGGCGCGGAGGCTGCCTAGCCTAGGGGTTGGGGCGTGGCGCTGTGCGCCACTACTGCCTTGGCGGGTGCAGTGCCCCGTCTGTGTGTGCGCGGCGCTCGCGGCCGGTTCGGGGGGTTCGGACCGGTACCTGGTGTTGTGTCTCTCTCGTTTCCCCCTTCCTGCCCCGCGTGTTCCGCGCTGCGTGTGGCGGGCCGTCCCGTCCGGGTGTCCCTTACCCTCGCTCGCTGGTACGCCATTCCGCGCGGTCTGTGTGTTCCGCGCGCTCGGTCCGGTTGCCCTTCTGGTAGTCCCAGCGTGCCCTTTTCGTGTGTGTGCGCTCGCGCTCCCGCGGTGTCCGCCCCCCCCCTCCTGGGTGGTGTGGCGTGCGCACCTCGCGCGGTCTCGGCACTGGGCGCTGGTAGGGCCGTTCCACGTGGTCCGTGCCCCTCCGCGTGTCCTGCCCTGGTCCCTTGCTCCGTCTGGCGTGCTTGGCGGAGGGCGGTCCGGTCTCGGTTCCCCCCTACTTGGCTTGAGGTTGTGGGGGTGGCGGTAGGGCGTCCCCGGGGGGGGTGCCTTCTACTGTTGCGAGGGGCGTCTGGGGTCAGGCGCTCCCCCTCCCCCGACTGCCCGCCCACTGGGCGGGCTGTTGGGGTCCGCTATCCACGTGTTGTGGGCGCGGGCGTGCCGGTGTGGGGGCCCTTCTCTGTCCCCTCGGCCTGCACGCCCTGTGGGGGCTGCGCACCGCGGGGCGGGTCCGTGGCGTTCGTGTGCCGGGGGCCGGGCTGGGGGGGGGGGGGGCGTGCGCCGTACCCCCCGTTTGTGCGGCCGGGGGGGGCCTGTAGGGCGGGGGGTCGCTCTGCCTCGTTCCGTCCCTCTGCCTTCCCTGGGCAGGCAACAAAGCGGGTGTCACTGGCGTCGTGCTGTCCTTGGGGGGCGTGGCCCCCCATACCACTCCGGTTCGTGCTCGCCCGCCTTCTCTGGGCGCGATCTGTGCGGCGTCCTGGCGCGTTGGCGCGGGCTCCTTTGTTGTCCGCGGGCCTTGTGGGAGCCGGCGGCTGGGGTGGGGGGGCGAGTCGCGCTCCGGCTCCTCTCTCGGGCGGGGGGGGGGGGGGCATCCCCCCTGCCTCTGGGGGTGGGGGCCGATGGGGGGGCTTTGGGGGGGGGGTCGCGCCGCGGCCTCCCTGCTCCCCTTCTGGGTGGCGGCCTGCGGTACTCAACACTGGCCCCCCTCGTGTCGTCGGCGCACTCCCTTCCGGCGTGCGCGTGCGGTCGGGGTCACGGTGCCGCCCCGGGGTGGGGGGGGGTGAGGGGCGGCCCGTGGACCGCTCCCCCGGGGGCCCCTGCAGACCTGAACCCCCCCTCTGCCCTCCCTGAGTGGGCTGTGGTCACGGGAGGGTCATGCAGGGCGCGGCCTCCATACTGTTTTGGCGCGCCGCCGTGCGCCGCCCCCAAGCTTGGTGCGCGCGTTGCTCCGGCACGCTGGTGTGGGCTCGCCCTATGGCCGCGACCGCCGCGGGAGCAGGCGGCTGGGGGCGCTGGGGAGCGCGGTGTGCCGGCCAGAGTATTACCGTCCAGGGCGAGCATCCGGAGATAAGTGCACTGCAGGGACCAGCGCGCACCTCCGCCGGGGAGTTGAGCGCCTGGGACGCGTAAGGTTACGACACGTATAACCTATGCGAATGGTACGAGGGGCACACCCCCCGCAGACAGTTAACAGCGTCGATGAGAGGGAGGGGGGCTGCAACACTATCCGGCACCTGTCCTCCACAACCCCACCCGGGGCATGCGGGGGGCCACAAGCTCACCACACGGGGCCGCGCCGACCCCCCTGCCAACAGGCACGGGTGTGTTACGCCGAGCCCAACCCGCCACGTCGGACGGAGCGTCCCGACACCACAGCACAAGCCGAACCACCCTAACCATCCTAGCCACCACACCCGGCACCGTGACACAGACACGCCACCCGAATGACCCGCAACGCACGACACGAGAAGGCGCACGGCAGACAGACAGGCACGAGCACGAGCACAGCACCACCGAGCTGGAGCGACGCCCTGGGGCTCCCATGGGGAGCACAGGGACACACGGAGGGGGACCGGCGGGGCCTTGCCAGCGACGGGGGGTGTACATATGAGTGGCACAAGTGAAACTGGAAGTACGGCTACGGAGCACGACGAAATACCGGATAATGGATTGTGCATGCAACACTGCCAGGGCGGGGCAGGGAACAGGGCACCGACAGGGAGAAAAAAAATTTTTACAGCGGTCCGACCACTTGTCATGGCTTTTCTCCCCCGCGGCGGGCGGGCGCAGCACAGTACAAACGTACCGTGCCAGCCCCACACACCTGGCACCGACCAACATCGCAACAAACGGCACACCTGCACACAACGAATCCGACTGCGCAAACGCGCGCTGACGAGAAGGAATGAACGCCCAACAAACCAACCAAGAGGCGACTAACACGACCACACACCGCCAGAACCACTACAGCGGACGCAACGTGACCGTGAACAGACCGCGCGCGCACCGACCAGCGCCAAGATGGCCGGGCGTGCATGGGCTGGTGCAAGAGCGACGACCCACGAGCTAGCGACACCGCAGCGAGCCGCGCCTCCCGACCACCATGGCCACAAGCACAGAGGAACACTGCGACTCTACCGCTGCGGACGCGGCCCACGAACGTTCCCAAACTACACTACACGACACTTGTACAAACCAAGACGCCACAAACCGACGCAGACACAAACGTGCTGGCTAAACGGGCAGGATTCGACGATAAGACCACCGGCAGCAGCGCAACGGAACCCACACGAACCCTGCGAACCATGAGGCAGCCACGACAACCGCGCACCAACAACACCACAGCTGCAGCCACCACTTGACCGTAAACAGACCACACGCAAGCTGGCGAACACCAAACCAGCCAGGTGTGCACGGGTCGAAACGGAAACGGCGCCCAACGGGTTGGCAACACTGTGGTGCGCCACGCCCACCGACAATCATACCCACAAACACAGCAGAACACCACAACGCTGCCAATGTAAACGCGACCAACCAACGGTAACAAACTACACAACACTACACTTGGACAAACCACGACGCCACTGACCAGCACCGACACGGACATGCCAGCTGCATAAACAACATGCGGCGGAACGACCACCGGCAGCAGCGCAATTGAACCCACGCAAACCAAGCCGACCATGAGGCGGCCAAGACGATCGCGAACCAACAACACCGCAGCTGCAGCCGCCACTTGACCGTAAACAGACCACACGCAAGCCGGCCAACACCAAACCAGCCAGGCGTGCACGGGTCAAAACGGAAACGGCGCCCAACGGGTTGGCAACACCGTGGTGCGCCGCGCCCACCGACGATCGTACCCACAAACACAGCAGAACACCACAACGCTGCCAATACAAACGCGACCAACCAACGGTAACAAACTACACAACACTACACTTGGACAAACCACGACGCCACTGACCAGCACCGACACGGACATGCCAGCTGCATAAACAACATGCGGCGGAACGACCACCGGCAGCAGCGCAATGGAACCCACGCAAACCAAGCCGACCATGAGGCGGCCAAGACGACCGCGAACCAACAACACCGCAGCTGCAGCCGCCACTTGACCGTAAACAGACCACACGCAAGCCGGCCAACACCAAACGAGCCAGGCGTGCACGGGTCGAAACGGGAACGGCGTCCAAAGGGTTGGTGACACAGTGGTGCGCCGCGCCTGCCGACGACCATGCGCACGAACAGAGCTTGGCTCTACCATCACGCAACCGACCAACCTACATTAACAAACTACACCGCAACCGTACCATACGGCCCACCAACCGGCCACAACGACCTACTTCGAACCCCCGGCCCCCCGGGAGAGCGCAAGATCGACCGAGTCAGGAGGTGTGAGTGTGCGCCACGGCATGCGAGTCCCGTAGCACGTGTTCTTCAAGTCGCCTCACACCTACTGAAGACCAACCCAGGTGGGGGTGCCTGCAGGACAGGGCCTTTGGCCTGGCTCCGGGCCCCTGGGCCCCGGAATCCGGAGGTTGATAAGGATGTGCGGTGGGACCCTCCCGCACGTATCATCCGCCCGAAGGAGAGGAATGTGAGACTTCGGCCGAACATGGGTTACCTCTCTGGGCAGAACCCGCTGTAGGGTACTGCTCGCGGCGACCGCGCCCTTCCCCCATGTGGGGGAGCCGCCTTGTGGGGGCACGTGAAGTAGGGCCGTGGGTGAGTGAGCAAAAGCCCCTTGGTAAGTACCCCCTGCGGGGCAACCCCAGTCCCGAGTCAACCTACCTACCTACCTGTTCTGGCGCGCCGCCGTGCGCCGCCCCCAAGCTTGGTGCGCGCGTTGCTCCAGCACGCTGGTGTGGGCTCGCCCTATGGCCGCGACCCCCGCGGGAGCAGGCTGCTGGGGGCGCTGGGGCGCGCGGTGTGCAAGTCCAGCCGCATCCCCCCCCCCCCCCCGCGTCGCGGTCCCTTCTGGGGGGGGGGGGGCTTCCCCTCGGCTCCGGCGGGGCGGGGGGCCGCTCCTGTGGCTCCCAAGCTGGCGGGGGGGAGCGGAGGGGGGGGGGTTGGGGGGGCCGCCCCCCCGCCCCCCCACCCCGTCCGGCGTCGGCCTGCAATCCGTTGTCTCCGGCGTGCCCCCCCGGGGTATACTCCTGCCGTGGGGGTTGCCGGGCGGCCGCGGGCGTCGGGCGCGGTCCGGTCGGCCGCCGACGGGCCAGTGCGGCAGGGGGGGGGGGGGAGGGGGGGGGGGGGCCACCCTGGTTCGCGCCCCCGTCTTCCCCGGGCCGGCCTCTGATAGGGCCGCTCCTGTCCTGGGCGCCGCCAGTCTGCCGTCGGCCGGCAGCGGGCAGGGCGTGCGGGCGCCTGCCTCGGCCGTGGTGCCCCCGCATCCCGGGTGCAGCGGCCTCTTCAGGGGGGGTGCGGGGCCGCCGTTTCTTCTGTCTGCCTCCGTCTTCTCTTGGGCCTGAGTGGGAGGGGGGGCGGGGAGTGGGGGGGGTCCTCTGGTCCCCTGGCGCCGCCTCCTGACGGCCGGGGGGGGGGGCGGCATGGCGGTTCCGGCCCCGGGGGCCAGCCATCGGCTGGGGGGTCGCAGCATTCCCCTGCCCCCCTCTACCTAGAGCCGGACCCTCGTGCAGGCCTTCGCTGGGGCCCCTCATCTCCCCTGCCGTCGTCGCGCGGCGCTGGCTGGCCGGGGGCGGCCGTGAGGGTTAGCGGTCAGCGGTTAGCGGGCTGCGGGGCAGCAGGTTCCCCACCGCGCTCGTTGTCTCCGCCCTCCCTCCCGCGGGAGGTGGCGCGCGCTCCTTCATCACGCCGTACCGTGGGGGGGGCGTGGGTCGGGGGGCCCAGCTCCCCCCCCCAATTTCTCGCGTCCGCCGTCTGGGCCGTCACCTGCGCCGCCGCTTGCGTGGGGGCTGGGGCTGTGGCGGCGGCGGGTTGTGCCGGCGGTAGCGCCAGTGGGCGAGGGCGCTGCACAAGGCCCGGGGGAGCCAGTTGTTGCCGTCCGCATCTGTGATGCGGAGCACCGCTCCCCCTTCCAGGAAGGCCGGCCACGTCGGCTCCCTGTCGGGCCACGCCGCCCGGATCACTGACCTGAGGACCCTCTCATGGTCCTCTGGGGCTGCCCACCCCCCCGGGGGTACCGCTCGGTTTCCTCCGTCCCTCCGGAGGAGCACGGCATCAAAGGGCCGGTTCCTCAACCCCTTGGAGGTCCCCTGGTTGGCCCAGCACAACCACCTGTACACCTCGCCAACCAGGGGGAGGGCCTCCTCCCCCAGAGGGTCTGGGACCGTGCCCCAGTCCTGGTCCCAGGGCCAGGCCCCCTCTGCCCCTCGCGCTAGCTCCCCCCGCTGCCCCTGTGCCTGCGGCGCCGATGCCGCGCCCCGCCCCCCCCCCCCCGCCGAGGCCATCCGCGCCGGCTCCGCCTCTCGGCGCGGGGGGGACTGGCTGGTGCTAGGGTCGTGGGGGTTGGGGGGGGACGAGCTCGCCGGCGTCAGGGTCGATGTTGTAGAGGTGGTGGTGGTGGTGGTGGTGGTGGTGGGTGTGGTGCGCCGGCATCTGATGGATGCAGGGGAGGATGCACCTCACCAGCTGCACGTCCGGCTGCGGGGGCGCCCCGCTCCCCGTCCCCCTCCCTTCGGCTCGCCCTCCCCTCCGGGCTCCCATGCCCCGTCCCGCCTGTCCCTTGGGGCCCGCGGCGCCCTTGCCCTTGCCTTGGGCCCCTTTCCGGCCCCCTGCCCGTGCCGCGGGTCCCACCCCCTGTCCCCCATGCCCTGGCCCGCCCGCTCGCCCACCGTCCCTCGCCCCGCTCCCTGCACCTGGGCGCTCTGCCCGCGCCCCTGCGCGCCCTTCCCGTGCCCTGGTCCCTTCCCAGCCCCCTGCCCTGAGTCGCGCCGTTCGCTGCCTGCGCTCTGTCCCCCTCCGCTGCTGCGCCCTTGCTCCCTGCCGCGCGTGCCCTGGCCTGCTCCTTGCGTGCGCTCCTGGGCACTTTTCCTGTCGCCTCCTGTCCCCCGCTCCGCGCTCCCGTGGCTGGCACAGAGCTCTGCCTGCGCGCCGTCCCCTCCTTCCTCGATCACGCGCCGGGCGTCCCGCTGTCTTTGCAGCTGCGGCAGCGTGACGCCCGGGCGGCGAGCGCTCGGGCGCGGGGGGGCGGACGTGCCGCGCCCGCCCCGGGGCGAAGGGTTTGGGGGGGAACGGCTTGGGGGGACTGGTGTTGGTGTGGGCGGGTTGGCGTGGGCGCGGTACTTCGCGCTCTCCCTGCCCACTGCTGCTGCTGCGGCGGCCGCCGGCGAGGCGCCCGTGGCCCGTGCGGGGTCCTTCCCCCGCATTCGCGCGTGCTCGGGGTCGCGGCGTAGTCGGCCGAGGCGGTGGCGCGGCTTGCCGGGGCCGCGGTCGCAACCCCTCGCGCGCCCTCCCCGCACTCCTCTGCGGCTGCGGCAGCCCTCGGCGATGCGCCCGGTTCCTGTGCCGGGGCTACCCCCCGTGTCGGCGGCGTGCCGGGGGCCGCGGTCTGGGCCGCGGCGTGGCTCGCTGAGGCTGCGGTCTCCGCTTCCTGCGCGTCTGGGGCCCCCTCCCAGGGCGGGGCGGCAGGGCTTGCTGCTTGGGCGGCGGGGGCGGTCACCTCGGCTGGCTCAGGCTCCTGGGCCGGCGGCGGCGGCCCAACCAGCACCGCCGCCTCCGGCAGCCTCCGCTCCTCGCGCTCCGCGGGGGTCTCCCCCGTCCCCTCCGGGGAGAGGGGGGAGCGGGAGCGGGACCGGCAGTGGTGGCGATCGTCCCGCTCGGGGGAGCAATCGGAGTCTGCCATTACTGTTATCCTGGTAGGCATGTGTGGTGCCAGGCGCGCCCTTCCCACTACCTCCTGGTGCATCAGTGCCGTGCCGTGGGCAGTGCCGTGCGGTGCTCTGCGGGGGGGAGGGGGGGAGGGGGTGGGGGGCCGGCTGTGGCGTCAGCCCCGCACGGACGGGGGCCGGCGGCCATCCATCGGCATTGGGAGGGGAGGCGGGGGTGCCACGCGGCCCACGCGTCGCGCCACAGCCCCCAGTCTGGGGCAGGGCCCAGGGCCCTGGGCCCCCGGGGGTCGTCGGGTGGTGTCGGGGGGAGCCGCACTGGGTGGACCCCTGTAACGGCGGTGACCTCCTGTGTTCGCAGGAAGGTGTGTACTCCGTCCCGCGCCGCGGGCGCCGGGAGGGGGGCGCGGGGTACGGGTGCTGCCCCATAGAGGTGGCTGGGGGCGATCCCCAGGACCCGCTCAGGGTCCCCGCTGGTCGCGACGACGAGGAGGAGCAGGGGGGTGCCAGGGCACTCTTGCCAGAGGACCTGCCCCCTGTGTTGGGCACCCCTGGTCCTGGAGAGGGGGGGAGACAGGTCTGGGTTGGCCCAGCCGCGGGGCGCGTGCGTCGCCAGCGGGAGGGCGGGGCACCAAGTGGGCTCCCTGGGGAACGCCTCGCACACGATGGCGCACGGGGGGGTAGGCCTGGTGCCGTCGTACACCAGGTTGGTCGGTCGGGGGCGGGCGGGCGCCTCGTCCGCGCCTTCCACGAACACCGTGATCTCGCCCACCTTCAGGTCCTCGTCCGGTGGGTGTAGAAGGTGGAGCGCCGCATCCAGCTCGGACACTCCCCCCGGGTATGTGGCCCGCGCCTGGTTGAGGTCCGGGGCTGCGTCCCCGGGGTAGCGCGTCCTGAGGGCGTGCAGCAGGGCTTGGGCGCTGCTGCGGAGGGACATGGCGGACCCGGCTCCCGTCAGCTGCAGGGTATCCCCCATGGACAGGGGCCGGCGCGACCGGTTGGACTCATGCCACTCCATCCAGTGCCCGTAGAGGGCCGCCTCCGGGCTGATGAGCCCCAGTTGGACGGTGTTCACGATCTGGTGCATCGCCGGGAGCAGCGTAGGGGCGCCCGCTCCGTTCAGGGCGCGGACGGCCGGGAGGGCAGTCACGTTGAGGAAAGCCCTCGCACTGCCCGTCAGGTCACGCCGTGCAGCAGCGTGCGCCTCGTGCGCCTCCGCCACCGCTTCCGCCACCAGGCCCCGGACGGCCGCCTCCTGCACTTTGCGGCGGGCCCTGGCGTGTCCCGGCCCATCCCCTCGTCGGCGTGGCATGGTACTGCGGGCTCTGCAAAGGGAGGCGGCGGCTGGGGGTCAGGGCGCGAACACGTGCGACAGGTGCCCAACGGATGTGGGGTCCCGCAGGTGCACGTGGATCCACAGAAGGGCAGCGCCCGCGGGGCCCGCGCGTTCGTGTGAGGGGGCGTGTGCCCCCTCGATGCGCCGGTGCAGGGCCTCCTCCTCTGTGCGCCTGCGCGGGCCTGCGGGAGGTTGGGGCCAGGGGCACGCGGCCACCTGGGCGCACCGCGCGCACCTGTTGGCGCCTGTCAACGCTGCGGAGGACACCGTGTCACATTCCCCGCAGAGCCGGCAGGTGTGTGGGAGGTGGGAGGGCGGGAACCAAGGGTCGAGATGGCGGAGCCAGACGTCGTCCCACCTCTGTCGGAGGGGGTCCCGGATCTCCAGCAGGCGGGCGCGGAGGCGGTGCCGGTAGTCCCTGCCGAGCGTCTTCCGCTGGACCTCCCGCCACGTGTCGTCGGGGAGAATCCCGTGGTCGTAGAAGGCGGCGATGAGGTCGTCCCACGCCGGGTCGGGGTGCCCCTGGGGGGGGTTGCCATGTACACGTGGTGCCCGGTGAGGTGGGGCGTCAGCGCATCCCACTGGCACCCGTTCTCGGCGTCTCGGTGGAGGAGGGCCAGCAGGGTGCCATCCGGGACTGCCTCCCATCCCACTCGCAGCCCTTTGCAGGCGTCCGGCTCCTTGCGCAGCGCGGCTGCAATGTCGGTGGGGAGCATGAGGAGCAAGGGCCCCTAGGTGTCGCTCAGCCGGGACAGGGCGTCGTCGTATACCGGCCCCCCAGGCTTTGAAGTGCGCCACGGCGAGCTGGGCGGCCCCGTCCTCTGGGGGGTGCCACCGGACGGTGGCCGCGGCGTGTCCCTATTTGCGTATCTCCGTAGCCCAGATTACGTTGGCGGCGTGAAGGACGATGCGGGGGGGGACGGGTGTCCTGACGAGTGAGGACACGTCCCCAGTCCATCCTGTCTGCGGCCCCGGGGCCGCCTGCAGCCATTCCCCCGTCGCCGCGTCCCACGGGTGGTCAGGTCCCGCCCCGCGGATCACGGTGGGTCTCAGCGGGGTGTCCGGCCCCCATCCCTCGAGCGGGATGGCGGCGTATCGTTGCGCAGGGGTCTCCGGGGCGCGTGTGGCGGCGCAGCACCGGCTCCAATCGCGCGGCCATTCCTCACCCACGATGCGCGCCTCCCACGCGGTCATGGAGCCGCGTCCGATGATCCACGGTGGGAAGATGGCGTCTTGTAGGTGCTTCGAGAACCCCCCCCGGAGGTCCTGGTACGGGTGGGGGCCCTCTTGTGGCGGGCACTCCAGAGTGCCATTCATGACACGGAGGGAGGCTACGAAGTCCTTGTCAGGGCGCGGGGGAGGGGGAGGGTGGTCGCCCTCCGCCGCAGTGAGCCATCGGTGTGCCCGGGCCGCCGCGCTTAGGGGCTCGCGGAGGAGTTGCTCCAGCCGGTGGTTGCGAAGCTCCCATGCGAAGTCCCCCAGCCGGAGCATGTGGTGGAAGAAATCGTCCACAGAGGTCCCTCCCGGCAGGTCGTAGCGGGCTATGGCGCGGAGCTGCGCCTCCGCGTCCTCGGGCACCAGTCTGGAGCAGAAGACTTCCGTCCATGTGGCGCCTGCGGAGCGCCACGAGGCCACCCACAGGGCTTTGTCCCTGGGTGGGAGGTGGCGGGCCGCCTCGTGTACCGCCTGGCGGTAGGGGGGCCAGAGGAGCCGTGATTGGGCGCACCCCACGTGCATGTGCACCGGGGTCTCTTCCGGGCCGCCGCATAGGAGGCACGGTTGCGGGACGACGGTGACGCCGGAGAGCCGCTCCTTACGGACGCGGAGCCTGCGCTGCACCGGCGTGTGGCCGTCCCGGGCTCGCAGCGCCCGGCGGTTGGTGGCCGTCGCGGTGAGGTCCCGGGCGTGGACATAGGCTGTGGCGTGGCCGCACCCAAAGGTGTGTGTCCCCGGTGCGTCAGCGCATGGTCCGTCTGCGCCCGCTGCGCAACCTCGCCGAGCGCCCGCATCGTGGGGGGCCGTAGATCGAGGTGGCCGTCACGGCCGGCGACAATGAGTTGGGCGTGGCCAGAGTCCGGGGGCGTGTTCTGCAGGACGGTGTCCTGGGACGCCGCCCAGTCCGCCTTGTGCGGTAGGGCGTCACTGTGGTGCGAGGTGGCTCGGACGTACCAGAACGGGTGCCCGGCGTGTTGCCCTCGCGCGCACAGGCCGTCCCTGAGCCACCGCAGGGGCATCTGGTTGACCACCTTCGCTGCGCCCGCGGGGACCCCCGTGGTCCGCTCGCGTTCTGCGTGCCGCAGCAGGTGGAGGATGACTTCGGCGTCCACCGTATGGACCCATGGTCGGTGGGCACCGTATTGTAGGGGGAGGGAGGCGGCCACCCCCTCCCCGTCGGGTACCGTGCCCGACATGGCCACCGCCCACGTGCGGGTGAGGTCGGCAGCGAGAGCGACGCTGGTGGCGTGTTTGCAGGGTCCGCCCCCGGACGCGTCGGAAGAGGTGTGGCCCCAGGCCTCCGGGATCCAGTAGTACCCGGTGGGGCTGAGCCACCCTGCGTTGAGGTCGGCAGAGTGCCACCGGACGTCGAGGTGGCTGGGGGTCAGTTGGTCCACGCTCAGCGCCCTGGTGTCCCCGGGGCTGATCGCCTGGTGGTAGTGCAGCCGGATCTCCGCTCTGGCGATCGTGCTTGCCCAGGACCGAAGTTCCGTCACATGTTCCTTGAGCCACGCCGGGCCTCCGCGCTGGTGCACCACCAGGTGTCCCGTGTCCTCCGGCTTGTCCTCCAGCGCGTGCACTGCCATGTGTGGGTCGTGCGGCACCCCCGTAGCTACCAGCAGGGTGGTGCCACGGGGGAGCCCACGGGGTTTGGGCTGGCCTGCCCCCACCTGCACTATTACCCACTCGGCCCGGCGCTGCGCTTGCCCCGCCGCTTGGGTGCATTGGTCGTCCGTGGTCACCAACCACAACTGCGTCGGCGCGTGGGGCCAGGGGCGCAGGGGGTCGGGCCATGCCACATCCGCGTTAGGCTCTTGGTGCTCGCTTTCCGCGAGTACGTCGCGGAGGATGTACACGAGGGCTGCCAGCGGGTGGTACGCTGCCCCCCGCGTGGGGGGGGATAGGCGCCGCGGCGGCGGTAGCCCCCGACGTGGAGGTGCAGGCCGTCCGGGGTCACCCGTGGGCCGGTGTGGGCATCCTGCTTAGCCATCGTGGGGTGGACGAGTCTCAGGCGGGGGTCCCGCGTGCCGGTGGTGTGGAAGAGGTGGACCAAGGCGTCGCGCCACCCGGGATGGTTGGTGGGCTCCTGCTCACGGCGGCAATAGTGGAGGTGTTCATCGGCGCATTGGTTGAGGCATTCCCGCACCGCCGTCGGCCACGGGTCGTCGTTGTCGGGGAAGGGGTGGCGTGGCCCGTGGTGCCCATACCACGGCGTTGTGTGCGGCACCGTCAGGCGGCACGTGTCGCGGTGTCGCAGCTTGGCGGTGCGCAGCGTGACGATGTTGCCCGGCGGGGACTGTAGTTGGACATGGGCCGCCCTGGGGCACGCGATGGGGTTGTACAGCCCCACCCCCAGGGCGGCCAGGGCCCGGGGTATGCGGTGGACCCAGTCACCCCCCGCTAGAGTTGCGAACTCCGGGACGGGGTAGTGCACCTCGGGACATATTCCGTGTGCCCCGGCTATTTCCCAGAACATCTTGGTGAACTCGGCGCGCACGGAGGTTGAGCGGTGGTGGACGAGTGTACCCACGAGGGCCACCACTGCCTGCTGGCACCGCGTTGGCACCCGTGTGAGCCCCAGGGTCCGGTCATCCTGCAGGCTGTCCCGCGAGGCGTGGAAGGCGTACCGCGCCCTGTCTTTCGCGACCTGGACCGTGATGTGGTCCAGGTGGCGTGCAGTGTCGGAGTCGTCGGCGATGAAAGGGGCGACGTACTGCGTCACCCCCCCGAGGATCGCCAGGATAACGTCCTGCACCACTTTCGTTGGCGCGAGGGTGTTGAGGCACCAGTGGTGCACCGCCGCCAGGCGTAGCCGGTGCTTGCGCTGCAGGGAGAACTCCCCGTCCGGCTGGAGCTGGAGTGCCAGGTAGGGGACGCAGTCCGCCGCTGGTACCCAGTGCCACGGGTTTTCCAGGTGGGGACAGAGGCGCAGCTACAGGCCCAGGACCCCCTCTGTGGTGGGCATGGCGCACTTGCGGGGGTTGAGCTCCATGCCCATCACCCCCAGGTACGCGGCCACCGCCTCCACGCCCTCGACGAAGTGCTGCAGCGTGTGGGCCACCACCAGCAGGTCGTCGATGTAGGCCTGGATGAGGCCGTGCTCGGCCCCTCCTGGCGGGCGCAGGCGGTGCCCCTGCGCCCTGAGCAGGGGCTCCAGGAGGAGCGCGTACAGCAGGGGGCTCTCGGGGTTGCCCTGCCGGACGCCAAGCAGCATGTAGACGGGCTGCGTTAGCCCGTGTGCGGTGACAATGCGCAGCCAGGCGCACGTGTGGAGGAAGAGCAGGAGGTCGATGACGTCCCGCGGCACGGAGAGGTGGCGCAGGATGAGGTGGAGGGCGCCGTGCATGGCGGTGTCGAAGGCCTTGCGGGCGTCGAAGGAGAAGACGTAGTTTGGCCTTTCCCTGCCGGAGCTGCCGCTGCGCCATGAACAGTGGGGTGCCAGTGTTGGAGCCAGGGAGGGCCCCTTGCTGCCAGTCGCTGACCACTCCGTGCCGTGTGAGCACTTCCGTGATGCGCTGGGTGAGGGGGCCCGTGAGCAGCTTCATGTCCAGCTGGCCCAGGGCTATGGGCCTGTAGTCGTCCAGTCTGGCAGAGCCCGGTACCTTGGGGCTGAGCCAGATGTGCGCGTCCCCCCAGTGCATCGGCGGCGGGGCGCCGCGGAGGATGGCCCGGTAGGAGTGGACCAGGAGCCACTGGACGGGTGCCGGGAGGGCCTTGATGAAACGGGCCTCCACGTGGTTGGGATCTGGGGCCTTGCCATCGGCCTTGTCCAAGGCGGATGTGGTCCTGCATGGAGTACTGCTGGACCTGTGTCCAGGCCCCTTCAGGGACCCGGGGGACATGGCGGCCGAGGACTGCCTGGAAGCCTGGGAGGTCCAACCGGCGTTTGTCATACAGTTCTCGCAAGAGGGCGCGAACTGCGAACATCACGTCGTGGGCCTCCGTGAGGAGCGTTTGGGTGTTGGGGACCCGCACGTTCCAGAGGCCTGACAGGCCCGGGGCCTCTACCTCTATGGCCCCCCGCACGGCTTTCCATCGCTGGGCGATGTTGGGGGCGTGGCGGCGCCAGAAGTCCTTGATGGCGCGCTTGCGGTCTGCCGCCAGGAGTGCGCGGAGCTGGCGAATGTCCTCCTCAAGGGCGGCTGCTTGCCTCTCGGGCTCCTCCTGTAGCTGGCCCTGTGTGGTCGGGCGGAACCCGGGCGGCACACCACGCAGTTCCTCCGTGAGCCGGAGCGCCGCCTCGGACCGGATGCCATGCCGTGCCGCGTCCGCCTGGTACGCTGCCGGCGCGCGCGCTGCCAGGGTGTCGTAGCAGAGGACCGCCGCCTGGAGCCGCTTTCTGCTCTCCGGGAGGTCCCCCTCCGCCGGGTCCGTCCCGGCCGGGGACGGCTGCCGGCGTCCCACCACACGCGCCAGGGCGTCATGCGTCGCGTGGAGGTGCTCGAACACCTTGCCCACCGCGGCCGCGGGCATGGACCCGTAGTCGTGCTGCTCTGCGGGACCCAGCCAGGGCGCCAGGGAGGGTTCATCCTGCGCGGCAGTGACCGCCGCCCACAGGCAGTGTTGGACGGGCGCGGCCTCGGCGTCGTACGGGAGGAGACGGCCCTCCGTGTGGCTGTAGGGGGTGGGCACCGCTGCGCGCCCTGCTGCGCTGAGGAGGCCCGGCAGGGCCAGGCGGACCGGGAGGTGGTCCGAGCCGACCACCCCGGGTGTGCCATGCCGCGAGCCCAGACGCTTTCCCGCAGGGACCACGGCAGGAGGGGCTCGTTGACCAGTAAGGTGTCCAGCCTGTGCCGGGACGGGTGGAGCGTGGGGGTCATGTCCTCCTCGCCGCCTGCCGTGGCCCTCCGGAAACCGCAGGCCTCCCAGCCCGCTCGGAAGTGCTCCGTGGCCGGGTTGGTGGTGGCATCCATGTAGACCACACCGGGTGTCTCCGACTGAGGCTGCATGCCGTGGCATACATTTGTATGTCGGCCCAGAACGCCGCCCGTCCCGCCCACGGGGAGCAGCCTCTGTGCGGCCCGTGGACGTTGATGAGGGTGAGGCTTCCCCCGTCCTTGCGGATCTCCAGGGCCGCGGCCTTCCCGGGAACGATTTCCGTGAAACTGAGCACCTCGTGCTCCGCCACGTACTTGCTGCTGACCGCGGTGAGGAGGCCCCCCCCTCTCGAGGTGGAAGTGGCTCCCGTTTCCGCCAGCCGGCTGCTGAAGAAGGCTGTGTACCCCTTGTCCCGGAGCGCCGCGGCCACGTGCATCTCCTGCGCCCGGGTGGCGATCCCTGTTTCCTGGAGCATGATGGCAAAGCCCCCCTCCTGGGGCAGCATGCCGGTGATGAGGTGCTCCTTGTCGGTACAGGCCGCCGGCCCCCGGCGCCGCCGGAGCGTGTCCCGGAGGGACCGGTCTGGCGTTACGAGGCCGTTGCGCAGGTTCCACGAGAGGAGCCACAGGGCGTCGCCCGCCGTGTCCTCCTGGAGTCAGCTATCCCGCATCGGCATCGCCGCTGGGTTCGCCGGCGCAGCCAGGGCATCCGGGTGCGCCGCATCCGCTGAGCCCGTTCCCAGCGGGGCCCACAGGGGGGCCCGGGGGGCCAGGGGAGCCAGGGGGGCCAGGGATGGACCCTGGTTGGCCCGCACCGCCAGTCCCCGGGGCCTCCCCGGGTGCCTCCTCATCGCCGTCTGCGTGGTCGGCCGCCTGGGGCGGGGGGCGCCAGGCGTACGGGGCGTGCCATCGGGACCTCCGTGCCCTCCCTTGCAGGATGTTGGAGGCCGCCTCCTTGTCGTCCACCGGTGCTGCAGCGTGCACCGCGTGCCACGCCAGGTGTTCCAGCATTGCCCCGCTTGTGTAGTACTTGTCTGCACACGGGGGCATCTCGTCGGCTCCGTGGCCCCTCGCGCCGGGGGGAGCGGCACCGACTTCCGGATGGCGCCCTCCGCCGCTGGTTCGAAGGGCAGGTTGGCCAGTGGAACCGTTTGTGGCGCCAGTGTGCGGCCCGGGGCCGCCGCATCGAGGGCTCGTGTCGCGGGCGCGGGCCCGAGACTCCGGATGGCATCGCGCTGCACGTCTGCTTGCAACCATGTTTGCCAGTGTGTGGAGCCGATTTGGCGGTCGGGTTTGCCCCTCCAACGCAGGTCGTGGAAGGCTTGTAGCCAGTGGTACACTGTGGTCGGGACCGCCAGCTGGAGCTCTAGGTCGGCGGGGTGCGCCGCTGCCGGCCACATCCCCGGCCTCGCCGCCCGGGCGTGGTCCTTCAGCCTGCCCTGGAGCAGGAGGGCGTGGTGTTCGCCCTCCCGTAGCGCCTTGACGATCATGCGGGTACAGTCTGCCACGCGGACCACGGCTTCGGGCCCTGGCAGGCGCTCGGGGTCGCAGACGACGATGTGCGCATCCGCCGGGCTGAACATGCAGGCCACCCACTGCGGGTTCCGCTGTCCCCGTTGGGCCACCGCCAGGGTAGCCGCCGGGCGGGCGTGCGTGATTGGCCCCGCGTGGAGGTCCGGGACGTCCGTGGCACTGATGGCGTCTCCCTGCCATGCGGCCCGTAGATGCTCTTCCTGGTCGGGGCTCCACACCAGTGCGGGGGGGTTGACCCACCCCGGTTCCTGCCTCTTGTTGGGGGCGCTGACGGTGTGTAGCAGGACTGCCAGCGGCCAGGGGTCCGCCGACATATAGTAGGCCTGGGTGGGCCCCTGCTGCCAGTCGACGTGGGGCAGGAGCGGGAATGCCCCTTGCCTGGCGGTGCTGTGCCAGACAGCCCAGCGGCCTCCGGCCAGGACGTGCGACCAGTACCCTGGGGCGTGGCCCTGCAGGATGGCCTGGTAGCCTGCCGTCTGCAGCACCAGTGCCTCCCCATGCTGAGGCCCGGGTGGGGGTGTGCCATCCCCCGCATCCCAGACGCGGGTGCGCCCGCGGAGTGTGGCGTGCCACGGGTCTGGTGCATCGCGCTGCGGCCCTTGTATGCTTCCCGCAATCTGCGCCGGGCCGTGGTGGTGGACGAAGCTCTCCCCGCCGTCCGCTAGCAACGCTGCCGCGACGACGTATAGCTGCTCCGCCGTGAGGGGTGCCGTCGGCGCGTGCGTTGCGGCTGGCCGGCGGGGCTGCGTGTCGCGGCAGGGGACGTGGGGCAGCAGTTGCGCCAGCCACGCCGCCACGGGACCAATGGTGACGGCCGCGACCGCGGACGCCAGCGCCGTGCGGTCTGTTGGTCTGTACTGCCGGAGCCCCGTGGTATCTCGGGCGAGGTGCCTGCAGGCTGCCATCCAGGCAACCGCTCCGCAGTTCGTGACGTCCGGTTGGGCACCATCCGCGCCGTCGCGTCCCCTCTGTTGTACCGTGGTGGCGGTGTCGAGCGGGGGGCCCTGCAGCAGCGCCTCCGGGCCCTGCCCCGGCAGGAGGGCGGGCGGGACTGGCTGCGGGAAGCCCTGCGCGCCTCGGCGCTCCGGGTGCGTGTGGTACGGGTTTTGCCGGAGGTGTTCCGGGGCCGCCCGTGGTAGGAACAGGAGTTGATGTAGGTACCAGGGGCCTTCCGCGGCGGACGGGTTGCGGAGCGTTAGCCACTATTGAACCACGCCTCCCGGGTGCGCGGCCTCGACGCGGCGCTGCAACCCCAGGCGGCCTAGGCGGTTGAACGTGCCCGCGGGTGGGATGTGGGTCTGCGGGTAAAGCACCCGCAGCGGCTCCAGCGCCAGGTCCAGCACCTCGTTGTTGAGCTGCTCCGTGAGAGCCGACGCCCTGTGCAGGGCGTGGGGCACCCCGGGTGTGGGTGCCGTGAGCTGTTCGAGCACCGGCCCCGGCGGGTACCGTGCACCCGGGTTCGTTAGCCACTCCCTGGTGTGGCTCAGTATGGCCTTCCACACGTCCCTCGTAAAGGCGTGTTGGGGGGCCAAAGAGGGGACCATCCGTAGGAGGCGGTGGCACGCCGGCGGCAATCGCATGGGCTGTGGGGCGGCCGCTGTGATTGACCTGCACGCCGTGCCGGTCACGATCGCCCCCCATTCAACGGTCCCCATGCCCTCGGCGTGGAGCAGCGCCTGGCCCTGGACCAGGGGGAAATAGGGGCTCGAGGGCCCGCCTCCTTCCTTCCACCGTACCAAGGCGGCCCCCGCCTGCAGGCTGCGGAGCAGGGCCACGCCGGGGAGGAGCGGGTGCGGGAAAGCACCCTTGAAGGCTTGAGTGGCGTGGGCCAGGGTGCCCACGGGCAAATACCACAACGGGAGGACCCAGGGGCCCGGCAGCGGTTGCGCCTCCCCTGCGTCTCATCGCCATTCGGAGTCTGGCGGGGCGGCAGGGACGGTGCCCGTCTGCAGGAATTGGCGTGCCCTCTTGTCGGGTCGCCGTTGGAGGGTTGCCGCGAGGCTGAGCCCCTATGCCGCGGGTGCCACTGGGAGGCCGCCCCGGGGCCTGCGCCAGGGGTAATCCTGGTCGGCCGGCCAGGTGTGGAGGTCCCGGGCGATTTCCTCCGCGGTCCCTGTGGGGGCGTCCTCCGCCGCCAGGTGCCACATGACGGCGAGCACCGCCCACGTGGAGAAGGGCCACGCCCGTGGGGGGGTGTACACCTGGATGGTCCACTGTGGGCACGCCCGCCGCACACGAAATGCGTGGAGCACCCCTCGGACCATGTCCGCCGCCAGGACCAGCACCATTCCCGAGGGTTCCACAATGATCCCCTCTGCGGGTCCGCCGTGGCGGCCCCGGGTGTGCAAGGCCACTGCCGCCTGTCCCGTGTGGGTGACTCGGTCGACGGCCTCCTGGATGTTCACGCTGCCGCGTGCGGTCTCATCCAGGATCCAGCCCTGCGCCAGCCCGTAGCGTAGGGCGTCGCATGCGGCCGCGGGTCTCACCTCGGGCAGCGCTCCGTCATCAGGCCCGGGCTGGGGGTGCTGTTTGGGGCACCAGCCTTCGCCGGTGCAGTGGCCCCGTTTCCACGCGGGGCAGAGGGTGGGCACGCTGCCCGCCGGCGGCGCAGGTTCCGCGGGCGCGCGTCCCGTGGAGGGCTCCAGTACTGCCTCCAGGTCGGAGTCAGTGCCCGCGTCCCCTTGTGGGGGGTCTCCTTCGCCATCTCTGAGTCCCAGTGCCCTGATGACCTCGTGTGCCGCGTCCAGCGTCAGAGATCGGGGGCGTGTTTTGCTTCGGGCCGCGGGTTCCGCCATTGTTGTGTCGCTGTGCCTAAGAGCAGGGGGTGGGGTGCGGATGTCCCGTGGCTGGTGCATTGGTGCGTTGGTGCGTTGCTTGTTGTAGGGGTGGCAGAAGGGCGTCCCCGGGGGGGGTGCCTTCCATCATTGCGAGGGGCGTCTGGTGTTAGGCGCTGTCCCTCCCCCGGCCGCCCGTCCTCTGGAGCGGGCGGCCAGGGTTCCGCGACCCGTGTGTCCCGGGTGCGGTCGGTGCAGGCGTGGGGACCCAGCACCGGCCCCGCAACGTGCGCCCTTGCGGGCCGGCGTTGCTCGCTGTGGGGGTGGCAGAAGGGCGTCCCCGGGGGGGGTGCCTTCCACCATTGTGAGGGGCGTCTGAGGTCAGGCGCTGTCCCTCCCCTGACTGCCCGCCCACTGGGCGGGCTGTTTGGGTCCGCCACGCACGTGCTGCGGGCGCGGGTGTGTGGGTGTGGGGGCCGAACACTGTCCCTCTGGACTGCATGCCCTGTGGGGGCTGTGTGCCGCGGGGGTGGTGGGGGGCTGTCCCCGGGGGGGGTGGCCTGCCACCGTTGTGAGGGGCGCCTGGAGTCAGGCGCTGTCCCTCCCCCGGCCGCCCGTGCTCCGGAGCGGGCAGCCAGGGTTCCGCGACCCGTGTGTCCCGGGTGCGGTCGGTGCGGGCGTTCGGACCCAGCACCGGTCCCACAGCGTGCGCCCTTGCGGGCCGGCGTTGCTCGCTGTAGGGGTGGCGGAAGGGCGTCCCCGGGGGGGGTGCCTTCCACCATTGTGAGGGGCGTCTGAGGTCAGGCGCTGTCCCTCCCCCGACTGCCCGCCCACTGGGGCGGGCTGTTGGGGTCCGCCACCCACGTGCTGTGGGCGCGGGTGTGTGGGAGTGGGAGCCCAACACTGTCCCCTTGGCCTGCAAGCCCTGTGGGGGCTGCATGCCGCGGGGGTGGCGAGGGGCCGCCCCTGGCGGGGGGTGGCCTGCCACCGCTGTGAGGGGCGCCTGGTGTCAGGCGCTCTCCCCCCCCCGGCCGCCTGTCCTCCGGAGCGGGCAGCCAGGGTTCCGCGACCCGTGTGTCCCGGGTGCGGTCGGTGCGGGCGTGGGGACCCAGCACCGGTCCCACAGCGTGCGCCCGTGCGGGCCGCTGTTGCTCGCTGTGGGGGTGGCGGAAGGGCGCTCCCGGGGGGGGTGCCTTCCACCATTGTGAGGGGCGTCTGAGGTCAGGCGCTGTCCCTCCCCCGACTGCCTGCCCCCTGGGGCGGGCTGTTGAGGTCCGCCACCCACGTGCTGTGGGCGCGTGTGTTCGGGTGTGGGAGCCCAACACTGTCCCCTTGGCCTGCATGCCCTGTGGGGGCTGCATGCCGCAGGGGTGGCGAGGGGCCGTCCACGGGGGGGGGTGGTCTGCCACCGCTGTGAGGGGCGCCTGGTGTCAGGTGCTCTCCCTCTCCCGGCCGCCCGTCCTCTGGAGCGGGCAGCCAGGGTTCCGCGACCCGTGTGTCCCGGGTGCGGTCGCTGCGGGCGTGGGGACCGAGCACCGGTCCGACAGCGTGCGCCCTTGCGGGCCGGCGTTGCTCGCTGGGGGGGTGGCGGAAGGGCGTCCCCGGGGGGGGTGCCTTCCACCATTGTGAGGGGCGTCTGAGGTCAGGCGCTGTCCCTCCCCCGACTGCCCGCCCACTGGGCGGGCTGTTTGGGTCCGCCACCCACGTGCTGCGGGCGCGGGTGTGTGGGTGTGGGGGCCCAACACTGTCCCCTTGGCCTGCATGCCAAGTGGGGGCTGCGTGCCGCGGGGGTGGTGGGGGGCCGTCCCCGGGGGGGTGGCCTGCCACCGTTGTGAGGGGCGCCTGGCGTCAGACGCTGTCCCTTCCCCGGCCGCCCGTCTTCTGGAGCGGGCAGCCGGGCTTCCGCGACCCGTGTGTCCCGGGTGCGGTCGGTGCGGGCGTGGGGACCCAGCACCGGCCCCACAGCGTAAGCCCTTGCGGGCCGGCGTTGCTCGCTGTGGAGGTGGCAGGAGGGCGTCCCCGGGGCGGGTGCCTTCCACCATTGTGGGGGGTGTCTGAGGCCAGGCGCCGTCCCTCCCCCGACTGCCCGCCCACTGGGCGGGCTGTTGGGGTCCGCCACCAACGTGCTGTGGGTGCTGGTGTGTGGGTGTGGGAGCCCAACACTGTCCCCCCGGCCTGCATGCCCTGTGGGGGCTGCATGCCGCGGGGCCTGGTTGGGGGCCGTCCCCGGGGGGGGGTGGCCTGCCACCGTTGTGAGGGGCGCCTGGTGTCAGGCGCTGTCCCTCCCCCGGCCGCCCGTCCTCTGGAGCGGGCAGCCAGGGTTCTGCGTCCCGTGTGTCCCGGGTGCGGTCGGTGCGGGCGTGGGGACCCAGCACCGGCCCCACAGCGTGCGCCCTTGCGGGCCGGCGTTGCTCGCTGTGGGGGTGGCGGAAGGGCGTCCCCGGGGGGGGTGCCTTCCACCATTGTGAGGGGCGTCTGAGGTCAGGCGCTGTCCCTCCCCTGACTGCCCGCCCACTGGGCGGGCTGTTGGTGTCCGCCACCCACGTGCTGTGGGCGCGGGTGTGTGGGTGTCGGGGCCCAACACTGTCCCCTTGGCCTGCATGCCCTGTGGGGGCTGCGTGCCGCGGGGGTGGTGGGGGGCTGTCCCCGGGGGGGGTGGCCTGCCACCGTTGTGAGGGGCGCCTGGTGTCAGGCGCTGTCCCTCCCCCGGCCGCCCGTCCTCTGGAGCGGGCAGCCAGGGTTCCGCGACCCGTGTGTCCCGGGTGCGGTCGGTGCGGGCGTGGGGACCCAGCACCAGCCCCACAGCGTGCGCCCTTGCGGGCCGGCGTTGCTCGCTGTGGGGGTGGCAGAAGGGCGTCCCCGGGGGGGGTGCCTTCCACCATTGTGAGGGGCGTCTGAGGTCAGGCGCTGTCCCTCCCCCGACTGCCGGCCCACTAGGCGGGCTGTTGGGGCTCGTTGGGTGTGTGCGGTGTGTGTGGTGTCTGTGCTGTGCGTGTCGTGGTGCGCGGTGCCGCTCTTCTCTTGTCTCTCTGGTGCTCCCCTCTCCGGTGTCTCTGTGCAATGTTGTGCTCGCCGTGTGCCTACCGTGCCCCCTTCCCTGTGCGCGCCCCTTGCTCGGCTGCTGGCTACCCCTTGTTCCTTTCGTGGCTTCTTTGCTCTTTACCCTTTCCTCTACCCTTCTCCCTGGCATGCACTTTTTCCCTGCCTCCGCTTTGGTGCGTGTCCGGGTCTTTTTCCTTGCCGGCTCGTCGTTCTCTCTCGTTGGGTCTTCTCCATTGAACCTGCGAGGGGAAAGGATGCAAACGGGCGTGCGGCGGTGGGGGTTTTGTCGCACCATGGCACCTCGTCAGTGCCATCCTCGGTTAGTCTCTTACTCCCGCGGCGGTGTGGTATGTTACCTATTTATGCTTCGTTCGTGTGCTCCTCTCTCCTTTTTCTTACCGTGTTGTGCTTGTTACGGCGTCTTTTATCGTGCGTCGTTTGGCGTAGGTTTATATCATACTTGCTCTCGTCTTGGCGCCACACACCTCTTTGGCCGCCACCTTTGTTCGTTGTCTGTCTCGCGTGCGCGGCGTGACATGCAACATACCTTTTTTTTTCCCACAATCTTAGTGTCCTAGTCCTCTTGATCTTAGGGTGAGCGAGGTGTGGGAAGATGCGAAGCACAAGCGAGACACGTCGCTTTGCCTAAGTGTGTATGGCGCGGGCCGGGCGCTCGTTGCTTCCCTCGTGTGCGCGGCAAGGCACGACACGGCAACATACTTGCTCCTTGCTCCTTGCTCCTTTCCCCCCTTATCTTTTCGTGTGATGTGTGTCTTGTCGCCGTTGTGCTCCGTGCGTGGGTGTAACATACTTATCTCACCCACCTTTTTGCGTGTTCCGTGCGTCACGGCAGCGTTGTGCTCCCTATGCAAACGGGCGTGCGGCGGTGGGGATTTTGTCGTGTCATGGCGTCTTGCCATTGTCATTGCCATTGTCTCGTCCGTGTTCCCCCCTCTCCTAGTTTTCACCGTGTTGTGCTTGCTACGGCGTATATTAGCGTGCGTTGCTCGGCGTAGGTTTATATCCTAGCTTGCCTTCGACAGGGCTCCACATACCTCTTCGGCCACCTTTGTTCGTTGACCTTCCCGTGTGCGCGGCGTGACATTTAACATACTTGTGTAGCTCCCTCCTTACCAACCTCTTTTCCCGGCCCCGTCTTACTCCCTATGCGAGTGAGCGTGTTGGGGCGGGGCGTTCGCATGTGTGCACATTTGCGGTATGCCTCGCCTCCACTATGGCGCGGTTTATGCCGTACACTTGTCCCCTTGCCTTCCTTGTGTATTGTGTTTGGTACGGCCTTATGCATGGCGTTATGCGCTATGGTGATATGCATGGTGTGGCATATAACATACTTGTTTTTCGGCGGCCGGTGGCGTTGTTGTTGCTTGTGTGTGTTATTCATGCACCTTTGTTCGTTGTCCTTCCCGTGTGCGCGGCATGACATGCAACATACTTGTGCGGCTTCCTTTTTGATCACCTTCGCGTGTTACGGCACCATCGTACTCCCTATGCAAGTGGGCTTGCAATGCTTGGTCTCATACTTGCGGTATATCTCCACCGTGGTGTGGTTTGTTACACACTTGTTCTCTGCTTGTCTACCTCTTACCGTGTTGTGCTTTTTAGGTTATTTTTTAGCGTTGCGCGGCATATAACATACTTGTTTTTCGGCGGCCGGTGGCGTTGTTGTTGTTTATGTGTGGTTTGTTTTGGGGCGCGCACAAGTCCCTAGCGCCTAGGGCACGCACTTTGCTGGGTGGTTTGGGGCAAGCAACGCTCAGCTTCTTCGCCGTCGCGACTCTATTGTTCGTCTTTTTTTGTGGGTGTCCTAAATTTTGTGACCTCGCCAAACAGCGGTGTAAAATCTTTTGGGGGGGTTTCTGAGGTCGGAAAAGACGAATTTTTGCTTTGTCTTTTTTGACGGTGCGTCGTTTTCTTGGTATTTCATTTTTTTGTGCTGCTATCGCGCGACAGTACAGTACAGTACAGTCCTCCACCAGCTTGAGGCTTCTTCGGTACTTGCGGATGTACCGATTCCACTCCCGGACCCTCAATTCCCCGCGCTCCAGCGACAGCGGAATGGACCACAAATCCTCCAACTTCTGGTTGGGGGCGTCCACTCGCTCCTCGTCCTCCAGCCACTGGAGGCAGGCCTGCTCCGTCTGGATCGATCCCTCGCGGATCTGATCCCTGAGCTCCTCCTTCAGGTCCTGTGCCAGTCTGTGTGGGAATGTCCGACATACCCACTTGTCCCTTGGCGCTCCCTTCATCTCGCCGACGACCTCCTCGGCGAAGTCCTCCAAATCCAGGATGAAGTCATCCAGGTTGGAGGGGTTGCCATTGTAATAGGGGATTTTGATTCCCTTGAGGTCGTCAATCCTGATGGCGTCTCCGACGTCCGCAGCCACCGCTCCACCGAGACGGATACCACCTGTGGCCGGGGGGTTTGAGTACACTCCCCGTACATCCCACTCCTCCATGGAGTGTGGTCCAGTTGGGCCTGAACCCATGGGGTTTGGGATGCGGGAAGGACTTGCTCCACCGGCTGTTCATATCCCCGTAGTGGGGTCCTTCACCCACAGGTTTCCGCCTGGATGGCCTCGACCATGTCCGTCGGCCCTTCCCATGGTTCGCCCCTGCATGGTATGGATCTCCCCTTCCGCTCAAACTGCATGGGCAGTTGTAGTGGTCGGTGGATCCTTGGCGGCATGGGACATCTGTACCGTCAGGCTCCTCGGGTCCTTGGTTGCGTGCTCTTCCCGCATGGACCCAGCCGGTGCCGTGTGCTCCCCAAGCATTATGGATTCGCTGAACATGGGAACAAACGGCAGCGCACCCGGGTCAACACGCGGAGGCGCGTAAGGTGCCTCTGCAGGGCCGCCCATGGGTATCTCCATGGCGCTCCTGAGGGTCTTAACCCGCTCCACGAGCTCTGCCGTTGCCGATCTTGCCGAAAGCTCCGTACCCGAGGCGAGGGGTTGTAACTCCTCTATCTTTTTCAGGCGTCCCGACATGTCCTCCACCAGGTGGAGGAGGCTGTCCACCACTTGTTGCTGCTTCTGCAGGGCCATCTCCAGCTTCTCCCGGTACCGGTCCTGCTCCGCTCGCAGCTCCGCCATGTCTCTCTCCGCTTCCGACTGGTCATCCAGGATCCCCGCGATGTCCTCCTCTAGGCCGTCCTTCTGGTTGTCCAGGCGGTCGAGGTGCTGCACAATGGCGTCCATCCCCATCTTTGGATACTTGCCGATGAGGAAGGATACGTGCTCGCAGTGGCACTCAACGTGCTTTCCACCTGATCCGGTGCATTCCACGGTTCCCGGCGCCTCGGACTCCTCCGCCATGGGTGTGTCGCCCATGTTATCCCGCTTTGGCTCCGTGTGCCGGGCCACAGGCGCCGTTCTGGCTCTGGTAGCCCTCTCCAACGACTCGGCGTCATGCTCCAGGCTGGGTTCTGGGGCGGTGTGTGCCCTTGTGGGCGGTATGGCCATCTCCTCCGACTCCGAAGGGAAAGCGGTCCGATAGCCATCGGATTGCCCCTCCGAATCTGCAGCTGACCACAGGCTGACCGGGCTGGGATCCGTCTCCATCGCTCTGGCTTCCCCCGCGGGTTTTGGGGACCCGCGCTTCCGGTAACGCCGGGCCCTTCCGTTGCTGCCAGTCACCTCCAACTGCTCCGCAGCGGAGCGGAGATTGCAAGCCTTGCGGCATTGCCTTTCACACATGGAGGCCAGGTCCTCCATGTCTAGCCCATGTCCTGCAAGGGCTCTCCGTTGTGAGCATCTTCCCTCTTCTCGGGCTTCCAAGTCCGGCGTCGACTCCAAGGACTCCACAATCTGCACCCGGGGCGTCCTTGGGCAGGGCTCATGAGGGCCCAAGTCCCCGGTGCAGCGGTAGGGGGCAGGTACTCCTCTGCTACCATAAAGAAGGTCCCTACCAGGACTGGCCCCTGCTGTACCCCTTCCACCATTTCCTGTCACTTCTATGGTCTTGCTTCTCACCAGGTTCTGCAGGATCTTGCCTTATCCTGCACAATTTCCCACAAAAAATAGAAAAATATGGCTCCTTCACACAAATCCTGATCCCTTGCAATAACCAACTCCCAAGTACAATAGCTCTAATCCGAATCCACACTGAGGGCTTCCAAGGGTGTTTGAGTTCCCGCGTTGACACTCAACAACTCCTTTCAACACGCCGATCGTCTCACGGTGCACACGGAGACACGGGCGTTGGGCATGTACATAGAATTGCACCAATAGAATAAGGAAGAAAAGCCCTGAAATTGGCATATGAACACAAATCAAGCAAGGTTTGGGAAAGATGGAAACATACACAATCAGAGCCATAGACCCCTCATTCCCTGGACTCAGGACCTTCCCTTGACTCGCCAACATGATGCCCTGAACCAAGTCTAATAAGATGGCTAAATGCCATGTGTCAAAAGTCACTACACAAACCCCAAAAATTTGGTCACTCCCAAGCCTCTAAATCCTAGCCCAATAGGGGAGGTGGCGTGTCATGGCCTAGAGTGGCACTCAGGACCATGCCCTACTCTGACATAACCTTGGTTCCACTTGGGGTCGATTGGGCTTGGAGAATTGCCCCATGAAGATGACCTCACAACATAGGAAAATTAGGCAAATCACACCATAGTGCGCAAAACTCAATTATATACTGAAAAATGCATACGGCAAATAATCAAAAGCTCCATGCATGTGTCAATCCGGAGATTAGTATACAAGGGTGATCTGGACCAAAGGTCCATGCCCAAGAATATCCCAACATTGGCTCCCAAACCCCTCCGGATATATACATGCCATGCTTCACAACTCAACTCACGAATTTGAGACCCAATTTTGTGAGGCCTCTTCTGCCACGCCAAGGTCACCACGTGATACGGCATATGGTGAGGTGCAACACCGAAGCATATGCCAACATATAAGCAACATACCATAGTTCACGGATCTCTAGGCCCTTTACTGTTAGCCGACCAGTTGAGCACATAAAATACAAAAATGAGCATAAGATGAGGTCAAAAACATGCGAATGTTGCCAAATTCAAGATAATCACAATAGTATATAACTTCGCTCACCCATGGTATGAACATATGGTTCAAGACACAATTCCTTGGGACTATTTGCGAACAATCCCCCCACTTGGATCCCCACATGGACGCATAGGGACACCTTCGAACCTCCTCCCGACAGGCACCATGAAAATGGGAAAATTGATAGTGGCGCTTGTGGGTCGCTCTGTAAGCCTTCCCACATGCACTATATGTGCGGTAGACTTAGTCTAGCGCTATGGAGCACACCATTAGGACATGGGCGAAGCCCTTGCCACGTATGACTCCACATATCTTCCTAGAGACGGAGATATATAACATGGGCGTGAGCATAGCAAAGCACATACCATGCATATAACACATACCCTCAAAAGATGGCTCCCACCATGGTATGCCATGCCCCTCCATGGACATAACTTCACGTTAAAAATACGTAGGAACCCAAAGAAAGTTTCTATGCAACACCAACACTCATGTGGTACACTCGAAAGTTGCATTAAAATATTCGGTTGCATGGTCCAAGAGTTATAAAACACTTTCTACCCTCTTGACCATTATCCCTTGCTACACCGGGCATATGTACACATCAAAGGCGTGTGACGCTTCCTAGATTAAGTTGATACCCAGGCCCATTCCAGCCCATATCTCAATGGCAAACCATGGCAAACGTCACCCGGAGCCATGGAAGCAACCGGTGACAGGCGAGCCGGTACACAGTCCAGGAGGGGGTCGCCTGCCAAGCGGAGCGGCCCCGCAACTCAAGCCACAAGGGTGAGGCGGTCGTACCGTAGACAAGCGGGAGCAATACCCCTTGTGGTGAGAGATACTCCACACGGCTGGGCAGCCCCCAGAGCTGCCGCCCAAAGGAGGGGGCATGTGGCCCTACTCATGGACACATGTGGGGACACCCTCCCACCTGGGACACATGGACCGGGTGGCCGCGACAATGCCTTCCCAAGCACATGCGGGAGCGGCTCAAGAGGCACCTAACATAGGGCAGTGGGAGGGACAGGACGTCCCCTTGGTAAGACCTTCGTCCTGCATCGTCAAAGGAGGCATCCCGAGCTCCCGAAGATACCTACCTACCTTGATACCAAGGCGATTCCAGCCCATATCTCAAAATTGGAACTCCTCGCAATGAGCCGGAGATATGACTTTTCAAAGTGGCCTCACGAATGAATTTTGCTTTGCCTATATCTCCGAGAAAAATGAAGGGGACAACAAAAGGAAGGTTGATTCGTGATCGGGGAAAAATGTAGGACCACTCGAAAATCATCATATCAAGTGCGGGGACCTCGAAGTCGAAAATCCAATTCTGAATGTCTGAAAAATCAGATTAATTTTGCGAGTGTATAACATGAAAATTGCGGAAGCAACGAACCCTTTACTGATGAAATCTGACCCTTCATCGGGGTTTCCGCTAAAATATCTGGAAATAACAGTTAACCAATCGGTTACCGCAAAATCGCGAGCCAACTGACAGTCGCCGATACATTGACAATCAGAACGGATAGCTGAAAAATTACGGAAACATTATGATAAAAAAACCCTGTTGATTCCTGATATTTTGATATATAAATCTCAGCCGGCGGCGCCTCGGTATTGAATATGGCCGCTCATAGCTGGAATGGCCAAGCCTATCACACTATCACATCAGGTTAGGTCAGGTGGATGGGAGAGTATGATATCAGCCAATGGCGGCTTGCCGGCACATAGATCCACACCCCAAGTGACCCAAAGATGGCCACGGGGGTCCGAACCGGCTTCAACACGTACCCCTGCTAGGGCTTGTTTGGATGGAGTGCTCCGCTGTCGTGCCCCGCCTGCATCGTGGTGTCCATTTCGATGCCCTCTTTGTTGTGCATGTGTCTCCGCCCTTGGTTCAGCAGGGTGGGCGGCTTCGGGTGCACCTCTTCACCCTACCTATCCCACCTGCGGTACGAGAGTCTCATGCATGGTGGGGGTGCAGAGAAGCGTAGCTACCAGCACTCACGTCTGGCCTGCTATACCCGGTCAAGGGCCCGCCTCAGCGCGGCCTCTCGAGCCCTGCTCTTGTGCGGACAGGCTGCCAGCCCCGGACTATCCTGTCCGGGGCGCCAGGCCGCCACTTGTCCCTGGATGATCCAGTCCGGGGGACGGCGGCTCCTGCTGCTTGTTCCGCTCCGGATGATCCAGTCCGGGGCATCTGGTCTTTTTTCACCGGTTTTTGCTCGCGTCGTGCTTCGGCCATTCCTTCTTGCTTTGCCCCGGATGATCCAGTACTGGGCACTTCTTGGCCTCGTCTCTGCTTCGCTGCATTACCTCGGCCTCGTCCAGGTCTTCGCATCACTGCATCACCACGGGCTCTTCCTCTTGACTGCCGCACTGCTTCTCCATGGCCTCGTCCTCCTGGCTGCTGCTCAGCTTCACCTCGGCCTCCGCCTCTTGTTTACCCCACTGCTTCACCGGATGATCCAGGCCGTGGGGTGTCGTGTTTCCTTCCTCCGCCTTTTGTGCTCGTTTCGCTTGGGCCGCTCCTTCTTGTTTTGCCCCGGAAGATCCAGTCGTGGGCTCTCCTTGTCTTTGTCTGCTCTTGGCTGCTTGTGCTCGGCCTCGTCCTGGTGACCCCTACTCTGCATCTCCTCGGGCTCCTCCTCGTCGCTGCTCCGCTGCCTCTCCTCGGCCTCGTCCCCGCAGTTGTTCCAGCTCATCCCCCCGTCCTCGTCCCCTTGTGTGCATCACTGCGTCACCCTGGCCTTGTCCTCATCTTGTCTTCTCCGCTTCTCCCCGGCCTCGTCCTCCACTCTGCTTTGCTGCATCTCCGCGGCCTCTTCCTCGTGGCCACAGCTGAGGCTCCCTTCCGCGCCTGCTGCTTGTTCCGACCCGGATGTTCCAGTCCGGGGGGCGTCCACCGCCGCTGGTCCGCGGATGCTCCAGTCCGGGGGGCGGCGGTGCCTGCTGCTTGGCCCACCCCGGACGATCCAGTCCGGGGCGTTTGGCCACCACTTGTCATCACTTGATCCTGTCCGGGGGGTGGCGGCCCCTGCTCCTTGTTCCGCCCCGGATGCTCCAGTCCGGGGGGTGTCGTGTCTCCTTCCTCCGCCTTTTGTGGTCGTTACGCTTGGGCCGCTCCTTCTTGTTCCGCCCTGGATGATCCAGTCCTGGGCTCTCCTTGTCTTCGTCTGCCCTTGGCTGCTTGTGCTCGGCCTCGTCTTGGTCACCCCTACTCTGCATCTCCTCGGGCTCCTCCTCGTCGCTGCTCCGCTGCTTCTCCTCGGCCTCCTCCCCGCGGCTGCTCCACCTCTTCCCTCCGTCCTCGTCCACATGTGTGCTTCACTGCGTCACCTTGGCCTTGTCCTCATTTTGTTTTCTCCGCTTCTCCCGGGCCTCGTCCTCCACTCTGCCCCGCTGCATATCCACGGCCTCATCCTCGTGGCCTCTTCTGAGCTCCCCGTGGCGCCTGCTGCTTGTTCCGCCCCGGATGTTCCAGTCCGGGGGGCGTCCACCGCCGCTGGTCCCCGGATGCTCCAGTCCGGGGGGCGGCGGTTCCTACTGCTTGGCCCACCCCGGACGATCCAGTCTGGGGCGTCTGGCCGCCACTTGTCCTCTGATGCTCCAGTCCGGGGGGTGGCGGCCCCTGCTGCTTGTTCCGCCCCGGATGTTCCAGTCCGGTGCGTCGGGACTCCTTCCTCTGCCTTTTGTGGTCGTTTTGCTTGGGCCGCTCCTTCTTGTTTTGCCGCGGATGTTCCTGTCCTGGGCTCTCCTTGTCTTCGTCTGCTCTTGGCTGCTTTTGCACGGCCTCGTCTTGGTCACCCCTTCTCTGCATCTCCTCGGGCTCCTCCTCATTGCTGATCCGCTGCTTCTCCTCCGCCTCGTCCCCGCAGTTGCTCCAGCTCATCCCCCCCGTCCTCGTCCACTTGTGTGCATCACTGCGTCACCTTGGCCTTGTCCTCATCTTGTCTTCTCTGCTTCTCCCCGGCCTAGTCCTCCACTCTGCTTTGCTGCATCTCCACGGCCTCGTCCCCGTGGCCGCTTCTGTTGCTCCCCGTGGGGCCTGCTGCTTGTTCCGCCCCAGATGTTCCAGTCCGGGGGGTGTCCACCGCCGCTGGTCCCTGGATGCTCCTTTCCGGGGGGCGGCGGTTCCTGCTGCTTGACCCACCGCGGACGATCCAGTCCGGGGCGTCCGGTTTCTCTGGCGCTGCTTGGCCTCGTCTTCCCTTCGGTGTCGCCCCTCGGCCGTGGTTGTGTGGTTGTGGTGCACGCTGTCCGGGTTTTGGGGCACCCGGCGGCAGTTGTTGCCTGGCACCTGTAGGTCTGCCGAGGTTGTGGCCGGCGGCGTGCCTCTCTGGCGTGCCTCGTGGCCCCGCGTGGTGCGCCGCGCCTCGTCCGGGCCGGTCGCTCTCGTTGCTCTGGTCGGCTTTCCTGACGCCGTGGTGCCTCTCCCCATCCCGGGGGCTTTCGCCCCCGGATTTACTGGGCGGCTGCGCGGGGCACGCGGAGGCCGGCCGAGAACCGGGCTCATTGTGCCTGCCATTGGCCCCCACCGAGGCAGGGGCGCTGGGCACGCTCCGCGTCGTACCCGTTCGGGGCCCCGCGATGGGGTTGTCCCTGGAGGGTCCCTCCGGCGTCGGTCTTGGGCTGCGTGCGCTGCGGTGGTTGGCGTGTGTGGACCCGGTCACTGACGCGTCCGGTTTCCCATACCGTCCGTCTTTCGACGGGTGACTCGGCCGGTGCACCGGGGCTGTTTCGTGTGGACGCCGACAACTCCCCTTGCGGGTCGGTGGACGCCACGCCAGGGTCCCGTGCGGGTGTGCGTGTGCTCGTCCTTCCTGGCCGGATCGGGCAGGCCGGCCTCCCGGGGGCGTTTTGGTGCGCCTCACCTTTTCCGATGGCCGCTCTGTCTTTCTGCTTTGCTCGGCCCCCTCCCGGTTGGTGTTGCCCCCTTGTTGGTCCTTTGTTGGTCCTCCCCTTGTTTCCCCTCCCCTCCCCCCCCCCCGGCCTTTTTTGTTGTTTCTCCTCCGCGCGCCCCCCTTTGTCTCTTGCTTTCTTTGGTTTCTGACCCCGGGTGCCTTGGGCCTTGGCGCTTTGTTTTTCTTTCCCCCCCCCCCGGCCTCTGGTTTTTTTTTGCGCCCCCTCGATCTCTGGCTTTCCCTCGTTTCCGGCCCCGGGTGCCCTGGGCCTTGGCGCTGTGTGCTGTTTGTTTTGTTAACCTCCCGCCTCCCGGCTCTCCGTGCTCTCTCGCCTCGTCCCTGTTTCCCGCCCGGCCGTTGGTTGCTCCTTGGTGGTTGCTGCCCCCCCCCCCCCCCCCCTTCTTGTCTCGCCGTTTTCGTCGCTGCCTTTCGGTGCTCGGTTTTTTTTTCGTTGTGCGCCCCCGTTGTCTCTGGCTTTCGCTGGTTCCCGGCCTCGGGTGCCCTGGGCCTTGGTGCTGTTGGTTTTTCCTTTGTGGGCCTTCCGCTTCTCTGCTCTCCGTGCGCTCTTGCCCCTTTTGTGTGTTTCACCTCGCCGTTGGCTGCTCTCTGGTGGTTGCTGCCCCCCCCTGTCCCCTTTTTGGCGCGCTGTTTTCGTCGCTCGGTGCTCCATTTTTTGTTTTTTTTTTTCGCTCTTTCGTTCCTTCCTTGTCTCTGCCCCCGCTGTCTCTGGCTTTCTCTGGTTTCCGGCCCCGGGTGCCCTTGGCCTTGGTGCTGTGTGTTTTTTGTTTTGCTGGCCTCCCGCTTCTCGGCTCGCTGTGCGCTCTCGCCTCTTTTGTGTTTCCCGCCTGGCCCTTGGCTGCTCCCTGGTAGTTCCTGTGCTCCTACTCCCCCCCCCTCTGTGTCTCGCGGTTTTCGTCGCGACCTCCCGGTCCCGGAGGTTTTTTCTTTCTTTTCTTTTTTTTTTTCGTGCGCCCCGGTGTCTCTAGGTTTCTCTGGTTTTCGGCCCCGGGTGCCCTGGGCCTTGGCGCTGTGTGTTGTTTGTTTTGTTGGCCTCCCGCTTCTCGGCTCGCTGTGCGCTCTCGCCTCTTTTGTGTTTCCGCCTGGCCGTTGGCTGCTAACTGGTGGTTGCCCCCCCCCCCCTCCCCTTTTGTGTCTCGCGGTTTTCGTCGCTGCCTCTCGGTGCTCTTTTTTTTTTTCGTTGTGCGCCTTCGTTGTCTCAGGCTTTTTCTGGTTTCCGGCCCCGGGTGCCCTGGGCCTTGACGCTGTGTGTTGTTTCTTTCCCACGCAGCCGGTTGTGGCGCCCCGTGTTTTGTTTCATCCGGCGTCGTCTCGTGTGGTGCTGCGGTCTGTGGTGTGTTTTGTGCTGTGCCTGGTGTTGTGTGGCGTGCTTGTATCTGGTTGGATTCTTGCGCCGTGTTGCCGTGGGTCTTGTTGTGCTGTTTTTGTTGTGCTTTGCTGTCGTGCGTTGCTGCGTTCTCTGCTCGCTCTTTTTTCGTGGTCCCTTGCCTTTCCGTGGTGCTCCGTGCTGTTTCGGTTTCTCTGCTTTGCTTGTGTGTTGCGGTGCCTGTGTGCCTGCGGTGTTGCTCTCTGTGCATTGCTCTCTTGCCCCTGCTGCGCTGGCTGGTGTTTTGTGTTGTTGTCTGTGGTGTTTGCGTGTTTGCTGTTGGGCCTGGCTGTCCTCTGTCTGATAAAAATGATCAAGTGTCAGTCTTCATTACTTCCCAAGGATTAGGGGGGGCTTGGCCTGGATCACATACCCGGAGAAAGACATGGTAGTGACTTCTTCTTACTCTTGGCACCCCAAATCCACCAGGACACCGAGAGCCTTAAATTCTCCATTGGGCAAAACAACCTCAACGGAAAGTTCGGTTTGAACCTCACTAGTCACGATATGCCCCTTCATGACTCTCAAAAGAACGAGAGCGACCGTAGTGTCAAAGGGGTGCCCGAGCATTTCTTTCTTCACAGGGGTCTCCTCTGGGCACTCCTACGGACGTCCGCGCCCGTACGGCGCTCCTTTTTCCCCTTTTTCGCCCTTACCGCCACCACCACCCTTATTGCCACCACCGCCTTTACCGCCACCAGCACCCTTATCGCCACCACCACCCTTAGGGTTACCACCCTCAGACTTACCCCAAAGCGCCCAGTGCGAGTCATTGCATGGGGAATTGGGTTTAGACGTCCAAAGGGTCTTATTGGTGACACCCCAATCAATACGGTAGTCCATATCCGTTTGTTTAAGTTGTTTCCAATGTTTGGAACATGAATCCCAAACGGGTTGCTTGGAAGGTGGCGGTTCAGACCCGGGGTCGGCGGTTTTCTTCGCCGGGGGTTTAGGATCACCCACGGCGTTGACGGAGGTGTCAGTGGGTGCGGCGGTGTTCCGGTCCGCCGTAGCATCCGCATTAACCGCATTCACCGCAGTTTTAGGGGAGAAGGGCGATGGGTGTAGGTCGCCTTCGTCTTGTCTCCTCGATTGAGACGATCGAGAGCTTCTCTCTCCGAGACGTCTTTATGCGCCAGGGCATAGATATCCTCAGGTTTCAAACGAGGCCTCCATTGCTCCACTTTAATGGTGTAGCCGTTTGTGTTAGGTGTGTTGTTGAGTTGCAAGATCCATTCCTGTAGATATGGGGCCTTGCAATCAACTATCACCCCTGGCCGTGAAAAGGAAACAATCTCAGGAACTGTGATGCAACATTGAGCGCTATACTTCCTGAGTTCTTCCTCGAATGGGGCGCGAACCAGCGAAGGGTCAAGGCCACTAAAATCCACCACATAACTGCCCTGGCTGTTCTTGGCCTCTTTTTTGACCACCTCCTCTTTGATCCACGGGAGCTTGCTTAGGAGCTGGCCTCGGATTACTTGGGGACGAGTCTCATTACTCAAAGGCAACAAACGTTGTCAACGAGTGTAGAACTCCTCCAAGTCGATGAGGCACACTTGCCCTCTAACCACCCTGGGGCCAGGGCTCGCCACCGTTCATCGGCCCTTGAGGGGTCATATTCGTGGAACCGGTGTTCCAAAGAGTGCACGATTCTTTTAGGGTGGGGGCCGTCCGTGTGTGTTGAGTGGCCTCGGCGACTCCTGTGTTGATGATCCTCTTTAGCCACGGGGGCAAGGTGCTCAAAATCATGCGCGCCTCGTTAGCTTTTCGGTATGTGGGATCACAGCCCCCAAACCATTGTTGAAGCTTCTCCACCCACCCGTCATGGTTCTCTAATTGCCCATTAAAATGCGGCGGGGGCATATCACTATTCTCCACCGCTTTCGTGTAACTATTTTGCACCATAGGCATTTGGTACGGGTGATACGCGGGGGGTGCATATGGTGCAACCTTCACTGGAGAAACTGTACATGTGTCCCTAGGATGAGAAGGTGTGTACAAAGGTTTCCCGGGGGAAATGAAACCTTTTTCGTGAGGGGATGGATGTTCCCCAACGAAGAGGACTTCTCCTCCGCACCAGTCCACAGGGCCGTAGGCTCCGAGGGGTACTCCTGGCTCTTAGGCACCGCCCTCCACTCGGGGATAGCAGGTTCCTTCTGTTTTTTGGCGGTTCTCCTCCATGAAGAGGGTTCCTGGTGATCAGTGTGCTCGTGGCGCCCCCCCCCCCCCCTTGTGCCACCCGGGGTCCGGACAAGCGTTTGGATGGTAGATGCAATCATGGGAAGGGTGGACGGAGAAACGAAGAACACAACCACCACCGGACGATCCGGAGGGCGCGCCCATGGGCGCCGTAGGTGCCGCCAGCTCAGGATCAGGAACGGGTGGAGGCGCCGATGGCGGGAGCGGGACCACCGTAACGAGCTCCGTAGGAGTGGTGTACCATTGGTCCCACACAATGATCCTAGTTGCAACGGTGGCATAACGCGTAGCGAGCGTTTCCACCGCGCTAAAGCATTTCGTCGTGTCGCTGTTGGACATTATACGATTATCCGCCACACTGGCCGCAACCGCCCTAGAATCCTCTGGTAGCCCTGAACCACCGCGTCAAACTTTGCCAACGTAGACAAGATTCCGGTCATCCGGTCCCCGTAGGACTGACTGATGCCAGCGGCAGCGGCTACAGCCTGAGAAAGCTCTTGCTGGGACCGCTGCAGCTTTAGATTTTGAGTCCGCAAGTCCTGCACCTGAGCCATCAGGGATTGGATGCACGTTTCATAGTGCACTACACACCTGGGACAGTCACAGGTGTGCTTCACGTCAGACTCTTCCCGTGTTTGAGCGGGGTCCCTAGAATGTCCAAACGAGGGACCTCAACCCCCATGAGGAGGAGATGACCCACCACGGCTTCCGCCAGCAGCCCGCCCGGCCACGGAGGGACCAGAGCCTGGCAAAACGGGGGTGTTGGGCGCGCAGCAACTGGTGCAGGCGCCACCCCACTGGAAGAATGCCCCCCCCCTGAACCCCCACCCCGAGATGGACGAATCACGCCACCGATTCCCTGTACGCGCTCCATGTAAGCCCCCCGGCGGGGTGACAGACGGGGGGAGATAGGACCAACAGGGTTCGGTGGCAGGGGTGGCGGTGGGGATTCTGCCACCACAATATATTGCGGTGACTCATGAACCACCGTAGGTGATTGGATCGACGGATGGGAAGCAAAAACAGGCTCCGAGCCCACTTTAACCTCTGGATCCCCCCCCCCATTGGGCAGTACCCGCCGTTGGGGGTCCTCCATAGGAAATGTAGTTGAGGGGCAAGAGACCAAATTTATTGGGAGGGTTGCTCAACCTCCCTCCACCGGATTCTCTCCCCCCAGCACATATTGTTAACCTTCGACACCGCCAAGGAATCATCCACTAGGGATGGAGGGTCTTTGGTGCCACTCATAGGCACAGGAGACGTAGTACCGGCCCTCTCCTCCGTAGGCTCCGGAGATTCCACGACAAGACATGGGCGGCTTGTGACGCCGCTCATAGGCAATGGAGATTCCTCGACAACAATGTACTGAGGGGCCGGAGAGTCCTGCACCATGATGTAGTGGGGCGTCGGGCATTCCTCCACAAGCATGTGGCGAATCCTGGTCCCCGACATAGGTTCGGGCAGTGCAGTCGATGAGGCAACCGAAATAAGGGAATGATGAAGGGGCCTATGTTTCAGCACACCAATCTCCTCCTCCTGATCGTCGCTCGCCTGTTCTAACGCCAGGGTGAACCACCGGTCACACTCATCCCCCTCGATTTGCGTGGGGTATTCCTCGATGATCGTAGGATTTAGCCTGGATCCGCTTGGAGGATTAGGGTACGCTCCCAAGGAAGGAGATTCCTCCACCAGGGAGCGAAACCGCCGCAATCCGCTCATTGGAGTGGGCAACGATTCAACCATAGTGGGCTTCTGTCTGGTCCCCGATAGGGCTTCCTGGATTAGGGCCACGGCTTCACGGGCTCGACCCAGATGGCCATGGGGATCAGGTGTGAGCGTGCCAACTCGACGGTTTTCGGCGTCGAGTTGGTCAATAAGAGGGCTGATAAGCCCTGCCGCAAAAAGGTTTTTTCTGACCTGAGGCTCTGGCAACCCCCCTAGCGACAGAGGAGTGTCAGAGTCGACCACGATGGGGCCCATTGACGATGCCAGCGTACGCCAGTCGGCAGTGCGCGAGGGTGCAGCGTTCCTACGCTCGATCACCCTAGTAGATGGCTCGATTATTGCCCGATTCTTGGCGCTCATAATTGTTCTTGTGCCTGGAAGAGGCAATTGCGGTCCACTTCGCTCTCTCTGAGGGTGACTGTCCATTTCCCCCCCTACCAGCCCAGGTACACCAGCTGGATCTCGAGGATGGGGCGCCCCGATGGGAACATTCGGGCATTTCGGAGGCTTGGGATTGGTAGCCACGTGGGGCCTGGCCCGTTTTTGCGGCCCCTGCCCGGTCGATGGGGTCAGGGGCGAGGAGGTCCTGAGAGTGGGGACCTGGACACCCTCAGCTAACCCTCCCGGGGAAGCGATTGTGATCTGAATTTGGTCCACGATTCCGCGGACCGATCGCTTTCCGCGATGCCAAGCGCCCAACAGAGACCGAAACATTTCGCCTCTGCTACCATGAAACCAGACCGTAGGGTCAGAAGCAGACGTCGCAGTGGCATGGGCAGCAACATTGCTTGGCAAAGAAGACATAACGATTTTGTTGAATGAATAGTATCCTGCAAACAGATATGATACACACAGCCAATGAAATACCTGATATGCACATATGTAAAATCCACCCTATCATCCACTAATTCATATAACTATAAAAGATCCAAGATTGCCTTATCTATCCCATTTCTAACAAGGAAATGGAATATGATATACAACAGGTCCATATATAGCGTCATATGATGATCCCTTAGGGGCAATATGCTAGGGTAGGGTTGTGACCTGCTTCACTGTTTGGCACCGAAGTCTGCAGCACCAGTCAGATTTTGCATATGGAACCAAAAACATTCAACAACCTTAGGAATTGACCTAAAACACTACCGATTTACAGTTGCCAGTTTTAAATGCGGCTCGTACTTTCCGTAGCATTGATTTGGTACAGTACTTGGCTACTTTACCTTAACCAAAGTGTACTCAGTTTCTTTAACTTTTTGCCAGTATATCTTAACTGTCAACAGACAGGACGAAAGCAACCGAACAAAAAGAACACACAGAGAAGGAACTTTGGAGGAAGAATCAGAAAACAGAAAAAATTATGAATGGGGCGAAGAGCAAGAGAAGAATACGATCTCCGAAGAAACCACAAAATTTTCAAGTGTCGTCATTAGTTTTACAATTAAAGATACTGGCTCTGTTATGACTTTGCACCTTTAAAAGTAGCTTCAACGGTATAGTTCTGCATTTTGAGCCCCCATTTTTGTTTAAATCTACAACTTCAATATCCAAAAACATCACTTACCCTCCTAGGCCGCCTAAAGTGTGCCCTGTTTTGCATGAAGTGAAGCCAAAATCGGTTGAGGCATAAAACTCCCTCGCTGCCGAAGTCTAGGAAGCCCTTGAAGAGCGGAGGTATGCAAACTTTTTATTCAACCGCTTTGCGGCATTTTTGACCAATTATCTAAGTCCAAAAAAGGCTTCTCTTCAAGAGACCACGGAAGGAATGAACGTTTTTGCAGTGAAAATAGATTTTCAGAACTACCCAGAGGGCACCGGAACTTTAGGTTCACGAAAATGATTGAGACGGACAATGTACAATCAACAATAAAATGAAGCCAAGGAAAAAAAGATTGTGCTGGGGGAGAAGAGTGCGAGGGCTACCCGACTGAGCATTCTCGTGAGTCATTTCCGGCAAGAGCACGAAACAAAAATAATCAACGCAATGGTCTCAGCAATGGAAGCCAAATGTAGTGTGGAAATGGATACAATGTAAATGGCTCGAAATACATTCGCACCGAAGAAGAGCGGGAGAAGCTCCATGAACGCTAATGCGTCAGAAGATTGAAAAGCAATGTCTTCAATTTCTACCGTTCCTGGAGACGTTCACCATCTTAGCAAAGATGCTCCATGACACACATTGTCGCAACTAGACGGTGTAACGGACCCACGCCCTTGGGAGCCAAATTATGTGGATGGCTTGAATTGCTGGGAGGCAGATGGCTTCGCCTTCAAGCTCAGGACTTTGGAACTCTTCTTCACGGCCTCTAGACTATTTGCAACGAGCTGCTGCAGCTTGTAGCATTTCCGCTTTTCACCAGCCTTTGGCTCCTCTTCTTCTTCTTGTACTTTGTCTTTTTCATCCACTTCTACCTTTCCAACACCTTGCATTGCCTTTGGCTCCACCTCTTCGTGTTTTTGCGCCTTCCTTTTTTGTTTACCGCCTTATAGGGTTGATTTGCATTCTTGGTGGGTATATGACTGCTTCGTAACTGCACCAATGTGTTGGTCTGTTTCATGCGGCGCTCTTGGCTACCAGGAGCATTCGCAAAGGCCTTGGACGACCCCACTAGAGCTGGCACCATCCTGGAGGGTTCCTTGTTCTGAGCTATATAGCCTCTGACATGATTGAGCTAGGACAAAGGAATGGCTCTCAACAGGCAGCTCTGTTGAACGTTCCATGAGGCAGCCGTTTTATCCTTTCCCCACTCATTTTGTTTCTAGAGGTGGCACATAAGAATGGCATATTGGAGCGCCTCCAACGCAGCAATATTGATGCCCCTTTTGTTCGCCAAGACTCACAGCAATGTACCAGAAAAGTCCTTCCATCAGACATTGGAGTCTTCGCAGCAATACCCAGGCCTTCATCCACCACAACTACACCGTCTAGCATACCACACTCCGCGATAAAGGTATCGTGGTAGCCAAGCACGTGGATGATACACTTAAATCAACCACTGTTCTTCTCTTGCATCCCAACAACGCTATCCGGCAATACGTCACATGCTTGGACAGGTGTAGATGATGCACGCGAATCCTACAAACCCGCACCGTGTGCGGAGGAGGCCTTGCCTGCTGAGTAGGGATTGAAGAACAAAATTGCAAGTATGCATACCTTATTGGTCCAACTATTACCAGGCTTGCTCAACATGGTGCAGAGATAGACGTCGGTAGGTGATCAAGTTTGGCAGCAGATTGGCAACTAAGTCTGATGGCAGGGCAACATCCTTTGGTACTCTGCTTTCTACTTCTTGCTGTACTTTGGCAAATCTTTTCCACTTTGCAGCTACCCGATAAGTATCGCCATGAAACATGACATCCTCGATCCACATGATAAGTATCCCGATCCAGTGCAGAACAAGAGATCCAATGTTAAGATCATGCATGAGATGTGCATTCACGACCCTCAGAGGCCCTTTTGCATCCAAGAAAGGGATCGTGAGTACATCATCATCCTTGGGATCGCTAATGTGCCCGTCAAGTCATCCTTACCAATTATATGTGTGCAGACATGAGAGTGAATTACCATGGCTGACCCGGATTTGACCTGTCTTTGACGCAAGCCAAAATGTGGTATTTTCGGAGAACTGTAGAAACTTGTTCTTGTTAGCATGCTAAAGAAGACAACACAAGCGCTTTCTTTCATGTGCACCAGAAAACGCGATTGATAAAATATTCTTCCGACAATTTTTGGATCGATTTTGATCCAAAAGTTAACTTTACTTTGTGAAGGAACGTTAAACACCCTCGACCTTAAGTGGCAAAATGTCCCTCAAAAAATTTTTTTTTCCAAAACATCTGTCAAACCTTTGAAAGACGTAGAGTAACATATCAAAAATAATTTTTTCAATTTTCCTCGCGATGCAAGCCGTTGCACAGCTCAAAAAGCAGCCAAAACAGCCAGAAACAGCCAAAAACAGCCTGAAAACGCCAAAATTACCCCCTAAAAGCACTGGTTTGAACCTTGCACATTCCTGCAACAGTTTTGAAAGCATACTAAAATGCTCCAAAACATCTTTCCAACCATTTCCCGGGGTTGCACAGCCCTGATCACCCCTGCACAGGTCAAAAATGTGCAAAGGATGGTCCAAAACAGCCAAAAACAGCCTAAAAATGCCAAAATTGCCTAGGAAAGCACTTGTTTCAACCTTGCACATTCCTCCAACAGTTTTGAAACCATACTAAAATGCTCAAAAAAATCTTTTCAGCCCTTTCGTGTGGTTGCGCAGCCCTGATCAGCCTTGCACAGGTAAAAAATGTGCAAAGGATGGTCCAAAACAGGCAAAAACAGCCTGAAAATGCCAAAATTGCCTAGAAAAGCACTTGTTTCAACCTTGCACATTGCTGCAACAGTTTTGAAACCATTCAACAATGCTCGAAAACATCTTTCCAACCCTTCCCCGGGGTTGCACAGCTCTGATAAGCCCTGCACAGGTCAAAAATGTTCAAAGGATGGTCCGAAACAGCCAAAAACAGCTTGAAAATGCCGAAATTGCCTAGAAAAGCACTAATTAAACTAGCACTAACTAAAAGCATTAATTTGGACTGTACGAGGATGCTTGGGCGATAGTTGCACACCCTGCACAATCAAAACATGTGTAACCTTGCTCTGTTTAACGCATTTTTGCAGATTTTGCCAGTAGAACGCATGTTTCGATGCCTATTCAGCTTTCCGACATTGGTGCAACTTGCGCACAGCGCTTTTCTGTCAAAAACCCCGCTTTTTTTTGCCTGATTGGGCGCTTTTTCTGTTGCGCGACGCTAAATTTTGGTGCGCATGCGCCAGGGACGATTCCGCGACTAAGGTCTAGGGTGAAATCAATTCCATGTAACCACTATTTTTGATAATAACAACAGTGCAAATGAACTCTTCTTTTTTCCTTCACCTTCACCTTAACATCACAAAGGCTTCTGCTTAGATGAAGGGACACATATTGTGACTCGCTCACAGTGTCACGCAGGTGGATTTTTTCGCTCAAAGTTTGTCGTTTCAGTGTTGGCCTGTCAGTTTTTTCCTTGATATCCCTCAAAATTGTTAGGCAGAACGTTTTACAGCCGGAATACTTTTTGATTGTTGTTCTACGGAATGCACTTGTGCACAATGGTTGCACAGATGGTACCAGTGGCACCTCCTTTGCTCAGAGATTAAAACATATTTCTGCTGAAGGAGTACTCTGCGAAACATTAAGTGACAGGCCTCTCCATTGAGTTCCCATTGCCGACGGTCGTTAAACGATGAATGCACCAAACTTGCATTTTCCCCATGCACTACAGTTGAAACAATTGTTGCTTCAAAAAGCACCATGGTGCCAAATGCTGCGGGTGAGTGTACAGGCTTTTGGGTCGCCTGCCACCATGTCGTGCAGCCCATGTTTTGACGCTCTTGTTTGCTTCCCTCGAACACTTTGTGCATTTCCTTCAGGCTGTCTGGCTTAAGGGTGTAGTATCTTGTTTCCGTGGTTCTGCTGCTTCAAGCTAAGCTACCGTGCCATGACGCAGTGTGTGCCTGCACAACATGCACATGTGGGTTTGCGGAGTTGCTGATCTGTGTTCAAACGACATACATTGCGTGCCTGTGTTTTCTGAGAATGATTTCTCGTCTTCTTGCTCAGCCCCTCGTCAAAGGCGTGCTTTAGCATCAAAGCAACTGACGGCTGATGAGCGAGAGCCAGTTTGATTCCTGGTGCCCATACATTCATGCATCTGGGCTATTCCAAAATTGACCGCAAAAATGATTCTTTGTGTACCAAAACCCTGTGAGACTGTATGTCCACTCACCCCACCCAAATGACACACAGTTGGATTGCAATTCGTTTTTACTGGGGTCCACATTGTTTCCTTATCCGTTTTGATTGCTGTGGGACCCTATGTGATACCTGAATTATGCCACAGCCAGGACCAGGACCAGAGCCTATCTGCAAACATTGCTGCATAGCCCTTTGTGTCCAATCATGTTTCTTGCTTGACCCGCCGCAGCCACCATATTACTGTTGCGGCAAACCACTCACACACAATACATTCACTTCCCTATCCCCCTGCCCTGCAGCCAAAGCAGCCCACAGCCCATGATTAGCAACTCCGTTGATGAAATGTCTGTGGTATGTGGTGTTTGCCAGTTCAGGAATTGCACATTGACATGCACATGTATATGTACAAGCAAGTGCACTGCACAACTCAAACAAAAGAGTTTTGCAACAGAGAAGCAGACTTGCCAAATTCGGGTACCTGCAACTTGTGAAAGGCCCATCCAGATCAAATCATCTTCCTACCCACACTGCATGCATTATATCATCAGATATATCCTTTAAACCTGTGTTGCCTCTGCACAGATAAACAGGTAAAGACTGTAGCAGTATGCACACACACACACACACACAAACACACACAAATGTACACACAGACACACACACACACACACACAAACATGATAAACACACAAACCGGCAGCAATCAAAACAGCCTGAGTGCACTATTTCCCACTGCAACACCACACGGAGTGTAGTAATGAATAATCCTGGTAACATCATAACAGCCAATTTGCACCCGAGGCGTCATGTCACTCTGTGCAGGATAACAAATCTAGCAGCCCAGGAAACGGAGCAGTATTTTTTCGGGGGCATGAACCCCCATTCTATGACCCAACCATACAGTGCTTTCACGAGGCACATCAAAAAAACATTACAAATTGTGCAGGCATAGCTCAGGCACAGAGCTGCCACAAGCAAATAGGGTGGCACCGACAGTGTACCAGGCGAACTACTACCCCTGAGGATCATGCTACAGTGTTGACAAACAGGGGGGGTGGGGGGGGCTCTCTGACCACTGCGTGCATGCACTCGGTTTGCACTGGAGATGCCTGGTCTGGAAGAAAAAGGCGCACAGTTGTGGACAATCCTTGCCCCCCAATGGTGGACAAAAAAATGCCACCTGGGGAGGTTTTGGCATCATACCTGTAGCACACACACACACCCCGCCTTGTGTGGTGAACCCCCTCACACCAATGCTCTCTACTAAGAGCCCTGTCCTCTGAATCCCAAACCCCTGCCCTCATTCACACTTGTATCCCTCTTCTCAACCCCCCCAAGAAAAACCATACCTTCTGGGTGCTCTTCATGCCCCCCTGCCTATCCCTCATCCCATGTGCTCCCATGCACCCCACACCCCACTGTTGGCACATTGCAAAGCAAGCCAAACATGCATCGGACTGACATTGTAACGTGTACTGCGGTAGCGGTACTGTACAGTACAGTACGCGATCTAATCTCCGTTCTACCCCTGATGTCTCTTAATCCCATTACAGTCTTTGCACAGGCCGTGCTCCCCTGACAGCGCACAAGCATGGGTTTGCATTCCCTAAGAAACGCTGACAAAAAGCTGATGTAGGATTATGCATGCCCCCCCCCCCCCCCCGAAAACATGTACCTGGAAGGGAGAAAAAAACCCCTGCCAGTGCCATCCTACCCCCCAATGGACAGAAAATCCCCGCTATGTGGACAACCCCCGCCCCCTCGGGTCACCTGGTCACAACCTCCCCACCAAAAAACCCAAGATCTGGACGAAGAACCCACCACATGGTGAGAAGGAATCTCTCCCCCTCCTGCCCCGGGGGGTTGTCCTAATCTGGGGGGGGGGGGGGGGGCTACCACTGGAGATGCCGGGCACTACCGCTCATCCCTCAATTGCAATCTGAACTTCAAGTATTAGCCCCAAAATCCCCAGTGGCACAGGGAAACGGAATCCAGACTTCAATTGCTCACTCTCGCTCTATGATTCCAGAGGCTCCAATCAGTGCACATGGGATGGAGCCAGTTGAATGCTCACACCTGCACCAAAGGGTCCATGAGATGCCATCTATGACCAGCCCTTGAGTATCAATGACACATGTTTACAAGACTTTGGGCAATTTGGTTCTAAAGGGGTTGACAAGGGTTGATAAAACATATGGATGGGTGCACAGTGCTCGCATTACGCATCACAACCTCCAGAGCTGGAAAAGACTCTGAATCACCAGCCATCATCGGCGGTTTACGAAAGCTACACCCCAGATGTGGTGCAACGCATCCAAGAAAAGGAGCGAGAAAGCCTTTCTAATCATCGAAGCAGAGGGTCTGGCTATTGACAAATATACAAACAAAAACACAACGGGCTGGCGACCAACAACAAGCCGCTAAACACGGACAATTTGATTCATTGATCCGCATGTTATTCAGTGCTGTGCATGCAACCCCTCAACCTGAACAACACATCTCCGGCCTTTACCACAAACCGTCCTACGGGCCCTGCTGGCTTTACCTGTGAGGGAAGGAGCGGCGCCTACCCTGAACTGCATTATGGTGCGGATGGTGCCGGGACCCCTTGCCATTCATCCAGTCGGGATGCCTGCGCCTCGAGGGCACGTCGTCGAATTCGTCAAAATCCTGATCCCAGCGAGGGTCACCGCGATGGAAGCCTGCCGGCCTCGAATCACGGCCTCCATTCCCCCAGATTTCACGTCTCTCATCCATCGGACTGCACTCGGGGCTGACATATATGGCATCGTTGGCGATACTAATCCCCTGGCCAGGCGGAGTCCCAGGCAGAGGACCAGGCAGGTATGCACCGGGCATTGAGGGCGGAAGTTGTGGGGGGGGGGCACCGTGGCCGATGGGGATCGCGTTGTAGGCGGCGGTGCTGATGGGAATCCACTTGAAGTTCGGCGCTGCCGGAGGGGGCGTTGGGAGGCTGTGGTATTGGAACAAATAGGGCGAGTCCAGAACATCGTTGTAGACAACATTGTCCACAAACACAGGGTGGTTGCGCCACACGACCTTGTCCACCGTTCCGCCGAACTCATCCTGCGGCACATGCACGACTCTCTCGAACACCCTTTCGATGGGGACCTCAATCGTCTTTTCGATCACCCGCTCGAAGGGCACCTGCACAGTGTGCGGTGCTCAATGGTTCAGGGCCATGACTGTACCTTTCAATATGTGGGTCTTCGTTTGCTCTGAAGCCACAGTTCATTTGAGGATCATGCCGTGAGCAGGAGCAGGTCAGGCACCAGAGGGTGTCGCCGAGTTATGGAGTAACAGAGTAGCAGATGCAGCCCCCACCCACCCCCAACCTCTCAGGAGGGGTGGCGAGCGGTGTCACCCTCGGGGTCCCGCCTCGTCAGAGGTGACCAGGGCGCGGCAGGCTCACTGGGAGCTCCGCTCCCTTGAATGCTCCTGGGGCAAGGAAGTGCTCAGCACGCCCCAGGACCTTCCTTCTACTGGGACGCTCCTAGCCGGTCTGGCACTCTGTGCAACGCTACCTGTGACCCTCTGGGTCAGTCAAGGAGCACACGCCCCATGCACCCCTCAGCGGTTCAGTCATGGGCTGGAGGAAGCTGCCGGTCACCCGACCCACAGACTCCCTCAGCAGCCACGTGGTAGGGCACCCATGCCCTGCTGCTGGGGCCCGGAGCACTGGGCACACACAACCCCCCACACGCGCCAACCATGGCCCGCTGGAGAACGACAGAGGTATGCCCCTGCCTTGAATGCCCCCCCCCCCCAGGACCCCAGCGCGCGCGGACACGGCGGCATCTCCCTCCCACCAGCGCCTTGATGGGGTTCGGGGGTCGTCAGCGGTCTGGGGGCTGTGAGACCAGACAGCCGGGGTAGGGCCCAGTCGAGCCGGTGAGGGAAGGACACGCTGGCCGTGGGAGCCCGCCTCCGGTGCAAGCCACGACCCAACCCAACCCACCCCACCCCCAACCTCCTGTCGCATCAGCCGAACGCCAGGCAGGGAGGGGGAAGGAAGAGGAGGAGAAGCTGAACTTACTGGACGCTCGGCCTATGCCACGGAAAAACGCCCGCACAGACTGTGTGACCTCTGTTGCCCCACCTCACAACTTGGTTTTTGGGGGGGGGAAGGTGGCGTTCGAGGGGGGAGGCGGGGTTGAGCAAAATGAGGCCCCTCATCTATTTGACTCTCTTTGACTCTAAAGAAACAATTTTCTTCGGCATATTTCAACTTTGATCCGAAACATTTTTCAGGCCCCAAGCCTGTGACGTTTGCTGAGGCCATATGGATGGGCGAAACAGTTCCTGCATCACTCAAACATATATCAGCTCTTCTACGAACCTTCAGAGTAGTATTTGAGACTATATCCATACCAGAAACTATCCGCCAACATTAAAACCTGCACACGTTGCTGCCTGATGCACATGATTGGTTAGACATGTGGCGGTGAGCTGAAGCTCGATTTCTTTTATGTGTACTCTGGATCGCAAAAGTGAGGACACGATCCCCCCGCCCTTCTCCTGCTGGGGATCTCAGAACTGGGGCTTGCCTGCGAGTCTTTCAGCCCAATTTTGGGAACGCCCTATTTCGAAGGTGCGGATCAAGGGGGGAAAAAAAGGCCCCAGCCCCCCCCCCCCAAAAAAAACCGCTGGGCCCTGGATCCATTGCAACTCCGGGGGGGGGGGGGGGGCTCCAAGCCTGTTTCCCAAGCCCCGCCCCCCATTAGGCTCCCACCGAAGTGACTCCGCACGCACATTCCAAGCATCATACCTAAAATGCACAGTGCCCCCGCCCAGGAAGCGGGAAGGGCACTGCATCCACCGGTTCAAACCACCTACCTCCTAGCTAGGGGAGGGCTGCCCATTTTCGAGGTACCCTAACCAGAAATGTTCTCGGAGGCTTCATAATGGTTGTGGGAGGCTTTTGGTCACTTGTTGCTCCCGGGGCCACAAGCAGGTCACAAAGCGCACCACACATGCACGTTCTGGTATACATATGCAGCATTATTCTGCAGTTCCAATGACATCCATGATAGACCAATCATTCCGGCTTTCACCGTCACCCGTGTTCTTGCTTTAAGCCTATTTTGTCAACACAAAGTGTTTGCATCCTACATCACAGAAAGGTGCTCCTCGGTTAGCAGGTCATCTCGTGCATTTTTGCCCTTGGCTGATACAAGTCGATCAAGTGTCATGTCATGTCCGATTAACATTCAAAGGAACGTTGAGAGGAGAGTGCAGGGGGTTGTGGAACTGTGCAACACCCTGAACACACCAGGTAGAGGGGAACCACAGACGACTTGAGAAATCAGCAAAGTTCTGTGTGTGGGGGGGGGGGGGGGGGTTTACGTGCAACATTTGAATGGCAAAACTTGGTGTAGATACTCTGCGATGCGATGAGACTACAACCGGGTCAATTGAGAGATGGTAGCGGTGAAGGTGACGGCACCCGGTACCCCCTTTCCATTGCTGTGGACATGAGGGTCTGAGATACGGCATAGTAGTGGAGGCCCCCGAACAGGGTACCCAAGTGTATCAGCATAGCACCAAACGGGTGCCCTTTTTGAATGACATGCGCAACAACACATACAAATGCACTAGAAATGAGTGCTAGGCATGCAGGCAACTCATATAAATGCATAACAAGGCTCATTGTTACTTGCACTTGGCCCCACTAGGCAGCTTGGGTATGCTCCTGCACAACTTTTGTGCATAGCGCGCAACACGCCCCCCTACAGACATATTGCAGCGGCTCTAACTCGCCTGCTAAAGAGTCCTTGAGAGTACCATGCTTTTGCCCTCAGCGAACCCTTGCAGGGATGCATGATTATGGGAAACTTTACAGCTTGGCCCTTCGAGCCTGTTTCCTACAGCCCCCAGCCTCCGTTATTCAGACAGGCTTGGAGGGCCCTCCCCACTGGAGTTGCAATGGACCAGCAGCCCTGGCATGTCCGAACCAAGACATCCCCACAATGCCGTAGGTGCTTTATCACAGGCAGGTCGATATGACAACATCAGGTGCGCAGTGATTTGATACGACAGGGATCAGGGCACCACTCACGGATCTTTTGCCGCATCACCTCAGAATCAACACCGGGTGTCCCTCCAGGGAACGTTTATAAGGGGCTGGGGGGTTTTGGGGTTTTGAGGCACCCACCCACCCAAAACCAAGCAACCCACCCAGACCCCCCCCCCTCTTATAAACATTTGAGGGGGGGGGGGGGGTGAAGCGCTCTCCCAGGGCTGAACGGCTCCCCAGCCCCACCTGAGGTGATGCTACCACGGCTGCCGAAGCACATGGTCCCGCCTTTTTTGGGGGGGGGGGTTGTACTTTTCTGATTTTTTTCTGTGTTTTCTGCCTTTTCTGCTACTGCTGCTGCTGCTGCTGCTGCCCACAGGGTTCTGCTCCTTCACAAAAAATGCTGACAAGGTCTTTGTAGTTTGCTGGCTTTTCAACCATTTTTGGTGTCTGTCACTTTTGCAGTGCTCACGTTCAGCCTTTCCCACATTGGATATGAGTGCTCCACAACCACAGCGGTACTTCCCAAGCTGCTGCATAGCAACAAAACCAAAGAATGAGGTCTGCAGATACACAGGTCTGCAGGTACACACAAAGCGACCAATGGCAGGACAAAATGCATGTCACTGCTGCTCCCAACCTTGCAAAAAAAGCGGAGCTAAAAAGTATTACCCTCCCCAGGAATTGAACCTCAGACCTCTACTACCGCACACGCCTGCATTACCATTGTACTAGCTGCCAGATCTGTTGAGTTAGCTTCCCGTCCAGCTTATTGAGCACATTTGAAATCGAAAAAAAAAGCGCCATCAGCCTGCACACTAACATTAAACGGGGGGTCCTAGACTACACACCCACCCACCCAGAGTACAATTCTAAGAGGGGGGAGGGTCCCAGACTTTTCACCCACCCACCCAGGCTGGGGCACCCACCCAGACCCCCCCCCCACTTAACTTAATTCCTTATAAACGGTCCCTGTGTCCCTCCCACACTGCACCTGCACAATCCGCTCAATGGGCACCTCCACCACCTTCTCCAACACCTTCTCGTAAGGCACTTGCACCACTTTCTCCACCACCTTCTGCACGTATCTGGGCCGCTCGATCTCCACCACCTTCTCGATGGGCACGGGCACTTTCTTCTCCACAATCTTCTCCAACGGCACGCTCCGTTCCACAATGTCCTCCACGATTTTCTCCACTGGCACTTTGAACTCTTTGACAGTCTCCACTTCCTCGATCCTTTCAACAACCTTTTCCACGTAATATGGAATTTTCTTCTCAACTGTTTTCTCCGTTGGGACTTTGACTTGCTTCTCAACGATCCGTTCCACTTGATATGGCACCTGGGAACCGGTGCATATGTTCAATTGTGGCACTTTTATATATCGAAAATTCGCACATAAATAACGCTCTAAGAATAAGGTGCGTGGGGAAGGTAGTAGAGCGCCAGCGGCACAACCACCACAACCACCATCACCACAAAAACCACAACCACCAGCAATAATGAACAGTTCAGCTGAGTGCTGTTGCTGGACCCGTTGGTGGGGAGCACGGATCACTGGGAGGAAAAACGAACATGGGGTGCACATCGGGATGTCTCAAAAGCAACGGACATGTAAAGTGGCAGAGCACACTGAGGTACCAATGCTGGCCCAAGCTGCACACTTCCATCATTGCTCTTGGTTGCAAGCCCAAATCAAGCCTTGATCTGCCCCTTGTAGGCCGAAGCCCAGACTATGACTGCGGAAGCAGAGCATGTAAAAACAGATGAGCGTAAACTGATAGACCCCTTCATTGTTCGGCCCGTGGGGTATTTATTGAAGTCTGAGAGCTTTTTGGTTCGTTGAAGTTCTTCTTCAATGGCCCAATGTTGCGTTCTTGAGGTCCAATTCAGGCACCCTTGGTCTGCCCCTCTCCGATTGGGCCAGTTTTAGCGTTGACAAAATTGCTGACCAGGAGTTTGAGTCTCGATACCCCAGAGAGCAAGGGTGGTGACTAATTGCATTCGTCTTCACAACAGCATCTGGCCAACAGCACCTGGAACCCGCAGCAGAGAAATGGGGACGAATTACAAAGTGTGAGGGGGTGTGCAGGGGTGCAGAGTGTGCGGGGGGAGGACGGGGGGAGGTAAACGCTGGTCGAAGGTCCGGTCTGAACAACTTGGCTACTTGGGTGCACCGGTTTTCTCTATGAAAGCAGTGTGTTAGAAGAGTATTTTGCAGCGTGAGGCGTGCGCTGGGAAGTGGATACAGTCCCCCACTTCCACCATGTTGGGGCTTTTACGTTGTAGGTGTCCATTCCCGGCCTCCATGGATAACCGCTATGGGGGAATCTTTGCACTGCTCGCGCACTGCACGCTACTTTTAGACTATGTTCCCCCCGAAGAGCCCCCAAGCACACCCCTTGGAAACGCCCTTAGAATTAGGTGACCCAAACTGCCCCAGCTCAAGAAAGTTGCAAACTACCTTCCCTTCACATAACACACATCATGCACAACTGGAAAAGCCATGAACAGCGCATTGGTTGCCACCCTCAACAACACACAACTGTCTTTCTGTTCCATTGTCGTTTCTCTCTTGAAAACCGTCTCGTTTTCCCAAAACTCAACAACCTCTCGCAGGATCTTTAGGCGGGGCACCAATTCGAAACCAATTCCACGATCTAAAGATAAACCCTGTTCAAAAGACATCGAAGTATCTTACATACCTCGATTGAACAGTTCCTTCACATGACAATGTTTCATATTAACATCTGCAGACTCGCGCGTGTTCGATGCGAGATCGCGGAAGATCAAGGAAGGTTGGGGCCCAAAAGAGGGGGGAAATGCTACGTCACCCGTGCATTCTCGGGGATCCCCAAACAAAGGGGGACAAAACCAGAAGTCAAAACCTCCGCTAGGGGTCACCATGATGCCCCTAGGGGCCCCTAGTATCTCAAAGTATGGGTCTCTAGTACGGCCAGACGCCCAAATAGTTGCACTGCGCGCGCACTGCGCTTAAGGCTCCCCCTATGTCTAGTGTGCCAGCTGCCACGTCATGATAGGTACCATGGGTTCATGACGGTAAGCTTTTGATGGCCAGCAGGATCCTGTTTTCCTATCATACCCACAAAAGTCCATTGCAAATTTTCAAAGAATGTGACAATCAAAACACTTGCTGCATATACTCACATCTCAATACCCTGCAGTACCTTGACCTCTTTGATGACTTCACGGACTTTCTCTACCTCCTTCGACACTTGCACGATTTTTTCCTGCGGCACTTTGACAATCTTGTCCACGTATCGTGGGACCGATACGACCTTTTCCACAACCTTCTCGACGGGATACGGAACTGGAATTTCTCGGACCCTCTCAATCGGAACCTCGACTTCAACAATCTTCTCAACCTAAAAGCAGCAAAATGTAACAACCACCCAGCAAAGACTAAGACACATCAGACACCAAGAACATCTGGAGAATCAACGGAATGGGAAAACAGCGAAGGGGAAGGAATCCATAGGAACAAACAGCAACAGTCTTAAAGGAACTTCACTAAGATAGGCCGGCATGCGCACATGTACGGTGGAGTTGTATGCGGGTCCACCGGACCCCAGCAATAGCTTAATTGTACTTCCATCTCCATTTAACCCACAGAGAGCATGGTCACAGCATGGACCGACAATCAATGGTGGAAACACATCGCCCATCACTTTTGCCAAGCACCTGTGCAGACTGATAGGATCACATGGACATGATCAATGGTGCGTCGCAATGCAGACGCAAGCGCTACTCCGTACGCCATCTGCTATCAGGTTTACATTCCGTGGAACGTTAGGCACTCCTTCAGCCGCAGGACTAAACCAGCACTGGGCAGTGTGATGTTCCATGAGTCTAAACAAGACAGAAAATGCTTGCCCTTGCCAGTACTCCCCCTCCCCATTTGCTAACCGAGAAAGTATCAAAGAGTGGTGACTTGGGGCGCGTAAGTTCACAGCAGAGAAATATTACCACCGGTACGAATTATCACGGTCTGGAAGGCGGTGGGATAAGTTTCCCCAGGATTTTTTTTTATCCGCACTGTGGTGCCCTTTGCCTGTCCTTCCTTTTAGAGCAAGGCAGTGGTTAAGGCACAAGCAAAAATCTTAGGATAGTGACTTTATTGCCACAATGACTATGGAAACAAGACAAATTGCGTATACAGCAGCAGCGTGCAAGCATGAAATTCATGAGGATACTGCCCTGCCTGGCTGAACTTTTGACAGAAAAGGGGGACATGCTTCAAAAACAAGAAACGTTGGCGGCCTTCCATTCTTGCAGAAAAGGGGAAGAAGAAGAGGAAAGAAAAATGTTGCCGAAATCTGGACCAGACTAGACTGCCTTTGACTTGCACGAGTGTGCTGTTCCGCTTTGATGTGTGCTCACATGGGTGTGGGTAAAACTACCCCGGGTGCGGCCTCCAACTGTGATCATTTGTACCCCTTGTGCTGCTTGTGGTCTGTGCTGTTTGTGGTTTGCACCCAAACTGTATGTGGCGAGGGTCCATCTCAGGTGCTTGGTCTTCCGAAATACTGCAATCCATGTTTGTGTGCATTCCTTCGGGTGTATAGGTACAATGAACACCGCAAGCCTTAGCACCATCTGCCCTGCTTGGGGAACTTTGACCAGCAGCCAAACGAGGTAACAACTGACCCACTTGTCTCCTCCTATGACCGAACAGGGGACAAAGGGGACCTGCCCCAGAGAGAAAAGGGGGCGACAGGAATGCATCCACCTCCACAATCTTTTCGATGAATTTGATCGGGCCCGGCACCGCAACTCGCTTCTCCACGACCTTCTCCACAATGGTTTCGAACTCCTGCGGGACACGCCGTTCAACTTCAACCTTCCGCTCGATCACGTTCTCTACAACCCTTTCCACCGGAACTCGCACTTCGCGAATCACTTCATGAGGGACATCGACTTCGTACGGGACTTCATACGGGACTTCTACAGGGACCTCGATTTCGATGGGCACACGGACTTCGTGGTGCACGACCGGCACGCCAATCACCTCGGTTCTCAATTTTCTTCCTTTGATGACCGGCTCTGAGTCTGCAACGCTCGTCACACTACGGACAACAGATGCCTGTGGGCTGCCGGGGCGGCTGCGCAAAACTGACGCAGAGGCTTCCTTAATAACAATGGGATCTCGCTTTGGTGGAGAGCGGCAAAGTGGTGGGGTGTACTGCATTTTGTTTGGATAAAATTTTCAGCAAGAAGCAATCTGACTCACTCACAGTTCATCGAGTAAATCCTAAACAAATGCAATCAAACAGACACATCGTGACAGATAGAGGGATAGCAGAGTTGGCCTGTGCCGTGAACACAAAACAATGGACACCCACTGCCCATTGACCGTATGCATTCCACAAATGTGGATTATTAGATCGTTGAGTCCTCCCTTGGCCACCCAGTTTCTGGCCACTGGAAGTACATCTTTTGTGATTTTAAAAGTGGTGAACCATAGACACCACAAGCAAAAGGTTGTAACCCCGAACCCTTGTATAAGCTACACAAAAGTACCAAATTAATACAGTCACTACGCCTACTGTAGCGCCCAGGTTCAAAAAGAGAAGATTGCATGGTGCGCTAGTGCAAGAAAGGGGAATATAATGCACAACTATCCCCAACATCAGAGCAATGTGGGTTCAAGTGGGCAAACACTCACAACAAACGCGTCGATGACCCTATGTAACTAGCAAATTTGTCACCAAACCCATGTCTTATGTGGCGGCACTACATTTGTACCGAATCACGGTCCCTACGCCCGCTGTAGCTTGGACAAGGGCGTGGCTTATACAAGAGGGGGGGGGGGGTACAAAGGGGGGAACATCAGGAAGGTAGACGAAATCTATGGACTACTCCAGAGTGGGATATTACTGCACAACCATCTCACACAGAGGCCCGGGTGTATACAGCCACCTGTCACAACAATCATGGTTGTTCCCACTTTGGGAACTTGAAAGAGCAATCGCAGTGCAGCCAATATCTCCTGGCCCATTGGAGGACCTCAGTACAGCAGGGCTTATGTCACCAATGTTCTGCCCCACACTTTCGAGACACTGATATGGCAATGCAGCCAAATGTCTTTCGCCTGCTTTGGGGACTCCGATACATGTATAGCCAATGGTCTCCACCCTACTTTGGGGAGCTAGATGCACTAAGTATTATGTTGTCATTGGTATCCTCTGTGACCATCTATTGCCTCACTACCCTGTGGACCCAATATGATAGAAATTATTTCTAAATGAAGAACCCAACCAGCCAGCTCTTGAATGAAGCCTGGGCTATTGCATGTGTGAGTCAATCAGCAGGAAGGAAATTGGCCTACAAGACCACAGGTACCTTTTAATGACGCTCAGAAAGCTCCCCACCACCACCACGATGACGACAGACACCCACCTGTGCATGGAGTTACCCTATTGCACTAAAACCACGGAAGCAACCAGCCCAGCACCACCACTCCCAGCCTCGCAAAAACCAACCGGTGCACAGGGCACCTTGAGCCTGGAGAACGCAACCAGGAACAACAACATCCACAGCAGCAGCAGGAATGGCAATAAGAGGAGCAGTGCCAGAAGCAGTGGTGGACCAGACCAAGGACAGGGCAGGCCAAAAGAGGAACAGCAGCTCAGCAGTGCAGAAATGGGGAACAGGGAAAGCCTGCAGAAAGGTCATACGACGGAACAGACAAAAGTTCCTCAAGATGGAGGGCAGCACCGAACTCAGGCGCATATTATTTTTTTGGTGTAAATCGTGTAAACTTTCTTTTTTGGCATAAATTGTATTTTTTGGCCAAAACTTTTGTTTTCAGGCATAGGTTGTGAAAAATGTAAGTCGTGTACAAAAAAAAATGTCCAATCGAGTAATTTTTTCTTTGCGGTAGGTCCTGTAAATTATAAAATAAATTGAAAAATTGAAAGGCATGCAACTTTTGCAATACATGCGCAATATGTACATCTGCCGGTTCCGTACAGCACCCCATAGCGACCTTAACGATGGGACGCCGAGTCCCCAAAGCACATAGTACTCTGTGTGGCCACCAATTAGTTGGACTCGGCCAATATAACATAGTTTCAAATGGTGTCATTGCCACTAGACACAAAATCAGGCCCAAGAAAAGAGTCCTGACAGGGCCATGGCCAACATCATGTGTGCAGCACTGGGAACAAAATCACTCTCAAGAAAAAGAGTCCGGACAGGGCCACTGCCAACGCTAGTGCCACCATTATAGGCCACCAAGGCACTTGTATGGGGCCAATATAATAGCAATCTTATACGCCGCACCATTGGTACACCAAACGGGGGGAGGAAAATACAGCCCACAAACATGCACCCGCTACAAGTAGTTGCAGAATGCACACTTGTAGATCAAGTCCGTTTTTGTGCCGCTGGACTTGGGCTTTGCACCAGAATAGGGGTTAAGATGACAAGCGGCGCGCAACTCCGCTACTAGTTGCTTGGCCAGGTCGCTGAGGAAAAGCTGGTCAGGCTCTAGCTGGCCAGATGCATGTCCTGGGTAGCCATCCGGCACCTTGCGCCACTCTTCACGGCGGGGACCTTGGGACGGGTGTGCTCCTCTGTGGGAGTGGCCATGGAAGGTTGCGGTCTGGCCTCCGGGCTTTCCACGCTCTGCTCGGCGGAGGCCTCCTTGCCTTTGAGTGGGGTGGGGATGGCCTGAACAAGCTCCTCGATCCCCGAAAGTGCACCTTTAACTTGGGTGTTGGGGGGGGGACTCAGGAGGGCAAGGAAGCTCGGTCACGCCCTCCACATCATCACCGGGCGCTTCAACGACCCGCACAGCACGATCAGCATTAACAACGCTGAGCACATAGTCCACAAAACCGGCACCCATTGAGACGAGGGGCACATCGGAAAAAGAACCCGGCGCCCCACCACGAGCTTCGCAATGTTCAAGCTTTGAAAACCACAAGACCAACCGTCCGTTTGGAATCCCAAGGCACGGTGCTTGGTGGTTAGCGATAGCTTCTTCATGGCCATCAAGAAAGGATGGATCAAATGAGTGGAGCTTCGGGGTTCCTAAACCCAAATGGTAAAAAGCTCCAACTGGACACGACAATCAAAGGCACACACAAACCAATGCAACCCTTCCTTGTCATCGGAATTAACCACAAAGATGTGGCGACGGCACCAAGCCATGTTGTCAAGTGTTGTGCCGGATTCCACTCTCCGCATGCACGTGGACAGTCTCTTGATATATAGAAACGCCACAGTCCACGCACATAATCCATCGCTTTCCATGGCAAACCTCTTGGTTCAACCAACACAAGATATCCTTGGCCGTCAACCAATCTCCCACCCCCAAAGGGGTTGTTTCGCTCGGGATGGTGCTTCGAGTACGCCTTTTGAAAGTGGGAGGGTGGACAGGGGGTGCACTTGGCCAGGCCTTCTGTCCCTTCACCTTCGGGGGGGCACTTGGCAAGGCCTTCTTTCCCTTCACCTTCCGGGGGGGGCACTTGGCAAGGCCTTCTTTCCCTTCACCTTCTTCTATGGCACAAGGGGCGTAGGGGGAGGCGCAAAGAGGTCCACACCCGAATCAGATGACTGGACCTCTTTTATCTTCACCTCCGTACCTGGGGGAGAGGCCAAAAGAGGATTAGAAAGGACATCCAACTCCTTGTGACTGGACAAAAGTTCGTTGGGCAGGGTGGTGGTCAAAACCTCCTCAACGTCTACCTGCTGACACCACTTTTGAAAGAGCCACTCGTCCATGTTAGGGTGGGCCCTCCCGGGAACTGGACACTCCAAAGTGCGCAGGCAAAAGCCACAACCCTCACAATGCATGCACCACAGGTACACGGTCTTGTGACATAGGCCACAAACATAAGGTGGCCGGAAGAGATCAAGGCAATGCCAGTTCCTCCGATGCATCTCCATGGATGCAACAACATTAGTAGACTTAGACTCAACAACACTGCATGGGTTCAGAGCAAGCGTGCAGACGTTAGTGTCGCTATCGGTATCACTATGCTCTCCTACGCCGCCCCTGCATTCTCGGGGAGCCCCAAACAAAGGAAGTCAAAATCAGAAGTGGCTGTGTCAACACCTACCTTCTCGGGGCCACAAAAGAGAACGGAAATGCTACGCCACACCTCCATTATTGGGGATCCCCAAACAAAGGGGGACAAAATCAATATGGGCTGCCTGAACCCTGCCTTCTCGGGGGCCAAAAAGAGGGCCGAAATGCTACGACACCCCTGCATTCTCGGGGATGCCCAAGCAAAGGGGGACAAAATGAGAGGCGGCTGCCTCACCCCTGCCTTCCTGGGTGCCCAAAAGAGGGCGGAAATACTATAACACCCCTGCATTCTTGGGGATGCAAAAACGCAGGGGGACAAAATCAGAAGTGGATGCCTCACCCTCGCCTTCTCGGGGGCCAAAAAGAGGGCGGAAAGGCTACGCCAAACATCCATTATTGGGGATCCCCAAACAAAGGAATACAAAATCAGAAGTGGCTGCCTCACCCTTACCTTCTCGGGGGCCGTAAAGAGGGCGGAAATGCTATGTCACCCCTACATTATGTGGGAATCCCCATACAAACGGGGACAAAATCAGAAGTGGCTGCCTCAAATCTGCCTTCTCGGGGATCCACAAACAAAGGGGGACAAAATCAAAAGTGGATGCCTCACCCCTACCTTCTCGGAGACCCAAAAGAGGGCGAAAATGCTATGCCACCCCTGCATTCTGTGGGTATCCCCAAACAAAGGGGGACAAAATCAGAAGTGGCCGCCTCACCCCTGCCTTCTCGTGGGCCGGAAAGAGGGCAGAAAAGCTATGACACCCCTGCATTCTCGGGGATCCGCAAACAAAGGGGGACAAAATCAAAAGTGACTTCCTCACCCCTACCTTCTCGGGGACCCAAAAGAGGGCGGAAATGATACGTCATCCCTGCATTCTTGGGGATCCCCAAACAAAGGGGACAAAATCAGAATTGGCTGCCTCACCCTTGCCTTCTCGGTGGCCCGAACGAGGGCAGAAATGCTATATCACCCCTGCATTCTCGAATCCCCAAGGAAAGGGGGACGAAATCAGAAGTGGCTGCCTCACCTCTGCCTTCTCGGGGGCCCTACAGAGGGCGGAAATGCTGTGTCACCCCTGCATTCTCGGTGATCCCCAATCAAAGGGGGAAAAAATCATAAGTGGCTGCCTCATCCCTGCCTTCTCGGTGGCCTAAAAGAGGGGGAAAAGCCTGTGTCACCTCTACATTCTCGGTGATGCCCAGTCAAAGGGGGACAAAATCACAAGTGGCCGCCTCACCCCTACCTTCTCGGGGACCGAAAAGAGGGCGGAAATGCTACGTCACCACTACATTCTCCGGGATCCTGAAACACAGCGGGAAAAATCACAAGTGGTTGCCTTAGCTGTGACTTCTCCAAGGCCCAAAAGAAGGCGGAAATGGTACGCTAGCCCTGCATTTTCCGGAATCCCCAAACAAAGGGGGACAAAATCAATATGGGCTGTTTGAAGCCTGCCTTCTCGGGGGCCAAAAAGAGGGCCGAAATGCTACGACACCCCTGCATTCTCGGGGATGCCCAAGCAAAGGGGGACAAAATGAGAGGTGGCTGCCTCACCCCTGCCTTCCTGGGTGCCCAAAAGAGGGTGGAAATACCATGACACCGCTGCATTCTTGGGGATGCACAAACCCAGGGGGACAAAATCAGAAGTGGCTACCTCACCCTCGCCTTCTTGGGGGGCAAAAAGAGAACGGAAATGCTACGATGCCACTGCCATTGTCGTGGTGACCGTGGCAACCGGCACCCGGTGCACCTCGTATGGGTTAACGGGTCCTTTGGATGCCGAACAATCGCCGTCACGACCCGGGACTTCATACTGATGCATTACTAGCTTGTACGATGACTTACACGCCTATACCAGTCTTTACTATGGGGCTAACCTACACATTTATACTGATTTTAATGAACTGTTATGTCCCTACGTGATACATGCTCACCTTTCCATTACTTGACCAATTTTGAGGGTTTCACTGACATTTTGTGGTTCCTGACCCGAGCCTGATCCTGAGGCATTGGAGGAACTACCCCCCCCCCCCCCCTAGGGATCGTCCTGGGTTCCCGCTGCCAAGCATGGGTGTTATCGAGCCCCCGCACGGTTTTCTCTAAGGAGGGGGGTGAAGCAGTACCCAGGACCTCGTGACCTTCGGGGACATAGTCTGACCTCCCACAATCCGTTTGAAGCAAACGCTTTCTGAATACGCGGCATACCTAGCAGTTTGCGGGCGCCGCAAATTTTTCCAATATGCGGAATCCATCAGGGATCCAATTCCTCACCGATTCATGTATTTGAATCCACGCATCTCGAATTCTTCTGCGAGATGATCGTCTTTTGCTGTCATTGTACTGCCATTTTCGCCTGTCGCCGTCGCTGCGATCCCGCCACCGCGATCAGTTGACAGTCCTCATCGATTGACGTGTCGAATTTTGGCTTTCTGAGGCCCAAAATCTAATCCACATTTTCAAGGCGGTCATTTTGGCGCGCCAAGCGCCGAGATCTGTGGAGGCTGGTATTTTTACCTCCCTCCGGAACTCGGGGTCGCCATTGCTCGCGAACCCCAATGAGTTGAGTAGACTTCAAGGGCTCTATCATATGGCCCTTGATGTCTACTTTACGATTGTGCTTGGGTTTGTGGGAAGGATTTAACGGAGTTAGGGCAACATTAGTTCATTTGGCTGACTATGCATGAGGTATATTGGTACCAATCATCATCCGATGGGTACCGATGCGTGCGATGGGCGCCCCAAGCGACATACGACGAGGTTTTCAATAGGAAACATCGGCGCCATCTTGGTTGGGCGATCACCATAGCCCAAACATGCCCATATAGCCACTATACAGGCCGTATGGGGCAAGTATGCACTCCAATAAGCCATGTTTTGTCCATATGTGCATATACTTGTTTCCTTGAGCTCTCGTAGGCTTCTAGAACGCATGGTTGGCACAATTGTGGGTATATTGTGCCATCCATGTTGACTCTAAGGTCTTCGGGCCATGATACACATTTCTGCAATAATTATTTTGTACCAATATCACAATTGTGGCATTTGCCCATGATTTATGACATATCGCGATGCTCATATATGGTGTGTTGGTTTTGGATCGAAACATTGGCCAATGTGTGACCCGTGGGTACTATCCTTAATGGACCCTAGGTCATTGGCCGTGCAAGCTCAGTGGGTTTGGACTTCATACCCCAGTAGGGGATGACTACATGAATTTTTCCATTTCGTGTGCTCACTAGCTTGAAAAATTCAATCCAGTGAGCCACGATGTCAAATCCATCCAACATCAAGATATGTATTGCACATTGGTCCCTCCGTTCTATTTTACGTCACTTGGCCGCCTCACAAATTTTTCCCCGCCTTCTGCGGCGCCATCTTTGCCTCCAATTTGAAACTTAGCAAAAATCACGTACCCCCATATTTGGGCCTATAAGTGCCCATATATGGGGAGTTGGAGCCGGCCAAGCTAGATATGGGAAGTAGAGGACATGTATGCATATGTGTTAGATGGGCAACGTTGGGTTCGCAATAGGTTTTAGTTATACTGTTGGGGATACCCAAGGTATGGGGACATTTTTGTGTTTTTTTGCATGCATGTGCGTTTTGGTGCCGTTCGTGATCCCAATTGGCGATACTACAGTAGGAAGCCCATGGCGAGTTGGACTGCCATATTTTCACAGGATGTTGACATGACGCTTTGCATGGAATTTAAGTGCTTGGGACCATGGCGGCGCCGTAGGCCACCCAGAGTGATTGCCAATTGGAGGCACCCAGCACCATGACCCATGTTGACACAAGCGCCATTCTCAAATCCGGAGGGGGTTTGGTTCGACTAAGGGACAAAGGTTAGGGCATTGGGTCTCTACTTCGACGGCTATAGTAACTTTGGGCCTAGATCGTTGCTTAGCGACGTGTAGCAATTTTTCTTTGCGCGCAATTTGGGCAATATTTGGGCTGAACTCCAAATGCGACCCAAACATGACCTTGCTGGCCTAACCCCTTGCGCCAAGCCCAACAGAGCCCGATCCAAAGTGACTACAGGAAGTTCACACCATTGTCCCTACTCTTTGCGTGTCTCTCATGCCAGCCGATTGTGTACATGGCAGAGCGTGAGAGGACCATCACCATGGGCGATTTGGGCCAAAATCGCCTCATGGGCCCAATGTATGGGGCCGGCTCTTTGAGACTAGTTGCCCCCGTCCGGACGCCAAAATTGCCAAAGTTGGCGCCACTGTCAACAACCGACAGTCTCGTGTCACACAAAGCCTTTCTTCACAGTGATGGTCCCTTTCAAGAGGGGACTATGGTCCTTTCATAGGACCAAACGGGACCTTTGAACATCCCAAGGGCTTGGAGATATGACGCTCACCTTAGGGGTCATGAACGTGGTAATTCGGGGCGCTGTGGTGGCCAAACCCAAAACAAATATCCCCTTTTCCCAAGGGGGGTTGGCGCCCCTGTATCTCCTAGCTAACAATCCCTCAGGACCAAACCAAATTCAATTCCTAGACTACATACCCTTGCCTTTCCCTGTATGGCTTGGCGGACAGCAGCCCACCTAGCGACCCCATGGCTCCAGGACGCCAAGGAATCTGGGGGAACCGAATTGCACAGAGCCTGCAAGGGGTTTGTACTCAAAGGGTATATAGTTGGTTGCCACGCTCCTACCCTCGTATGGCGCAGACGAGGGGTCATTTTCGGACAATTTGAGCTAGAGTAATTCTGGGCTGAAACACCCCATTTTCAAACCCAGGACCCCCTATGGGATAATGGCGGGGCCATATGTCTGGCTCATAGAGGAGTTGGACTGAGCCGTCAAAGGGGCTCCAGGAGGCACTGTTCCGTGGCCTTGGAGCCCGTTGGCTTCTGAAAAATCGCCTCTAGGTGGTCGGAACACCCCTCCCTTGTTAGTGTTCTAGGGGCTGGGATGCAGCGTTCTAGGGCGTGGTGCGGAACCGCTAGTTAGAGCACAATTTCCAGAACACACACCTAGCCTCAATTTTGGGGCAAACCACCTAAAAAAATGGATTTGGCACCCTCAAAAACCCCCCATCCCCTTTCTTTCCCCACACAACCTTCATCGTAGGGGTGGTTTTTTTTTGGGGGGGGGGCAAAGAATTAGAGCAGAGTTAGAACAGAGTTAGAGCACAGCTACAGCACCTTGCTCTAACTAGTTAGCGCACTAGTTATCGCGCGATAACTCAGTTATCGCGCAGTTATCGCGGGTAGTTATCGCGCACCCCTCCTCCATCCCTCATTAGGACAAACAACACAAAACACTTGGCACAAAGCATTTTTGGTCTTTCTTCACAGAAACTCCTCAACGTCTGAGGCCTTGGCTGCCTCCAGTCCCAAAAGCCCTTGCTCTAGGGCGTTCATCGACATGCAATGGTGCATGAGTCGGAGGGACATACTTGGCCTCACCAAGGACCAACCCTTGAAACAATTTTTGAGCCTCCTCTTGTAAGGCCCATGCCGATACTCCGTTGGGATGGAGAAAAACTGAAAAATGTTCCTCCACTTCTCGGCAAAAAAAGTGGAATGTGCCAAGCACCAATGGATCCACCTGGTGGGGGACTAACCTAAGTCTCCCCAAGCTTTTGAAAACTTTGTGGTCAACGCACGGTGGCGTTCTACTTGGGTTAGAGTGTACATCTCCCTCTCCCTCCAAAACTCATACAAACCCTCAATGCATTTTACCATGACATGCACGGCAACCCATAATGGAGGTCCACCAGGGCTCCTCACCGAGGGGACATGATCTTTGAGGCAATCCACAAATTGCCTTTGGAAGGGGGGGGGGAGGTGAGGAAAACTTTGGTGCTCGTAAGATCAAAAGCTTTTTCCTGGGTTCTTGGGGCCGAGGGGAGACGTTGCGGAAGAGGAATGCCTTAGGTCTCATCCTTTAGGGCTTGTTTGAAGGCCTGCAAAGCTGCAAGAGCTTGGGCCTTACCACGGGTACCACGTGGGAGGGCCTGAAGGTTGGTCTCAATGCGCTTTGCAATGCCATTTAGAATGCGGCATGCTGCATGTTGGTAGTCCCCCGGCCGTTTGTCAGGGGTCACACATCTCAAAAATACCCCCCATGTGGAGGTGGACTCCAACCCCATTTGCTCAAGAATACCATTCGGGTCTTTGCACAACCAACACCCAGTCCGCCCCATTGCTTGCATCCCTTTCCCATCACCTGTCAAAATAACAATGCAAGTCAAAGATTGGTTTTAGAAAGAGGCCAATGTCCTCCTCCACCTCCCGCATGTGTTGATTGAGGTTGGCGGAGATGTCCAGGCTTCTCAACAAAGCCTGTTCATCCCCGCCATCCATGCAAAACCATGAGGCCCATAGCTTCACCTTCGAAGCATACTTTGCCCCACCCGATACATTGACCCATACATCCGCCTCATGTTCCTGAGTTGTGAATGCAACGGGGCCACCAAGTGGGGCAGAGAGGGCTGTGCACGACCCAACACTTAAACAAACTTCTCCCTTGGTGTTGGTGCCACAAACAATGTCGGGATTCCCCACGAGAACTCGAACCAGCCTTTGATCAGCCTTCAACCGCCGCCGACGGGCCTTGCGACATTGCAACTCGGTGTACCGCCGCACGTTAGCTGAATTTGGAGCCCTCAGGGCCTCATTAACAGCAGTATCCATGAACAATAAGAGGTCCTGGGCAGGAAATGAGGGATGATTTTGACGCACGGGCCCAAGAAACACGCGCGATAACCCACGCAATAACCCCGCGATAACTAGGTTATCGCGCGATAACCCCCGCGATAACCCACGCAATAACTCAGTTAGAGCGCGATAACCCAGCGCGATAACTGGTTAGAGCACCCAGTTAGAGCGCGATAACTACCGCGATAACTAGTTAGAGCAGAGGTTAGTGCGCACTAACTGGAGGGGCTAGAGCACGTTGGGCACCTTAAAACCCAGGTCCACAAGTTGCTGCCGCCACGTAGGCGTGCAATGCAGCAACCCCCCTACGCTGTAAAAAATCACGCTCCATCGCTCACCCTCCCATGGCAATGGAGCGTGCAGTGCCCGGGTGTTGAACAACACCGGCATGGTGTCCGTCCCTTGGGGGCGAACAACTTGGATACTACACCATGTGAACCATGGTGGTGCATTGCGAGTGCAATAGTCATTGAGCCCCACAACCATGCAAGGGGGTGAGGAGAGGCCTCAGGGTAGCAACAGCCATCTAGGTCGACCTAAAATTAGAGGGTCAGGGGTTTCCGCTTCCCACTAGGCCCAAGTGGCACATGTCCACTTGGGCCCCATATCGCTCCTCCACACAAAAAATGCACTGAGGCAATCCCTTGAGCAAATCCACTAGTCATTGACTCCCACTCCTGCTCCCGCTACCCTGACTCTGCACCCGTCATGGACCCACCCCTTGCTGGGCGGTGTAGGTGGCACTGAGGGTGGAGGTGAGGCTACGCAATTGCGCCTTAGCCACCCCCAGGCGCTGCCGGAGGTCATCCCCCCTCCTCGGCAAAGCCTCCGCCTCCACCTCAGCCTTCTACCTCCCCTCCTAGGCCTCCTTGAGGTCGCCCCTCACCGCCTGCAGCCCCTCCCCCCTCTTGTTGGCCAGGTCAAGGGCCCGGTCCAGGGCACGATGAGTGTTGCGTTGGACCTTCTTGGCCCTCCACAAGGCCAACTTGTGGTCGGCCGCCCTCCCCCTCGCCAAGGCGGCCTCCACCCCCGTGACAAAGCATGTATGGTCTTTTTTCATACAAAGTCAGCAATGTCTGAGGCCTTGGCTGCCTCCATTCCCAAAAGCCCTCACCAAGGACCAACCCTTGAAACAATTTTTGAGCCTCCTCTTGTAAGGCCCATGCCGATACTCCGTTGGGATGGAGGAAAACTGAAAAATGTTCCTCCACTTCTCGGCAAAAAAAGTGGAATGTGCCAAGCACCAATGGATCCACCTGGTGGGGGACTAACCTAAGTCTCCCCAAGCTTTTGAAAACTTTGTGGTCAACGCACGGTGGCGTTCTACTTGGGTTAGAGTGTACATCTCCCTCTCCCTCCAAAACTCATACAAACCCTCAATGCATTTTGCCATGACATGCACGGCAACCCATAATGGAGGTCCACCAGGGCTCCTCACCGAGGGGACATGATCTTTGAGGCAATCCACAAATTGCCTTTGGAAGGGGGGGGGGAGGTGAGGAAAACTTTGGTGCTCGTAAGATCAAAAGCTTTTTCCTGGGTTCTTGGGGCCGAGGGGAGACGTTGCGGAAGAGGAATGCCTTAGGTCTCATCCTTTAGGGCTTGTTTGAAGGCCTGCAAAGCTGCAAGAGCTTGGGCCTTACCACGGGTACCACGTGGGAGGGCCTGAAGGTTGGTCTCAATGCGCTTTGCAATGCCATTTAGAATGCGGCATGCTGCATGTTGGTAGTCCCCCGGCCGTTTGTCAGGGGTCACACATCTCAAAAATACCCCCCATGTGGAGGTGGACTCCAACCCCATTTGCTCAAGAATACCATTCGGGTCTTTGCACAACCAACACCCAGTCCGCCCCATTGCTTGCATCCCTTTCCCATCACCTGTCAAAATAACAATGCAAGTCAAAGATTGGTTTTGAAAGAGGCCAATGTCCTCCTCCACCTCCCGCATGTGTTGATTGAGGTTGGCGGAGATGTCCAGGCTTCTCAACAAAGCCTGTTCATCCCCGCCATCCATGCAAAACCATGAGGCCCATAGCTTCACCTTCGAAGCATACTTTGCCCCACCCGATACATTGACCCATACATCCGCCTCATGTTCCTGAGTTGTGAATGCAACGGGGCCACCAAGTGGGGCAGAGAGGGCTGTGCACGACCCAACACTTAAACAAACTTCTCCCTTGGTGTTGGTGCCACAAACAATGTCGGGATTCCCCACGAGAACTCGAACCAGCCTTTGATCAGCCTTCAACCGCCGCCGACGGGCCTTGCGACATTGCAACTCGGTGTACCGCCGCACGTTAGCTGAATTTGGAGCCCTCAGGGCCTCATTAACAGCAGTATCCATGAACAATAAGAGGTCCTGGGCAGGAAATGAGGGATGATTTTGACGCACGGGCCCAAGAAACACGCGCGATAACCCACGCAATAACCCCGCGATAACTAGGTTATCGCGCGATAACCCCCGCGATAACCCACGCAATAACTCAGTTAGAGCGCGATAACCCAGCGCGATAACTGGTTAGAGCACCCAGTTAGAGCGCGATAACTACCGCGATAACTAGTTAGAGCAGAGGTTAGTGCGCACTAACTGGAGGGGCTAGAGCACGTTGGGCACCTTAAAACCCAGGTCCACAAGTTGCTGCTGCCACGTAGGCGTGCAATGCAGCAACCCCCCTACGCTGTAAAAAATCACGCTCCATCGCTCACCCTCCCATGGCAATGGAGCGTGCAGTGCCCGGGTGTTGAACAACACCGGCATGGTGTCCGTCCCTTGGGGGCGAACAACTTGGATACTACACCATGTGAACCATGGTGGTGCATTGCGAGTGCAATAGTCATTGAGCCCCACAACCATGCAAGGGGGTGAGGAGAGGCCTCAGGGTAGCAACAGCCATCTAGGTCGACCTAAAATTAGAGGGTCAGGGGTTTCCGCTTCCCACTAGGCCCAAGTGGCACATGTCCACTTGGGCCCCATATCGCTCCTCCCCACAAAAAATGCACTGAGGCAATCCCTTGAGCAAATCCACTAGTCATTGACTCCCACTCCTGCTCCCGCTACCCTGACTCTGCACCCGTCATGGACCCACCCCTTGCTGGGCGGTGTAGGTGGCACTGAGGGTGGAGGTGAGGCTACGCAATTGCGCCTTAGCCACCCCCAGGCGCTGCCGGAGGTCATCCCCCCTCCTCGGCAAAGCCTCCGCCTCCACCTCAGCCTTCTACCTCCCCTCCTAGGCCTCCTTGAGGTCGCCCCTCACCGCCTGCAGCCCCTCCCCCCTCTTGTTGGCCAGGTCAAGGGCCCGGTCCAGGGCACGATGAGTGTTGCGTTGGACCTTCTTGGCCCTCCACAAGGCCAACTTGTGGTCGGCCGCCCTCCCCCTCGCCAAGGCGGCCTCCACCCCCGTGACGACCGCTTGCTCCACCAAAGTCTAGCAAGCGTCCGTCACGCGGGTGGCCATAGTGGCGGCAAATGCCCCCACAGCGAGGGCCTGCGGGGGGGGGGCCACCTTGGCCACCTTCGATGCCTTGGGGGAGGGGGTGGGGCCCTTAACATTGGGGGTGGGGGGGGGGGGGCTGCTCCGACTCAACCACCACCACCCCTGTCCGCCCAAATTTGAGCCACCACAAAGCGAGGGTGGAGGCTGTGGGCTGGACCCCCTTTAGGGACCAGTGAATTGGGGGCGAGCCATTGCCGCCCCCCACGTGGCCAAGCCACCGAAAGCAACCACCCCCCCCCCCGCCCAGCCCCCGCCCCAGCGACCCTCTCCCCCCCCCCCCCCCCCCCCACTGCCCTCCGCCCTGCAGGCCTGAAGAAAGTTAAGCCGGCCCACCACCGGTGGCGGCGTTGTACAACCTCGGCCCGCCCATGCCACCCACACCCCCTGCCTGTATCCTACCTCCGCAGGACGACCACCCGCGTGCAGCTGGCTGACCGAGGTGGTGGTGGGGAGCGCACTAAGTTGTGGCGCCCAAGCGGGGCGACGATGGCGTGGCAGGCGCGCCCCTCAGACAGCCTCCCGTAGGCTGCCACTGTGTGGGGCGCCGCCCCAAACGGCAAGCGAGTGGCGGGTGCAAAGGCCCGCCCCAGGCGAGACCTGCCCCCCCCCCCCCCTGCCTCTCCCCTCCCCCCGCTAGAGCCCCCCAGGCGGCCGCAACCAGGGCACGGGCCAGAACCCACCGCTACCGTGCTCCCTCCGCCGCGGGCATGGCACCTACCCCGCGTTGCACTGCTCCCCCCCCCCAAACCTGCCCCCCCCCCCCCCCCCCCCCCCCGAGCAGGCGGAGTGGCCCCGCTAGTCACCGGTTTGAGGCCGCGCCACCTTGCCGCAACCACTGGTGGTGATGAGAGCACCGTGGAAAGGCTCCGCGGTCGTGCGGAGCAGCACCCCCCAGGAACGGGCGGCGTGGCCCCGCTGGTCAGCGGTTCGAGGTCACGCCGCCCCTGCGCGGCCCTGACCCCCGCCAACGGCTGGCCCGCGGACCCCCCCGGACGGGGCGGTGTGGCTCCGCCGGTCGGCGGTTCGAGGTCACGCCGCCCTAACGCGCTCCCCAAGGACTATGTGACGAAGGTAACCGCGGTGAAGCCCCGCGGTACGTGGCAGCCCCTATATGATGTGTATGTATTGAGTAATGTAGTGGTATAAGCAAAGAACCTCAATATTGTATAATGTAAACCGTCCTCTTAACCACAACAACCCCAAATCCCGCCGGGGCTTAACTCCCGAACGTTACGGAATTTAGGGCCCCCTTGGGCAGTTTAAGCCCGCGGGGTGCGGAAAGGCGTGACCACCAGCACCAACTAACGTGTGGCCCATCATACCCGGATAACCGGCCCCGCCTCACCGCGGCCGGTCGGGTCCCGCTGTGGGGCCACTGAACTGGCCATGGAGGAGGCCATTTTCCCGTTAGCATTAGTTACGGCGGTAGGCACTAATCATTGCGTTAGTTACTTATGTACACTTGACCCCGGAGACATGCCCCCTCCGGTGGTGCGCTCACCATTGGGGCGGCCTTTGGGGGCTTCGGGGCTGTTACCCGTTCCCCCGCCCCTCCCCCCGCTCTTGTGAGCCTTTGGGTGGGAGAGGCCCGCTGCACCGGGCGGCCCCGGTGTCTGGCGCCCGAAGGGGTTTGTGGTCCGCAGCGGCGCGGCCCGCCTGGCGGGGGAGGGGGGGGGGGGGCGGGCCCCGCCCCGCCGGCGGCCGTTGCTGAGGCCTCCCCGCGGCGCACCCCGAATGGGGCACCCCCCTCTATAGCACCCTGGGCTGGGTTTTCCGGTCCGCCAACGGTACTAGCACCCCGCCCCCTTTTTGGGCTGACCTGCGGGGGGTGTCCTCAGCTCCCTCCTGCACCGTGAGCAGCAGCAGGCGTGGTAGGCAGGTAGTGCCGGGGGTCATAGCCCCGGCGTAGCAGTAGCTGCGGCGGGGGCAGTCTCAGCGACGGCCACCAGAAGGGAAGGGCCCCGCGCCCCCCACACCGGCGGGCCGGCACAGCAGCGGACTATCGCCCCCCGCCATTGACTGCCGCATAGCAGCGGCTGCCCACCTGGGCCGTGCCGGGGGTCGCCCACCTCCGGCTCGAAGGAGCGAGGCGTTAGTACGGTCAACAGACCGGAGGACCCAGCCCGGAGCCGTCAGCAAGGGGAGCCTGACCCCTGGCGGACTAGCGGTATGCCCCGCTGGGCGGTTGCCGACAGGGCGAGGCCACGGGCCACCCCCCGCAGGGGGGGCCGAGAGGCTGCGGACACCTGCCCGCATTGCCCACGACCAGGGCGCACAGCCTGCTCGGTGACAACCACCCCGCGCCGGCCGGCGCACAATGGCATCGGCCGGGCGTCCCCGCTCCAGGTATCTCTTCCCCGGCCCCGGCGTGCGCCAACCGGCCACGACCAGGGCGCGTTGCCTTGTCCCGCGCCCAACCTCCCGCCCCACCGTGCGCGAGCCGGCCACAGCCGGGGCACCTGCCTGGTGTCCTCCATCCCGCTCCGGCGTGCGCGCACCAGCCACGACCGGGGCGTAAGGCCTGCCCGGTGACTGCCACCCCACCCCGACGAGCGCTGAGTAGCATCGGCCGGGGCATCTCCACCGACAAGTACCTCCTCCCCCGCCCCGGAGTGTGCGAACCGGCCACGGCCAAGGGACCTTGTCTGTCAAGTGTCCTCCCTCCCGTCCGGCGTGCGCGCACCGGCCACGACCGGGGCGTGCAGCCTGCCCGGTGGCTTCCACCCCGCCCCGGCTGCCGCTGTATGCTATCAGCCGGGGCGTCTCCACCAACAGGTAACTCCTCCCCCACCCCGGAGTGTGCGAACCGGCCACGGCCGTGGCACCTTGCCTGTCTAGTGTCCTCCCTCCCGCCCCGGCGTGCGGGCACCAGCCACCACCAGGGCGTGCAGCCTGCCCGGTGGCTTCCACCACGCCCCGGCGAGCGCTGTGTAGCATCGGCCGGGGCGACTCCATCGTCGGGTAGCTCCTCCCCCGCCCCGGTGTACGCAGACCGGCCACAGCCGGGGCGCCTTGCCCCTCTAGTGTGCTCCCTCCCGCCCCGGCGTGCGCGCACCAGCCACGACCGGGGAGTACAGCCTTTCGGCAGACTACCACCCTGTCCTGTCTAGCGGGGGGAGACCGGTTTCTCGGGAGTGTCAAGGTGCAAGGGGCGGCGCCGAGCTTGGGTCTCTACGTTGCAGGCACCATGGCAGAATTCCGCTCCCTTTCCCTGGCTGAGCAGAGGCTCCACCTCGAGGCCCAACCGCAGCAGGTGGGCCGCATGGACCGTGTAGCCCTCGTGGAGGGGGCTCCCCTAACCAGGGTTCAACAGTGGCCCACGGCAACCGAGGTCCTGGGGGTGCCCCAAACGGGCACGCTCGCCCGCACGCTGGGTATGCACCTCTCTTTCCTCACGGGCAAGGTGACCAGGGCCGAGCGGGCATTGTTGGCGGCGCGGTGGCCTGAGGTCCTGTGGATGTTAGTGCCAGACGTGGTAGACTGGTACCGCTAGGAGATCCTCCCTAGGGGAGGCGTCCACGAGCTCCAATTCGCGGGGTCGGTCCTAGGCCACATCCGCTGCGGCACCTCACAGCAGCGGTGCCGGGACAAGCTGAACCACGACCCCTACCACCTACGGCGCCTCCTCAACCAGTCTGTCAGCCCCGCGGCCCCCGGTGGCCTTGCACTGGTTGTGGCTCTGGATCGCCTTGACGGCCGCGTAGGCCGCCCGGAGTTCCGAGGAGCCGTTTGGGCGGCGGTCCCGGATGCCAACGGTTACCCCATCAACTGCCCCGTGGCCCCGCCGCACGTGACGGGCCGGATCTCCACCTCCTTGCGCCTTGTCAAGGCTGGCCCAGCGCTCCCAGAACCGGCGTAGCCTGGGGCGCCCCCCCGCGGCGCGAGCAAGTGCCGCGCCGCCCATTCTAGCCAGTGCAGCCGCCGAACCACCTCAAGCACCCCAAGACGCCCAAGCAGGCGCGCCGGCCCCAGGCTCCTAGGCGGCGGCCGAGCCGCCTCGAGATCACGGCCCGCCGCTGGGCCCCTCGCCAGGGGGGGGCCTGTTCGCCCCCGTCCGTGATGCAAGGGCCATCGCGGACAGCGTCCACCACCAGCCCGACCCACCCTCCGCGGGGGGGGGGGGGCTGAGCCCGGGCCAGGCGCCGCACCTCCCCCATCTGCCGCTCCACTGCCCCCCGGCGTTGCCCATTGGGGCAGAGCCAGCGCCGGCGGCTCCCAGCCGCCAACCATCCCTGTCGCACTACTCCCCGGCGGCGCACCAGCCGACCCCCCTGTATTCCCCCCACCCCCATGCGGTCCACCACGCGTACGCCCGATCCCGCTACGAGGGCAACGCAGTGGTCCACCGTACTACGCAGCGGGCGGCCGAGACATCAAGGTTGATAGCTCCCGCCCGCCTGTTCACCGCAAAGGACGACATGTACCTCCGCATGGCAACCTTCTCCTCCGCCGTCATCATCCTATCGGCCCTCCGTGCCGCTCAAACAGGCGACCAAGTCGCGACGCCCTTCGCAGCAGTCGCTACTGCCATCGCGTGCTCGGCCAATGTCCTGCCCGACATCCGCGCAGCCCTCCTGCAGACCAGCGACCGGGCCACCTTGTGGACGGCCCCGGTGGGGGCCGTGGCGACCGCCGCCCGCCCGGAAGACCTGCGGTCGATCGAGGCGGCGGTCAAGGACCAAGGGGGCATGTCGTCGCTGCCTGCGTGGGCCAGGGCGGCCACCCAACACGTGCCGGGGGCAGCGACATCCCCCCCCCCCCCCCCCGCAGCCCCACGCCCGGCCTGGCCTCAGCGCGGGTGCCGGCGCAAGCAACCATGGCGGCGGCGCCCCAGCCGACGGCCCCACCTACTCCCCAGTACCCGCCCGGCCACACACCTCACCTGGCGTCGTTCCCTATGCCCTGGCCGACGAGCCCAGCCCCGGCCCGGTGGGCCCCGCCGGCTACCCCAGCCCAAAGCCCCCCGCCGGCCCCATGGACGCACCAGCCCCAGGTCCCGGTCGCGGCGACCCCCTGGCAAGCGGCATGCGCGGCCCAGCCCCCCCCCCCCCAGGATGCTCATGGGCTCCCCTGCCTCCCGCTAGCTCACCATTGAGGTCTCCGGTCTCCTCCCGGAGACCATGACCACCACAGCGGTCCGGGACGCCTTGGGGGCCCACCTGGAGTCCGCCGGGCAGGTCGCGCTGCTCACGCTCCAGCGGGGGTATGAATATGTCCCCTTGCTTCGAGGCTGTGTGGCGGGCGTTCGCGGGGGACCAGACCCGCGCCCTAATGCCGGTCACGACGCTACGGTCGCACCGGGCCGACGGCACCCTCTTCTACCCCCCGCCTGAGCAAGGCCATCATCTTAGGAAGAAAGCAACGGTGCAGCCACCCCCGCAGCAGCCCCCGATGGGCCGACAGCTGCCGGCCCCTGTGGCCATGTGGCCGCCGCCCAGCTATGTGTATAAAGTCTGATGTCTGATGTCTAATAAGGGATGTTGTGTGTGCGGTCTGTCCAAGAAGATGTCTGATATTCTTGTCTATTGGAGTTGGGTCTAGGGGTCTAATGCCGAAAGAAAATCGGGAGAAACTATGCCTAAATCTAAATCAACCCCCGAAAAAATGAAAAAAACAAAAAGGGAGGACATAATTGAAAAATGATTGGCGAACCACGTTGGACAATCAGAAACATGGCAGTACAAAAATAAAAAAGACTTTCAACACCAAAATGGGAAAATGGGGAAAATGTGTGAGCAGGGAAAGTGGCGGGAAAAAAAAGATGCCCATAGGCCCCCATAGGCCCCCATAGGTCCCCAAAGGTGCCCAAAGGCCCCCAAAGGTGCCCGTAGGCCCCCATAGGCTCCCATAGGCCCCCATAGGCTCCCAAAGGCCCCCAAAGGTGCCCATGGGCTCCCAAAGGTGCCCATAGGTCCCCAAAGGTCCCACTAGATGCCAATGAGTCCCCATGGGCCCCCATAGGTCCCCATATCCCCCATAGGGCCCCAAAGGTGCCCATAATTCCCCAAAGGTGCCCAAAGGTCCACATAGGTCCCCAAAGGTCCCCATAGGCCCCCATAGGCCCCCATAGGTCCCCAAAGGTGCCGGTAGGCCACCATAGGCCCCCATAGTCCCCCATAGGTCCCCAAGAGTGCCCATAGGTCCCCAAAGGTGCCCAAAGGTCCCCATAGGCCCCCATAAGCCCCCATAGGTCCCCAAAGGTACCAATAGGCCCCCATAGGTCCCCATAGGCCCACATAGGTCCCCAAAGGTGCCAATAGGCCCCCATAGGTCCCCATAGGCCCCAATAGGTCCCCAAAGGTGCCAATAGGCCCCCATAGCTCCCCATAGGCCCCCCTGGTTCCCCAAAGGTGCCAATAGGCCCCCATAGGTCCCCATAGGTCCCCATAGGTCCCCAAAGGTGCCAATAGGCCCCCATAGGGCCCCATAGGCCCCCATAGGCCCCCATAGGCCATCATAGGTCCCCCTAGATGCCGATGAGTCCCCATCGGCCCCCATCCCCATAGGTGCCAATAGGCCCCCATAGGCCCCCATAGGTCCGAACAGGTCCCCATAGACCCCCATAGGCCCCCATAGGCCCCCAGAGGTCCCCATAGGTCCCCATAGGTCCCCAAAGGTGCCCATAGGCCCCCATAGGTCCCCATAGGTCCCCAAAGGTGCCCATAGGTCCCCATAGGCCCCCATAGGTCCCCAAAGGGGCCCATAGGTCCCCAAAGGTGCCCAAAGGTCCCCATAGTTCCCCATAGACCCCCATAGGTCCCCATAGGTCGCCATAGACCCCCATAGGTCCCCATAGGCCCCCATAGGCCCCCATAGGTCCCCAAAGGTGCCCATAGGCCCCCATAGGTCCCCATAGACCCCCAAAGGTGCCCAAAAGTGCCCATAGCTCACCATAGGCCCCCATAGGCCCCGATAGGTCCCCATAGGCCCCCATAGCCCCCCAAAGGTGCCCATAGGCCCCCATAGGCCCCTATAGGTCCCAATAGGTCCCCACAGAACCCCATAGGCCCCCATACGTCGACATAGGTCCCCATAGTTCCCCATAGACCCCCATAGGTCCCCATAGGTCCCCGTAGACCCCCATAGGTCCCCATAGGTCCGCATAGGTCCCCATAGGCCCCCATAGGTCCCCAAAGGTGCCAATGGGCCAACATAGGTCCCCATACACCCCCATAGGCCACCATAGGCCCCCATAGGTCCCCATGGGTCCCCATAGGTCCCCATAGGTCCCCACAGGCCCCCATAGGTCCCCATAGGCCCCCAAAGGTCCCCATAGGCCCCTATAGATGCGCATAGGCCCCCATAGGCCCCCATAGGCGGCCATAGGCCTCCATAGGCCTCCATAGGCCCCCATAGGTCCGCAAAGGTCCCCATAGGCCCCCATAGGGCCCCATAGGTCCCCAAAGGTGCCCATAGGTCCCCAAAGGTGCCAATAGGCCCCCATAGGCCCCCATAGGCCCCCATAGGTCCCCAAAGGTGCCAATAGGCCCCCATTGGCCCGCATAGGCCCCCATAGGTCCCCATAGGCCCCCATAGGCCCCCATAGCTCCCCATAAGCCCCCATAGGCCCCCATAGGCCCCCAAAGGTGCCCATAGGCCCCCATAGGCCCCCATAGGTCCCCATAGGCCCCCATAGGCCCCCATAGGTCCCCAAAGGTGCCAATAGGCCCCCATAGGTCCCCATAGGCCCCCACAGGCCCACATAGGTCCCCAAAGGTGCCAGTGGGTCCCCATAGGCCCCCATAGGCCCCCATAGGTCCCCATAGGCCCCCATAGGTCCCCATAGGTCCCCAGAGGCCCCCATAGGCTCCCGTAGGCCCCCAAAGGTGCCCATAGGCCCCCATAGGTCCCCAGAGACCCCGATAGGCCCACATAGGTCCCCAAAGGTGCCAGTGGGTCCCCATATGCCCCCATAGGCCCCCATAGGTCCCCATAGGCCCCCATAGGTCCCCATAGGTCCCCAGAGGCCCCAATAGGCTCCCGTAGGCCCCCAAAGGTGCCCATAGGCCCCCATAGGTCCCCATAGACCCCCAAAGGTGCCCAAAGGTGACCATAGGTCCCCAAAGGTGCCAATAGGCCCCCGTAGGCCCCCATAGGCCCTCATAGGCCCCCAGAGGTCCCCATAGGCCCCCATAGGCTCCCGTAGGCCCCCAAGAGTGCCCGTAGGCCCCGATAGGTCCCCATAGACCCCCATAGGCCCACATAGGTCCCCAAAGGTGCCAGTGGGTCCCCATAGGCCCCGATAGGCCCCCATAGGTCCCCATAGGGCCCCATAGGTCCCCATAGGTCCCCAGAGGCCCCAATAGGCTCCCGTAGGCCCCCAAAGGTGCCCATAGGCCCCCATAGGTCCCCATAGACCCCCATAGGCCCACAAAGGTCCCCAAAGGTGCCAGTGGGTCCCCATAGGCCCCCATAGGCCCCCATAGGTCCCCATAGGCCCCCATAAGTCCCCATAGGTCCCCGGAGGCCCCAATAGGCTCCCGTAGGCCCCCAAAGGTGCCCATAGGCCCCCATAGGTCCCCATAGACCCCCAAAGGTGCCCAAAGGTGACCATAGGTCCCCAAAGGTGCCCATAGGCCCCCGTAGGCCCCCATAGGCCCTCATAGGCCCCCACAGGTCCCCATAGGCCCCCATAGGCTCCCGTAGGCCCCCAAAGGTGCCCATAGGCCCCCATAGGTCCCCATAGACCCCCATAGGCCCACATAGGTCCCCAAAGGTGCCAGTGGGTCCCCATAGGCCCCCATAGGCCCCCATAGGTCCCCATAGGCCCTCATAGGTCCCCATAGGTCCCTAGAGGCCCCCATAGGCTCCCGTAGGCCCCCAAAGGTGCCCATAGGCCCCCATAGGTCCCCATAGACCCCCAAAGGTGCCCAAAGGTGACCATAGGTCCCCAAAGGTGCCAATAGGCCCCCGTAGGCCCCCATAGGCCCTCATAGGCCCCCATAGGCCCCCATGGGCTCCCGTAGGCCCCCAAAGGTGCCCATAGGCCCCGATAGGTCCCCATAGGCCCCCATAGGCCCACATAGGTCCCCAAAGGTGCCAGTGGATCCCCATAGGCCCCCATAGGCCCCCATAGGTCCCCATAGGCCCCCATAGGTCCCCAAAGGTCCCCAGAGGCCCCAATAGGCTCCCGTAGGCCCCCAAAGGTGCCCATAGGCCCCCATATATGGTGAGCATAACCTGGCATACCCAGAATACCCCCCCAAAACACCCATTTTGGCACATGTACCTAGTCGTTCCGTGTGCCCATGGGATATAAAAAAATGAGTTTAGCACCCTGAAAATAGGGGGGGGGGTCAAAAAACCAGAATGCCAATTCCATACACCCACACCTGTGTGTGGCAATCTACACTTTTTGAGGTATTTGTCAGTATACTCGAAGTATTGGAGAAGTATTCTTGCCGTATCCTCGGAGTATACGGCCGTATACTCAGAAGTATACGGCCGTATACTTGGAGTATACGGGGACTTTCTACCTTCCACCCATGCCACCATTCTCATCACCTACCCCTCCCCCTTGCATTTACTCATCACCCTGCAACCCCCAAACACATTGTACACACAAAAGAGCACCATATGAGCAAAGCAGAAAACCACAAGAAGCAACCTTGTTTGATGTCCCATCCGAAATGTCAAATGTGATCCACTTCCCCATGTTATATATACCTAATATACACACTTACGCATATTGCACATCACATGATATATACCTACATGTGCTTTGGTGCACGATGCTTCTTCCGCATGCGTTGCATGCCAAACTTGATCCCCTCTCTACCCAAACCCTTTTCCCCAAACCACAACCGGATGCCCCAATCAAGGGCATCCAGGTGCAGAGCATGCCTTAGTCCCCATCGGGTGACATAAGGCTTGCTCAGCTTCAACCCTTGAAAACAATGGCGGATGTCCATTTTAAAACTTTTGTTCCTCCATTCCGTGGGAATGGAGGAAAACTGTAAAAAAATTTCCCCACCTTTGGAGGTGTGCCCCACTGTGGCACACCACCCAATGCACCCAAACCGGAACACTCCACCCCAATGCCCCCCATGCCTTGGTGAATTGTGTAACCATGGATGCATAACGTTGGCGTTGATCCATGGGAACAGGACCCACATGGCGCCAAATCTTTTGCATATAGTAACAGGCCTGCAACATGAGGTGCAGGACGGCACTGGTTTTGAGCCACCTGTTGCCCTCCCACTTCACAACATGGGTACAATACATTGCGACAATGCGCACCAACTCGGCGTGCAACTCAGGTGTTTCGAAAAAAAGACGGGAGGCGTTAATGTCGAGAGTGTGTTCCTTCTCTTTCGAGGCAGCACGCATCACGCTCTCAGCCACAGGGATGTGCTTTGCTTCTTGCCGGAGGTTAGAAATGAAATGGGACACGGCCCTTAGAGCTCCTGGTGAACCCCATGTGCGGGCGCTGTCCTTGAGACGTTTCCCAATGCCTTTCCCCACCCTTGCACAACAATGTGCCACATCTCCAACATTGCGGACAGGAGGGATGCAAGACATAAGGGACCCAATGCGAGGAAGCACTGGAAAATCCGGGTGGGGGTGGGTGCAGGGGTGGCCGTTGGCTCAGCGGGCTCATCATGAGCCCGCTTCAGCCCCCTCCCCCCAAGCTGTTTCCCCGCCCTCGAGGCCAACTCGGCCTGGAGGGCGAGGGAGTGCTCCCCGGGGACAGGCTCCCCCCCAAAACTTTGGAGCACCATAATGGAGTCCGAAATGCTCCATTTTTCCCCCGTGGTGCTCAAAAAAACCCGCACCTTCCCGGAGCTCTTGCTCCACACCGCAGCCCCCCAAATGGCCTCCACAACCCCCCCCCCCCCCCCCCTTTGCGACATTCGCCACAACCCTAATGGGCAGGCGAATGTCGTAAAGTGCACCACTGGCACGGACATTCAAACGGGAATAGTATCCCGTGTCCTTGCCAGTGGTGCACGCCAGGTCGGAGGGCGCACTGGCAACATCCCCCCGACCCACAGGAATGGGGTCCATGTACTCCCGACCGGAGATCACTTGTCCTGCGGCAGCCTTTGGCACCACCAACTCCGACACCTCGGGCTCGGCCACCTCGTAATCGGTGATGCTCCGCAGTGGCCAGGGATCATACTGGACCTGAATGGGAAGAAAGGGTGGAATTCTAACAAAGAACTAGGCAAAATAGATCGAAATTGGCAACAAAGACTATGAGTATACGGCCGTATACCTCCGAGTATACGGCCGGATACCTCGGAGTATACGGCCGTATACTCAAAATGGGTGGGCAGGTATACGGCCGTATACTCGCGGTATACGGCCGTATACTAGGGGTATACGGCCGTATACCGTAGGTATACGGCCGTATACACAAGGTATACGGCCGTATTCCAAGACCATGGCACTGGGTGGGTGAGAGGTATGCATGCTACACTTGCAAACGAAACGTTCCTGGTTCAAACCCCACTGCCCTCAAACATGCAAAAACATGTGTAGGCCATCGAAGAATCCTGGGAAGATGTTGAAGAGGTTGATGATCAATTCAATTCAACTCAACTTGAAGAACTGCAACCATATAGGGAGGCGCTGAAGACAGGCCAAACAAAAAAACCCACCAGTGACCCTACCTTTTGAGATAACTGGGACTTAATCAATAACAACAACACAGTTCAGCCCATGCCCGGATCCCACAAATACCTGATTGCAGATGCATCACAGCTCTTGCTTCTCCTCTTCCTCCTCCTCCACGTCCTCATCCTCCTCTCCGGCCTTCTCCTTGCCCTTCCTTGACTTCGCCTTGGGCTTCGGCTTCGACTTCTTCTTTCTCGAAACCGTCTTGAATGGCCACCACTTCACCCAACCATAGCTCTCCGCCAGTGCAACATCCATGAGGTGGTGCTTGTGCCCAAGTGCAAACCAATGCAAAACCCCGCCAATTGTGGTATCGGTGGAAGCCAAAGCAACACCACCAACCAAACCCCGCGAAACCACCAATGAACCGGGGGGACAAGCAAGGAAAGTGCCATCCGAGCCCACAGAAGGCAAGGGGTTAGCATGCATTTGCCGCAATGGGCGCTGCTCATATGAAGGGTGACCCTCAACCCCAACTCGAAGGGGGCTAGGGGACAAATGTTCATGAACTGCAAAAAAAGTAGCCCCATCAACGGGCATGTAGAACTGAAGTGGGGCCGGACAACGACCCCATGCAACACCACTGTGTTGCGTCATTGTCTCACCCTGATTCCAAGCGCCCTCCTCACAGGCACCACACTGCCCCTCCAGGGCGTGGGTGGCACACAATGGCACGTTACCACATGTAACACAAAAAACTGTGGTAGCATCACTCACATCCAACAACACCTCACAACCAACTGCACCACAAGTGGCATGAGGGCCTTGAGACCCTTCGGGGGATGCAGCCGCTTTGCCGGCCCAAGGGGGAACAACAACAGGGCAAGTGTTGTTGTAGTCGAACCTGGAGGTACCAACCGAAATGAAACCAAAAACACGGGGCCGATGGGGGTTTGTGGTAGGGCAAATACCTCCGCGATGCACAGTCACTGCATTGCCCAACCACACATCCCCGATGTCCAATGGGGCCATTGGGGCCACCACCCAAGGGTCCGGGAGGCCCGTGTGGGATGCAACCACAAAATCCCCAGCACAACCATCATCGGGTGTGGGGGAGAACATCGGAAACAAGCAAAAAACATGGTGTTGGTCCGGGCCGGCAACATAGCTTAGGTTAATGTCACGGTGCCAACACTGTTTTTTTTCCACATCCACTGTACCGGCCTTCACCACAATAAAGGTGGTAACATTCACGACCGGACACTTCCAACCCAAATGAGTCTCCAAGTGGGGTATGAGGACCTCCCTTGCGAAACTGTACATTGCACCCCCCTCCGGTGGAGTCATTGTGCGGCGGGTGTCACTGTCCCCTGCACGAGTCTCGGCGGGCCAATCCTCATTAAAAATATTGAGCCCCGCATCTGCCCTAAGTTCCCCATACTCATCATGAAGCTTGTCCATCCAACTGAGAGAAATGAAGCCAGATTGGAAACCATGGCCCCCTTGCTTGAAATCCTTGAGGTCGTCGACATGACGATGATCGACGACGTCAACGGGGATGGAGACACGATGGTGTTCAACACCAAAAAGGGGGGTGGTGGTGAGGGGGAAGAAAAGGGAGGGGTGCATCCCAGTACCCTTGTACCAGGTGGGGAGGGTGTGGCCCTCCAAATCGGCATGCCAGGACCATGGCGATTGGGAGTGGAGGGAGTAGAGGGGGGCGGTGTCCTCCCAATGCCCCCGCTGCACTTGCTGGGCCTTGCACTCCCATTTGCGCCAGCCAGCGGCCACGTCCCCCGAGACATGAATCCCCGGAGAGCCGTCCTGCATCTCCCCTTCCCTCAAATACAAACTCATCCCCCCATTGGGCCCCCCACGGCTTTTTTTAACATGCTCCACGACAGCGCGGGCATCCGAATCATGGAGCTGCAACACAATAGCTTGCAGATTAGGGTTGTCGTCAAACAACGACAACAAAGGGTCAGTGAGGTTGTGGGGTTGGGCAACGCCGGGGTGCGTTAGCTTCACCAGGGCCACAGGGGTGTCCAAGGTGGACCAAGCACAATTCTCAAGAGAAAACCAAGACACGGTGTGTGTGCTGTCGGGGCTGTAAACACCTCTGTGCACTGTGCGGAGAGCTACGGCATCGGCCCACTTCTTCAACAAGGCATGAGTGCCCGCATCAGTCATGGTGGCAGAAAAAGAGGGCCTGGGAGAGCAAGAAGCAACAGAATATGGATTGGAATGGACACATATGGAGACATACATTGCAATCTTGAGTGAAGTATGAGCCTAGATTGGTTTCAAGTGGTGTGCAATTGTTGGGCAAAGGCAAAGCATGCAACAAGATGGGCACAAAAGGCACAACAATGGAATTTTTCAACTTGAAACAACCACATGGTGCAAACAAATACCCCCAGTATACGGCCGTATATTCCAAGTATACGGCCGTATACTCCAGAGTATACGGCCGTATACTCAGGTATTGGAGCCTTGAGTATACGGCCGTATACCCCAAGAGCCCAAAATGGGGTAGTTTCAAACACAACATTGACCATTACAATTGGCAAACTAGAGGTATTCCCCAACCCACCTATGCATGCATTGTGCATTATACATTCGTACCCACCTGTACATGCCACATACCCCTTTCTCCCGAAACCCCCTTTTTTACCCGTATACTCCCAGGTATTCCTGGTATGCCAGGTTATGCTCACCATATAGGTCCCCATAGACCCCCAAAGGTGCCCAAAGGTGACCATAGGTCTCCAAAGGTGCCAATAGGCCCCCGTAGGCCCCCATAGGCCCTCATAGGCCCCCAAAGGTGCCAATAGGCCCCCAAAGGTCCCCAAAGGCCCCCATAGGCCCCCATAGGCCCTCATAGGCCCCCATAGGCGCCCATAGGCCCCCAAAGGTCCCTATAGGCCCCTATAGGCCCCCGTAGGAGCCCAATGGTGCCAATAGGTCCCCAGAGGCCCCAATAGACCCCCATAGGCCCCCATAGGTCCCCATACGTCCCCATACGTCCCCACAGGCCCCCATAGGCCCCCATAGGTCCCCAAAGGTGCCAATAGGCCCCCATACGTCCCCATAGACACCCATAGGCCACCATAGGCCCCCATAGGTCCCCATAAACCCCCATAGGCCCCCATAGGTCCCCGTAGGTCCCCCAGAAGGAGGGTGAAAACACGCCAATGATAATTGACATTCGACAATGATAAATGACAATTGACGGATGTATGTCCGTCAATTATTTTGGGGGTCTACACCCCCAAAATAATTGACGGATGTGTGTCCGTCAAATATTTAGGGGGTCTACACCCCCAAAATAATTGACGGATGCGGATCCGTCAAATATTTGGCGGGTCTACACCCCAAAAAAAAATTGACGGATGTATGTCCGTCAAATGTTTGGGGAGTCTGGACCCTCAAAATATTTGACGGATGTGGATCCGTCAAATACTTGGGGGGTCTACACCCCGAAAATATTTGGCGGATGTCGATCCGTCAAATATTTGGGGGGTCTACACCCCCAAAATAATTGACGGATGTATGTCCGTCAAATATTTGGGGGGTCTACACCCCCAAAATATTTGACGGATGTATGTCCGTCAAATATTTGGGGGGTCTACACCTCCAAAATAATTGACGGATGTATGTCCGTCAAATATTTGGGGAGTCTACACCCCCAAAATAATTGGCGGATGTATGTCCGTCAAATATTTGGGGGGTCTACACCCCCAAAAAAATTGACGGATGTTTGTCCGTCAAAAATTTGGGGGGTCTACATCCCCAAAATAATTGACGGATGTATGTCCGTCAAATATTTGGGGGGTCTACACCCCCAAAATATTTGACCGATGTGGATCCGTCAAACATTTGGGGGGTCTACACCACTAAATTAATTGACGGATGTATGTCCGTCAAACATTTGGGGGGTCTACACCCCCAAAATATTTGGCGGATGTGGATCAGTCAAATATTTGGGGAGTCTACACCTGCAAAATATTTGACAGCTGTGGATCCGTCAAATATTTGGGGGATCTACACCCCCGAAGTAGTTGACGGATTTATGTCCGTCAAATATTTTGGGGGGTCTACACCCCCAAAAATAATTGACGGATGTGGATCCGTCGAATATTTGGGGGGTCTACACCCCCAAGATAATTGACGGATGTATGTCTGTCAAATATTTGGGGGGTCTACACCCCCAAGATAATTGACGGATGTATGTCCGTCAAATATTTGGGGGGTCTACACCCCAAGATAATTCACGGATGTATGTCTGTCAAATATTTCGGGGGTCTACACCCCCAAAATAATTGACGGATGTATGTCCGTCAAATATTTGGGGGGTCTACACCCCCGAAATATTTGGCGGATGTATGTCCGTCAATCATTTGGGGGGTCTCCCAAAATAATGGGCGGACATACGTCCGTCGATTATTTTGGGGGTGTAGACCCCCACAATAATTGACGGACATACATCCGTCAATTATTTTGGGGGTGTAGACCCCCAGAATAATTGACGGACATACATCCGTCAATTATTTTGGGGGTGTAGACCCCCGGAATAATTGACGGACATACATCCGTCAATTATTTTGGGGATGTAGACCCCCATAATAATTGACGGACATACATCCGTAAATTATTGTGGGGGTGTAGACCCCCAGAATAATTGACGGACATACATCCGTCAATTATCCGCCCATGCGTCAATTATTTGGGGGGTCTAGAGCCCCCAAATAAGACCCCTCTAGGAATCAGCGCGTGCCCACGCGCCAATTCCTAACAGGGGTCTACACCCCTCTGTGAATCAATGGGGGGGTCCTATGAAGTCCAGGGGGGGGGGCTATGAAATCGATTGGGGGGGGGGGGGCTATGAAATTGATAAGGGGGGGGGGTTATGAAAATGATAGGGCAGGGGGCTACGAAATCGATGGAGGGGGGCTATGAAATTCAATGGGGGGAACCTATGAAATTGATGAGGATGGGGCTATGAAATTGATGGGGGGTAGGGCTATGAAATTGATGGGGGGGGCTATGAAATTGACGGGGGGGGCTATGTAATGGATGGGGGGGGCTATGAAATTGATAGGGGGGCATATGAAATTGATGGGGGGGCTATGAAATTGATGGGGGAGGGGCTATGAAATTGATAAAGGGGGGGTCATGAAATTGATAGGGAAGGGGGCTATGAAATCGATGGGGGGGGGGCTATGAAATTGAATGGGGGGGACCTATGAAATTGATGGGGGGTAGGGCTATGAAATTGATGGGGGGGGCTATGAAATTGATGGGGGGGGGGGGCTATGAAATTGATAGGGCACAGGGCTATGAAATTGATAGGGGGGCATATGAAATGGATGGGGGGGGTGCTATGAAATTGATGGGGGAGGGGCTATGAAATTGATGGAGGGGGGGCTATGAAATTGATAGGGGGGGGCTATGAAAGTGATGGGAGGAGGCTATGAAATTGATGCGGGAGGGGCTATGAAATGGATGGGGGGGGGCTATGAAATTCATGGGGGGGGGCTATGAAATGGATGTGGGGGGGCTATGAAGTGGATGGGGGGGGGGGCTATGAAATTGATGGGGGGGGCATATGAAATTGATGGGGGGGCTATGAAATTGATGGGGGGGGGCTATGAAATTGATGGGAGGGGGCTATGAAAGTGATTGGGGGGGCTTCTAACCGGCTTCGGACCTACGGGGACCTACGGAGACACACCACAACACTGCACGGCATAGAATGGCATACCTGACACTTGTGAAATGATTGTTTTCATTGTTGTGAGTTTTTTTTGCATGAAAAAAAACACCTGTGAGACAAAGAAAAGAACACCCTCCCGCACCCGTGACTAAACTCCTCCCCCAGCAGTTCTCTCAGGTCTCCCCCCGCCCCGGTGAAAAACAAGTAAAGAAGGGAGAGGCACCCCCCCCGCCCCGAACCGAAGCTTGAAGCAAGGGCACCCCCACAGTGCCTACGCTATGTCAAAGTGTGTGTGTGTGTGTGTGTGTGTGTGTGTGTGTGTGTGTGTGTGTGTGTGTGTGTGTGTGTGTGTGTGTGTGTGTGTGGGAGGACATATGCTTGGAAATGCGGCAAATCTGTTGGTTTACTTTGCAATGGTGTCTGATGGCCCTACAACGCTAGGGTTGAGGCCACAGAACGAAAATCTACACCTCGAAGAGTGTAGTGAGTGAGTGCAGTTTCCATGCTTCCTACACACAAACACACAACACCAAGCGGGGGGTATTGTCCGACTCATTTTTCATACTTCCTGATGCAAGAAAGCATTCATGAGTGGGGGGGGGGGGTGGAAGGACTAGGGAAGGGCCACAGGGGGGGGCATCTTCCATTGGGGGGGGGGGGGTGTACTACACCACAAGGGGGGATGGGGGAGGTGGGTTTATGGTTTGGGTAACGACGGTCCATAAAAGTCTGATGTCTGATGTCTGATAGCCGACTAGGTCGCTATACACATAGCTGCCACGGCCATGGCGTTCCCGCCGCCACCTGCCCTCCCGCCCCAGGGCTCCCCCCATGCACTGCCCTGGTCACCGGCAGGGCAGCCCACCGTGCACCCAACCATGCTCCCGACAGCGCCGGCGGTGCGGCCTCCCCAAGGAGAGGCAACCAACGCGCCAAGGGCGCTAGACGGCCGGATGGGAGGGTACTGACTCCCCTTCCACCTCCCCCAAGGGGTCCGCAGCCCCGGCTCGCTCAGGGCCCTGGTGATGGCCCTGCTGCCCGACCCTGCCCCACCCGAAGTTTGTGCCCTGGCCAGCGTCCTCAGCAACCTCTTCTAGGATGCCCCCCCCACGCCTGACGATCCCGGGCAGCGGGAGCTGGGCCTCGAGCGGCTGAACCCCGTCTGCCTCCACTGTGGCGCATGGTACCGAAGCCCGGCATCGGGCGAGCCTGCTGGCTGCCCCGCGTGCGGCTCCCAGGAGGCGCTGCATCTCCCCGCCGCAGGGGGCCAGCGGTGCGACTGGTAGCAGGCGTTTGGCGATCTCGCACGCCTACGAGCCATTGGTGTCCTCGGCCTCGCCCCCCCAATCCTCCATGCCCTGTTAAGCGTCATCCAGCCCTGTGTGCAGGTGCTGGGCCACTCCCTGCACAGGCTTGGTGCCAGTGCCCCCTCCTACCCGCTAGTCGTCGCCGGTATGGTCCTTTGCGCCTGGCGCCCGGCCGACTCGGGCCCCCTGCTCGACAACCCGGCGGGGTGGCACTGCGACGCCGGGGACCACGGCCGGCTACACCCCGGTGACGAGCCCCAGGGCCCCCGGCAGCCCTCGTATGCCGTGGGGGTGCAATGCGCCAGCTGCGGGAGGCTCTCAGCAGCCGGGGTGAGCGAGGCCTCAGCCCCCCACCCCCTCGGGAGCCCCGCGGCAAGGCCTAGTCTGTACCCGCCTTGACTCGGCCACTCCAGTCACCGTAGAGATGGCGTCGCGCACCATTGTGGAGATCGTGGGTGTGGCCCAGCCCGGAGCGGTGCCGGTGGGTCGACTGCAGGGTACCAGGTGCGAACAGCCACCCCCAGATCCACGCCCTCTAGAGGAGTATGCCTCGTATGCGCTTCGCCTACCACACAACCCCCTGGTGCACCTACAGCGCAGCCCCCCTTACATGGGCCGCCTCCGTGTCGTCACGGCCAACTGCGGCGGCCTCGGATCGGACCCGCGGAAGGTCCTGCGCCTCATCGCATATTTGGCTTGTGCGGGGTCCGACATCGCCCACCTGCAGGAAGCAGGCACTCAGTTCGCCGCCGCGTGGCTAGCCGGCCTGCCGTATGGCGTGTGCGTGGGGCCCCTCTTTCCGGGGGGGGGCCGGGGGGCAAGTCACCCTGGTCCACGCCCGCCTCCTAAATGGGTCCCAAGTCCAGGAGCACGCCCAGGAGCACAGCCTCAGTGTGCGCATCGAGCCGACCCGGGGCGCGGTGTAGGCAACAGTCAACCTGCACCTACCCCCGGCCCCGCCGGCAGCTCGAAGGAGGGCCGTCATCACCGACACCTCTGCCTTGCTGCACACGGCGAGGGACAGTGTCAAGATCGTGGCCGGCAACCTCAACAAGGCCCAAGGCCCCCGAGGAGGAGGGTGGCTCTCCAAGGCCCAGAGCCCGAAGGGCCCGCTGGCCGGGTTCCGGGCCCCGTACGAGCTGGGCAACCCGACGAACGTGGTGTGGCTAGTGGGACGCCCCTCCGAGCGCGAGTTGGGATGGGTCCTCGTGGGCCCGGAAACACTTGCGTGGGGGCCGACAAAGTCCTGCTCCCGAGCGGCCTGCAGGCACTTAGAGTGCCAGTTGAGGCGGCGCTTCTTGGCGTTGTCGCTGCTCTTGTCGGCGCCACAAGCGCTGGGGGTGGAGGGGGCAGGCCGTTTTTCACCCGACTGCTCACCCTTAGGTGTGGGGTTGGGTGCTCCTCTTCCACCAGTGGGGAGGGCTGAGGACCTTCGTCCTCGACTAGGGTTACCCTTACCCTTAAAACCTCTAGGGTTAGGGCGGCCTCAGGACCCACCAGATGGTGCAGTGCGACGTGGTGTTCGCGGACCGCGTGTTCGCGGCGGCGGACCCATCCTGCCGTCGCTTCCGCTGGTCCCAGCTTCGGCCGGGGCAGCACGCTCCTGCAGCAGCGGCGGCCTCACTGGCCCTGTGGCGGTTGCCCCACGCCGGCCTCACCCCGGATGGGACGGTGCAAGCGGTGTGGACCAACCCTGGAGGGGCTGGTGCCCTCCGAGAAGGATTCCTGGCACGCCCGGAACCAAGATGTCCTACGCGCAGCCCAGAAGCTGGACGCAGGCTCAGGGTCGGCGACAGCGGACGCCGTCCCGGCCTGGTGGCAGGACCGCCAAGACGCAGCGTACGGGGCGCTCCTGCGCGTGGAGAAGGCCAAGCTAGCGGGGGTAGCCTTGGCGTCCCAGACGCGGCGGACGCTGCGCCTCCGGCCACCCAAGTTCCGCCCTCTCACCGAGGTCGGCCCCGACGGCGTCCAATTCTCGGACACACCGGAGGCCTTCCAAGAAGAGCTGCTCCGCCGGGCGCGGGAGCCGCATCGCGGTCACGCGGGCCTCCCGCTGGACCTCCCTCGCCTCCAAGCCCCCGTGCGCCCGGACGACCCCGCGGACGACCCGGACTTCATCTCGCGCATGCGCGCGGCGCTGCCCCGGCCTCCTACCTCCGGCGACTAGAGACGGGCGACGTGCAGGATCGCAAGGTCACCCGCCGCGAGCTCAGGCGAGCCAGCCCAGGGAGCACTTTGCCTATCGGCGGCAATTGTCAGGCCAGACGCTAGCCCTGGCCTGCCAATGGCTGCTGACTTGCTAGGCCATCCGGGACGGGGAAGTCTGGTCGGACGACTGGGATGAGGCGAATGCCTTCTGCGACCCCGACCGAGAGGCGGCCGCAGCGTGGGATCACGAGGCCCCGGAGGAGTCTCTGTCGCCCCGGCTCCAGCGCTTCTACGACGGGCTCCATGTATTGGTGGCCTCTCCGTACGGACTGGCGGGCCCGTACAAGCTGAGCCACAGCGGTGCCCGGGGCGACGGCCGGAGAGTGGGGTATTTCTCCAAAGTCTCGGAGAAGCGGACGGAGCACCTCCGCCACGCGGTCCGTGAAGGGCTATGGCCCGAGGACCGGCGACCTGGGGCGCCGGACCCAGCGTCCTACGTCCCGCGGCATCCTCCGGCCCCCCACGGCTTCCTCCCCGAGGTCACCTTCAGCGACCACCGCCGCCACTTCGCCCTCAAGGGGTGGGGATTGGCCTGGCTCATGGGCATCTGCGCTGTCACGTGCGCGGCAATCTGCGGCTCCGTGCAAGTCGGCAAGCTGAAGGTGTACCGCCTTGTCGTGCGCCACCGCCGGCTGCACTACGCCTCGGGGACCCCACCCACGACCCTGGGCGCACTCCAGCTGCAGTCCGGGCGCTTCATGCTCACCGGCATACCCCTGGTGATGGGCGAGCACCCAACCCCGCATATCGCCAAGGCGGAGGCCAGCCTGGCGAATACCGAGCGCGCGCTCTACCACCTGTGCCCGGCCTACGTGCTCGTCCTCCACATCGTCCTCGCGCACGTCGTCTCAGCCCTGGACTACGTCTACTACGCCATGCCACCGTGCCCGACACGCCTGCGCCACACCCAACGGGCGGTGAACAAGGTCCTGACCAGGGCGCTGCGGGTACCACGCCACGTGCCCAGGGCCCTCCTGTACATGCCAGTAGCCAGCGGGGGCTTTGACTTCCCCCACCTGTACAGCCCGATGCGACTCCGGCATGTTCAGGGGTACCTCAGGGCCATGGACTCGCGCAGCGTGCTCGTCCGCGAAAAAGTCCGGGCCCTCAGCCACCCAGACCACTTGACGGGCCTCGACGGTGGAGACCAAGAACGCCTGTTCCACACAATGGCCGAGACCCACCTGGAGGTGTGCGTCCTACCGGCCGCCACGGCTGGTGTACCGGCCGTACCGTTCTGGAGGTTTCCTCCTGGTAGTGGATGGCGCGATGGAGTCCATGCGGACGACGACACCCTGGGCTGGGGCCCGCTGGTAGCAGACGCCCAGGAGGTTCCAGCCACCGCGGCCTGCGGAGTCCGGACGTGGGCCGCCAGCCCCTGCGCCGCGGAGTGGGCAAGCAACCTGGAGACGGTACCCACAGAGGGCCTCAGGTTCGCGGCTTGGGTGCGCATGGCTCCCTCGCCTCACACCTCAGCGCGCACGGAGTTCCACTGCGCGTAATGCTTGCGGCCCTGCAAAGGGTCGGGGGATCACATGGTCCGCTCCTGCCCGGTGGTGCTAGCGGCGGCCCTGACCGGCTTCAAGGCCATGTGCTCCCTACTGCAAGCCCGGGGCTATGCCGTGTATTGGCGCGATTCCCTAGGGGCCACGGTCTACGACAGGCCGGGTGCCCCACACATTGGCGGCCGGTGCGGGACGAGGACGTGGTCGTGCATTGCGAGAGCGCAGCTTGGGACGTGGCAGTCACGTGGTCCGGGCTCATGTGGGCTGTGGCCCCGCAGCCTTGGCCGGCCCGTGAGCGTGCAGCCCTGACGCTGGGATACCTGCGGGCCGTGGCAGATTGGGTGGTGCTCCAGACGCCCGCCCGGTGGTCGCGCCTGATGCGAGCCGGGGAACGCGAGTGGCCGGTGGCGGGGAGCTGGTGGGCCACGCCGTCCCCGGTGGACCCCGCGGAATGCGGGGCGTGCCCGGACGTGGTCCTCCACGTTGGCGCCCGGCCATCGGTGCAAGGTGCCGTCCCGGAGGTGGTCTTGGCCCGGCCAGCGACCAGCCGGGCGCTGTTCCCGGGCTACACCCTCCAGTCGCTCGGCGATGGGCCCCAGCTGGCGTTCCCGGCGGGTGCGGCGCCGCCCGGCGTCCTCGCAGCCCTGGGAGCCTTCTTCCCCGTGGACGAAGCGCCCCCGCGGGACCAGTTGGAGGCGAACGGCGATCCCGAGCCGTGGGCGGGCTTGACTTGAGCCTGCAACTGGACGCCGACAAGGACAACGAGCACCTCCTCGGCTAATCGCCACCCCCTCCTCCCTCACCCTCCAGCCCCCGCCCCGCGCACCGCGTGGGGCCCGCCCGCTTAACCCGCGGCCGGGCACCCCTCCCGCCCCGGGCTGGGATCTCCGGTGCTGTGCACAGCCCCGGGGCTACCCGGCCGCTGGGACCAGCGGGACGACGCAACTCCGGCGGACCATGACCTCGCCCCTCCGAGTGGCGGCGCACCTCCCCCCGCAAAGCCCTCTCCTCCGTGACAGGCAGGCCGTCCGGACCGCCCACAAGCACACGGCTGGCCCAGTCTGAGCGGGCACCAGTGTGCACCGTCAACCCCGCAGCGGGCGGACGGCGGCGCCCGCGCGAGACCACGACGAACACAAGCGATTCGCAGCGAATAACCGGACTACTGCCCACTCTGCTTGCATGCGACTGTGCCTCTGCCTCGGCCTTCGAGGACCTAGCGACGGGGGGGGTGGGGGGCAGCGACCTACATGGGTGGCGGAGGAGGGCAGAAGGGCGGGGGGACAGATGGAGGACGCCGGGTACGGGACCGCCACGGCACGTGCGCGACCCGGTTGCGAGGCGAGAGGCCTCCGGCTCCCACCCCCCAAGGGCGGCGGAGGCCGCCCTACAGCTTGGCGCACGCCCCGGGACGGCAACAGGGCAGTGGAGGGGGAGGCGGAGCCAACAGCGCCGGCCGCACAGCAGAGGGACCAGCCGGCGCGCGTGGGACAGGGCAGTGCGTGGCGCGACTCGCAGCGACGCACACAGTGTGGGCGCGGGAGACAAGGGGCGGAGCGCCGCGGTAAGAACCCAGGAGTCGCAAGGACGCACCCCCCCCCCCCCCGGAAGCGGGCCCGGCCTGGCGCGGCCTGGCGCGGGGCGCAGGGGCGCGGCCACCCCGGGGGGATGTTTGGGCAAGGCGCGACCGAAGTCGTGGACCCGTACATGCCTAGACGGTAACCCCCCCCACACCCGGAGGTGTGGCGTCGGGCCTCGTGCTCTGCACAGCGCAGTGAACACGCATAATGCCCCGCCGCACCTTCGCGTATCCCCCGTACCATGCCCTCCCGCCGCCGTCCCCGTACCAGATGGGCCGGCGCGGGATGCAACTGCTCTCCCGTGGCCGCCGGCTGCCCTAGGAGCAGCACATGCGCCGCTGGGTGGCGCGGAGCGACGCGACACCGGCCGTCCACCGCTGGCTCGCCCACCTCAGCCGCGCGCTGCACCCCCGCCGCCAACGCTCGGAGGGGACCCTCGTGGCCGTCGCCTGCGCCCTCTACGCCCTCGAGGGGCCGGCCCCACGCCTTCTCCGCCTTGAGGACATCCGAATGGGATCCTCAACTGGACGGACACGGGCGCAAACCTCAGGTGGGGGCTGTCGACCCTGAGATGCGTTCTCCAAGGCCTGGTGGTGTCCGGCACCGCGCTCCAAGAGGCCCTCGGTTGGCGGTATGGCCGGGTGGCCCCACTCTGGCGGTCCCACCGCCTCCATTGGAGGGAGGGCGTGCAGCTCTCCTAGGTCGCTCCTCTGCTGGCACCCCTCTGGGACCGGAGCCCCCTCCCGGTCCACCGGGCCGGGGCAGCCGCCCCGCGGCCCTGGATCGACGCGCCCGAGCGCCAGGTACTCCTGGTAGAGGGGCGGGACGACGAAGCCGAGGGCTCCGGGGGCCATTGGGTGGGTATCACCCACGGCGGCTCCATCCGGTACCCCCCGCGGGGCGACAGGCCCCAAGCCCCGCCCCGGGACCCGCACGCAGCCGCCGCCGCGGTGCTGGCCTCCATCCCGCGGGTGTACGCCGTGTGGTACGCGGTGCTGCCAGCCCCGGGGGCGCCACAGCCGCCCTCGCAACACGAGTACCCCCGCGCGGGGGGCGACGCCCACGCTCGGGCGTGGCTCGCGGTCCACGAGCTCGTGGCGGCGTGGCGGCGGCGCCGCGGGGTGCAAGTCGTGTTCCACGCGCCCTGACCCAAGTGTGCTGCCGCTGGGCAGCCCTACCGATGGGGCCGCCAAGGCCCTCCCCCCCCTCCCCTCCCTCACCCCCCCCCCCAACCCGACGAGCGGTGGAACGCGGCGAGCGAGGACACCGACCCTCCCCCCGGGGCGGCGGTTACTACGCACCCCCACGGCCCCCTCGAATGACAACGGGGCGGGGGCGGGCCGAGGGGGTGCGCCAACCCCCCCCCCCCCCCCTCCCTGCTAGCCCCCCTCCCTCCCCCCCCCCCGCGAGCGTCGCGCGGCCTCCTAACCCCACCCCCTCCCCGCCCAATCCGCGGCACGGCGACAAGCCTGCCCCCCCCCCCCCAGCCCGCGGTTGCGGCTGGGTGTGCACCGCATGCATGGCCGGCCGATGTGCAGAGTCGTCAGGACAGCCATCAAGCGCCCCCCAGGCGGCCTGTGAGCCTCAAGATCGGCCCTCAAATCAAATCAAATCAAGATCAACCACCACCACCTCATGCCCCCGCTTTGTGGACCTTCCCCCCTTGGGGGCATACGACTGGGCCCACGAAGCGGCTGCATCACACACAGTTTGGGGGGGGGGGTATTCCCCCCCCCACCTGGTGGATGCCCCCCCCCCCCTGTGCAGCTTCTGCCACACCTCCCGCCCAGTGTACTCCCCGGATGCTTCATCAACGAAGCACGGCCTCAGCAAAAAATAGTTTTTGCGTTGGGGGGGGGGGGGGTCACTCACCCCAAACAAACACAAAAGAGGCCGCAACTGTTTCCCCCTCAGCGGCATTCGGCCATTTGGCCGTTTCCCCCCCAACCCACACATAGGAGGGGAGGGTGAGGTCGCTCTTCCTCTCCACCCCCCCCCCTTTGTACCCTTCGAAAAGGGGGGATAAGTGGCTATTTGAATGGGGCGTCAATATTTGCGCGAATGTACCCAGTTTTCGAGGTTTTCGGAGGAAAACGCCATATTTTTGGCTCCTTCTAGGGGATTTGAGGGGTTAAAATTCTTGCCCCAGCTTCATTACGCATCATCCAGTGAAAGTGCCGCCCCAAAAGCATCCACCATGCCCAAACGGCGCCCAAAACGAGAGGTGCCAAAACCTGGCAAGCCTGTAGCCGATTCATAGGCGTGAATTCACGTGAATTCGTACGAAATTCGTACAAATTTCGTACGAATTTCACGTGAATTCATACAAATTTCACCCTTGTGCACCCCCTCATTTGTCCTAACACCCGGGGTAACCCCCCCGCAATGCACCCCTGCGGGCACCCTGGTTACAGGCAACATGTGCACATGTGTGTGGGTGTGCTTTTGTGTGGGGTGTGTGGGTATGTGTGGGTTTGTGTATGGGTGCATGGTTGTGTTTGCATATGGGTGGATGCATGACTTCCTGTTTGTTTCTACGTGCGGGCGTGCATCTAGGTGTTGGTGTGTGTGAGGATGTGGGGGCCACCTGACCACATACGCACATAAACCCGTCCCAAACCTCACACCAACACCCACACACCCACACACACAACCACGGACCCATGGATACACAGCCACACACAAACACGCACCCACGCGCACAAACCAATCCACACACACACACACACACACACACACACACACACACACACACACACACACACACACACACACAAACACATAGACACACCCACAATGATCCCGCCCCACATATCTAACCACGACACTTCCACTATGCAGGTGTGTGTGTGTATGTGTGGCTGGACAGTGTGTGGGTGTGGGTGGGGTGGCAGGGCGGTTTCATTCCATTAATGGTATGTGGGTGTGTGTGGGGGGGGGGGGGCATGTACGACTGTCTGTTTGCTTGTGGGTGTGGGCGTGCGCCTGTGTGTGTGGGGGGGGTGAGGATGTGAGGAGCACCAAACCATGCACATATACGCACAAGCCATGCACACACACACACAGACACACCCTTCCATCACCCCACACCAACACGCGAGCACACACAAACGCACACAACCACACACCCAACTACACATGGACACACCGACCCACATACACGCATCCGCACAAACCCATCCACACACACAGGCAGACACACATACACACACACAGAACCCCCCCCCCCCTAAACATTTAACCGTGACACATCCACTGTCCAGGTACGTATGAGGGTGTGTGGGCGGGCAGTGTGTGGGTGTGGGTCAAGTGGGGGGCTGTTTGCTTTCATTCATGGTATGTGGGTGGGTGAGGGGGGTGTATGACTGTCTTTTTGAGTCTGGCTGTGGGCGTGCACCTGTGTGTGTGTGGGGGGGGGTGAGGATGTGAGGGGCACCAAACCACATATACGCACAAGCCATACACACACACACACACACACACGCACGCACTCACATACGGACACACCCTTCCCGCGCCTCACACCAACACGCGCGTACACACAAACACACACAACCACACACCCGAACACACACGGACACACCGACCCACACACACCCACACACACACATCCGCAGAAACCCATCCACACACACAGGCAAACACACACACACACAGAACCCCCCCCCCCCATGAACATCTAACCGTGACACATCCACTGTCCAGGTACGTATGAGGGTGTGTGGGCGGGCAGTGTGTGGGTTTGGGTCAAGTGGGGGGCTGTTTGCTTTCATTGAGGGTATGTGTGTGTTTGTGCATGGGTGTGTGTGTGTCTGTGTGTGTGTGTGTGTCTGTGTGTGTGTGTGTGCCGGGGGGGGCAGGTAGAGGGAAATGTGTGTGGGTGTGGGGACTTCGTTGCATGCATAGGTGGTGTTGGTGTGGCTCTTGTGCCAGTGTCCTGCAAAAATGGTACGAAATTCGTACGAAATTCGCACGAAATTCGTGCGAATTTAGTATGAATTTCGTACGAAACTCGTCCCCAAAGTGCCTCAACATACATACCGTGAATGTGGTTATAACGAATTTCGTACGGAGTTCGAACGATTTGCATGAATTTGTATCATTTTTGTGCAGAACAAACACACTCAGCCCATAGCACACAGCACAACAACACAACAACAACACAGAAGAACAACACAGTCAGGTCATCAGCAACAGTCACCAATGAGGAGCAGCAGACAGACGAAGCACAACAAGCAGCAAGCAAAACAACGATACCAACACAGCCGAAAAGCAGGCATTACACACACATCACGACAATCAGCAGCAACAAACACAAACGACAGACAGTCACATACTACAAACAGCACAAAAGGATCGTCCCACATGATTCAACAAAAGGCACCCACAACCCAAGAACCACCAATGCATGCACATATAACCCGCAGACGCACACACCATGCACCCACGCCCACACAAACAACAACCCCTCCGACCAGGCACACCCACCCACACACAAAAATGACACAAATTCATGCAAATTGTTTGAACTTCGTGCGAAATTCGTACGAATTTCGTACGAAATTCGCAACAAGCACATTCACAGTACCTATCTTTGAGGCACTTTGGGGACGAATTTCGTACGAATTTCGTACCACTTTTGCAGGACACTGGCAGAAAAGCCACACCAACACCACCTATGCACGTACCGAAGTCCCCACATCCACACAAATTTCCCTATACCTGCCCTCCGGGCACACACACTTGTGCAGGAACCAACAAGAAAACCACTGACCGCACACACACACACACACATACACACACACACACACAGACACACACACACACACACACCCATACACAAACACACACACCCAAACACAAACACACACATACCTGTTTGCTTTCATATCTGCACAGATCTTGTCACAAGTTGAGGCAGAGATGGCCCAGCACTTGCGGTCACCCTGCCAAGTGTTGACAGCCAGTGCTGGGAGCATACTGAGAGGAATATATGAAGCTTGAAATTAATAATTTGAGAAGTTACGGGTAGGTTGTAACGTCGGCACTGACTTGATTATTTGCTGCCAAAGCATCAGCAACTAGCACACGAGAGCCATGGGGATAGAGGTAAGACATACCATCACGCTCTGCTTTCATATCGGCACACATCTTGTCGAAGGATGACAAAACAAAACCTGTGAAGAGAAAAAGGATACCCTCCCTAACCTTAACCGCACTGCAACAAGCAAGACACCCTCATAACCCCACACCCAGACACTCAGGGGGTGTAAGTGGGGGTCTCCTTGCCCCCCCTCCCCCCCCCTCCCAACCCTAGACGTGGTTGATTACGCTCCTATGGTTTGACCCAATGGACCCCCCCAACCCCACCCTCATGCATCTACTAGCAACTATAACCTTTGCCCTTCCCAACAACTGTGTGAGCAATGCAACAATGGTTTGACCCCAATGTACCCCCCCCCCACCACTGCATCCACTATCACCTATAACCTATGCCCTTCCCAACAAATTTGTGAGCAATGCAACAAAGCATAAGAAATGTAATGTGTAATGTTTTGATTTGTTATTTGTGTTCTAGTGTAGAACGAATCTAGGCTAGAATGATTCCTTTTCTAGTCTACGTTCTAGCTAGATGTTGTAGGCTAGAATGCCCTCGCGGTGTCGTTCTAGGCTAGAACGAAATTGTGCGTGCTAGCGTGTATCTAGGGATCTACAAAACAAATTGTTCAATATCCAATGTGTGCAACAAATAGCAGTGACAAGACAAAATGCAGGCCGGTTCGTACAAAGTTCATGCGAAATTCGTGTGAATTTCGTACGAAATTCGTACGAATTCGTACGAATTTCACAGTCTCGTGAATCTATGAATCTAGCGTGAATTTATGTGTGAATTTCGGTGCGTGAATTTCAGATTCCACCGAACACCACCGAATATGCTGAACTAGGTGGCTAGTTAAAACCTCTAATTTGCACATATTTATTGTACCACGCTTTTGGCGAAGATATCACGAGAAACGCACACGATGGCACCAAGTTACGCGCAAAACAAAGCAAAAAGTTGTCAAATTCATGGTACCGTGAATCTCCCATTCAAACGGCCGGTTCACGAAGGGTACATCCTTTTTCCGTGATGGTGACCTGCTGGTACCATCCGGTCCCCCCCTGCCGGCAGGCCTCGTGTGCCAGTTCCCCCTAGCGCCAGGCTGCCCCCTCCACCGGCCTCTTGATCTCCTCCCCCTCCAGCTCCGCACGGGCCGCCACCGGCTTGGCGGCCCGTGCTCCTGCTGCTTCTGCTGCTGCTGCTGCGGTTGCCTCGGCCGCCTCCTTGACGAACACACGCGGCAGCTACAGAATCGTAGCCTAGGAAGAACAAACGAGACAGAAAAAAAAACACGCGATAACTACCGCCATAACTCGCGCGATAACTTAGTTAGAGCGCGATAACCCCCGCGATAATCCCCGCGGTAACCCCCTCGATAACTAGTCGGAACGCGACAACCGAGCCCGATAACTAGTTAGAGCACCCAGTTAGAGCGCGATAACAGCCGCAATAACTAGTTAGAGCAGAGGTTAGAGCAGGGTGTAGTGGGCACTTTTCACACCTGGCGACATGGGCACATGCCTTTGCCCGCCTCCTTCTTGTAGTCGTCATCCTCCGCAGCCAAACAAAGTCCGTGACAGCTGCATACTCCTGAACTTGCCTCCACTCCACCACTTGGGCCACCCCCTCGAGCTCCTGGGGGACCCTTGCGACTCCCCCATACATTCCCTTCCTCACCACCAAAATGGTGCCTGCGGGCACCTTGATCGCAACATGCCCTTGCAAGGTGTGCCACGGCAGTGCCTCCCCATGGCACACCTTGGCCAAGAGGCACGGATCGGGGTGGCCTGCAACCCCCCCCCACCTCCTAATTAGTGAGGGGGGCAACCACCTCCCTCCCACGCCTCCCCCTATCAACAAAAAATGCCCAGTGGTTGTTCCCACCGGGAGCAAGCATTGAGCACATTGCTCAATGCGAACCCCATTGGGGTCCTCCCCCCCTCCCTCTTCCCCCCCACCCTCTGGCTCCTCCCCCTCCTGGCATGGCACACAAAGACCATCTTTGTGTGTGGCGCACAAAGCCGCCCAATCGCAGCTGTAGCACTTGGCCACAACCTTCCCCTTACACGTAGCCGCCCAGTCACATGGCATTGTCTTGGCAACTCTACCACCAGGCGCCCCCAGCTGGGGCCGCTTAATGGACTGGGTGACATGCAGGTTCGGGAACCGAAGGTTAGGGCCTTGGGTTAGCTCCATTGCAAAAAAAGCCATGAGGTGAGGATGGGACACAGCAGTGGGCGAGGCCTTTGGAATGCCCGACCCCCGGTGGACGTCAAGGGCATTAAAATAAAAAAGCAGTGCCCCTCTTGAATGGCACAGCCCTCTCCACCCAAGGGTCAGGGAACCCTGAACTGCTGGAGGGGACGAAAAGAAAATGCGACACATCCTCGGCCTCATGATTATGCGTAAGCATAATCAAACAACTAACAATCAATGTGCCATCGCGCACGGTGTAAGGGGGGGAATCGCGATGGAGGTGCTATGGGGTGTGGTCATAGCGTGAAATTTCGGCCATGTCAAGAATGGTACAGCTCCACCCAACCCCCCCCCCATGGGTGACACCGCTGTGAGGCGCCCTGTGGCGAGTCATTTTGAAAAGGGTGTGGACTTTGGACTCATCATCCATAAGTCCCCCTTCATGGCCGAAGAGAAGGACCCCTTGGTACGCAGCAACTACATCTTCAAGTTGCTAGAGGCAAATCCAGGGGGTGCTAGATTTTTGATCTAGCTTCATTGGGACGATATGGACGCGGTGGTGGAGTCCGTCACCACCCATGCCGAGAAGGGTGCGGGGACGAAGACGACCCTTTGTGTGGGTCAGGAGGAAGAGGAGGATGTGGAGGAGGAAGTGGAGGGGGTGGAGGAAGTGTGGGGTGGGATGGGGAAGGACAAGCCCCACCACCCCCTCATGATTAGTGTCCACAAGGTAAGGATCCGACCTGGTAAGGGGAAGGGGAGGTCGGATGGTTGGTTCCCCCAACCCCTCACCCACAACACCCGCCGGGTCTGCACTAAGGACCCCGAAACCAAGCTCCCCATGCACTCTCTTTGCCCCACAAGGGAGTGGGAGCGTGAGTGGTATGGGGTCACCACTCCCAACATTGTTTCGGGGCGGGGGGTGATTCTTTTTCCTTTTGGGGCAACACCCCTCCTTATTGGGGAGGCGGAGGAAGTGGTTGCGGCAGGGCCCATGGGGGCCTTTATTAGGGATCCAAATGATCTTGTTGTCACTGCCGAAGACATGCAAGGCACATTGTTGCATCGTAGTGCACCAATGGAACGTGTGAAAGTACGGGTTCTAGCCATATTGACAACCCCCAAAATAGGGGGGTTCCGCACCACGCCCTAGAACAGCGCATCCCATCATTTTTGGGCGGATCTATTGGTTGTATTTAAGCCCGCATATTCCTTTGGCTACCATATGCGAATATTTTCACAACCGGTCCACCAGCCTTTGTTGACGCACCGTTTCGGCTAGGCAAAATCACCAACCGTTCAGTTGAGACCGCTTCGCACCACTTTAGCTTTCTGTAACCAACCAGTTAGTTCGGGGAGACCGGTCGGACCGGTCCAACCGGTCTTTGCAAATTAAACGGACCGGACCACTTTAGCACGCTTTGGAGCACTTGGTGATGTGTGTGTAGTGTGTGTGTACACATGTGTGTTTTGTGTGTGTTCTTGTGGTGTGTTGTGCGTGTTCACACCTTTGCACAGACATTGCAATGCATGGGAGTCAATCCTCACAAGACATCTATTCATGGTTCATTCATGATGGTCCGCAAAGCATCCAATGTGTACATAGCACCCACATGCTTTGCACATGTATCGAGTGGTGCCCATGCCACAATGTACACAAGCGCCCCGTTTCCCAACCACTATTCGTACATCCTTGTCCGCCACCTCAATTTGCCTTGCCAGAAAAATGTATCTCGTCAACCTCCATTGCCGGTCAAACATTGTTTCACCTCCCGGACTAAGGCGCAACGCTTGGCATGACGCAAATGCATTCGTTGCCGCTATCCTTAACACCATCCCCCCAAGTGCCTTCCAGCATGGTTGAAACCGGTGCTCCTCCCGGTGTTGTAAGCACATTTGGTTAAACTTATCCACCCCCGGGGCAAACCTACGATAGTTGGCAATTATCCCTGGTAGGTGGTATCGTCCACTTCGGTGCGGGAGCGGACCTCCGGTCAAGCAATTGGTTAGTGGTGGTACCACCTTTGCCGGCTTGCGCCCCACTTTGAGGTTTCTGTATACCGAGAGTGCATACCGATGTTCCTTATGTACCACCGTGTGCACACTCCCCGGGTCTAATCAAACGTTCCCATCTTGCACCAAAGCACTTGTGGAAGTCAGCATCAAGAACGGACGTTTTTGTGCACTTAGCATCGCCGCCGCATCATGAGATCCGAAAAATGAGTCCGCCACAAGCACCTTTCCGCGTGGGGTTACATCATTCCAAAGTTGCACGATTTCAAAGGCATTGTAGTGGCCTGCAAACCGGCTCTAGGACTCCGGACCCACACGAGGGGCTGCACCACGGTACAAATACACGTGCCAAATGTAATGGCTTTGTGCGTCACACAATGCATACAATTTCACACCGGTGCTGTGAGGCTTGCGCGGTATGAATTGGCGGATAGCAAACAACCCCTTGTGGGGCACCACGGTCTCATCCCCGCACACGACGTCACCTAGTTCCCATGCGCCTTGCCAATGCACCGGGCACATCGCAATCAACGCATCCGCAGCCGGGTCCGCAAGTCGCTGCAGCACATGAAATTTTCCCCTGCTTGGAAACAGTTCCGTCATGTAGGCATTGTACTGCATACTCTCTTTGTCCCACACGTCATCTATTCTGCGCGGCTGCAGCATGCCCAAGCCAATTTGAAACGGCACGTAGCAGGGAAGAAGGTCCACTAGGTCTACCCGGTTGGCTTCCAAACACAGCGTCATTGCTTCCAAAATTGGCTGGAACATGAAGTTCCAGACCGCAACGGGGGTCCTACCATCCTCGGTGCCCTCGAGGAGGCTGCGCCCTTTGCGGAGTTCGTCTCCAAAATCCCATTGGGCCTCTAGGGGGGCCAGGGGTCTTGGTTCTCATGGTTGAGCAGCAAGCATGCCTAAAAAAAACAAATACAAGCTCTCCATCCTTCACGCCTGGGATCTTGGAGCTGGGGCCTGAAACAGCCATTATAGCACACTAAGCGACAAGCGAGCGGGCAGAGCGGTCTGACCGGTCGTAAAGACAACAGGAAGCAGGGGACCGGGAGTGAGGTTCGGAAGACCAGTCTGACAAGCCTGCATGAAATTGTTCGGACCAGATTGGTTTACTTACTAATTGTGCATCCCACGCATCATGCATCATTCAAACACCCAAGAGGACATGGGAAGCAAAGTCTGTGTTTGTGTGTGTGGTTTGTGCATGGTGTGTGGTGGCGTGCATGCTGCAATGGGCGCGCAAAGGCGGGTTTGGGAGGCAAGTGTAACAAAGTGCTCCAAAGTGTACCAAAGTGATCCGGTCCGTTCATTTTGCAAAGACCGGTCCCACCGGTCTCTGAAACCGGTCTTATTGTGTTTCTGGGAAAGATTGGTGAATCTAAGAAAACCACTAAAACGATCATTTGGGCCACCTCTCAAAACCCTTGACCGTGTCCTTACCCAACAAGTGATGATTTTCCCCACAAGACCAGACCGGTCCTCCATCCGGTCTGGTAGCCAAAGGAATATCGGCGTGCCACTAGGGAGGTGGGACCTGAGGTTGGGCGTTGAGTGACTATTGCCAGAAGGCGCTCCCATCCCAGTCCATTGCCTAACCCAACTATCAGCGTGTATAGATGTCGTTGTTGTTGTATATATTTTTGTTCTTTGTTTGCAGAGTGGCAAGGACTCTAGAACGCTTTGTTCTTTGAAGATGCCCTAAGCGTAGTGCTTTGCCCGCCTGCTTTGCGTGTCCGCCCAGCGTGCCCCGTGGACAAGATACGCACAGCAACGCGTCACTAGCTATGCCACGAATCCAGAAAGCAATTGGCTTAACAGGAGTGCGGATTCTCTGACTTTGTCCCTGAGCGTCATGAGGTCCTGGGTACTGCTTCATTAAGGTCTCTTCTCTCCGCGCCCGAGCCCACGCCGTCCTTCGCTGTTGTTCTGCCATGTCTCCTTCCACACTCTCCAAGCTGCCTCCCGACGGCCTGCTGCAGTTGGACGCCATGCTCCTCTCTCTGCAGGCTTCCTCCGAGGGGTGCTCCCATGGGCTCTTCCATTTTGTGTTCTCTGCGCATACGGCGACCTGGCGGCCCGAGTACTATGTGGTTGACAAAAAAAACTTCCATGCTGAGGGTGCTTGTCATCCTATGTTGCGCGTTGTGGACCCGTTTCAAGGCTACCGTCGCTAGTATCCATGAACGACCCTTGTCTTTAAGTATGCCGCGCTATAGCCGCTAGTGGGTCTCAAACCCAGAACAACACTTCATGCAGGGGGCGCTCTAGCCGCTGACGTAGGTCTGAGCTGGCATTGCTCGCCTCTGGTTCGGCTTATCTGGCACTTGTAGCACCCTTCCCTGTCCCCTTCTTCGTTTCTCTGTGCTTTGTCGTCGTCCTCGATGTTCTCATTCCCTTCCTGGGTCATCTTCCACCGGTCCTTCCTTGTTGTCCCAGTACGCTCCATTCCCTCATGCCGATCACTCCACCCCGGATAATCCAATCCAGTGTTCTGGGAAACCCGGCTGCTCCGGTCCCGGCCCCCTTGTGCAATATGGCCTCAAGCAGTTCCTTTTTTCTCGTTTACTTTCGCTGCCGTACCTCACTGCCCTCGCTATCTCCGTCGCGGGGTTGGGCTTCTTTCTTTCCTCCTGCTGCGTTCCTCTCTGTGGGTTGGTCCAGTACGTGGCCCATTGTGCCGCCGCGGTCCCGGATGTTCATTGCTATCGTTCTTCCTTCTTCGCCTCCTTAATTGGGGTCTCCTCCCCGGGTGCCCTTGTGGGTTCTGCGCACCCTAGATGCTCGTGCAATGTGTCCTTGGCACTATGTCTCCTCCGGCCGTGCCCATCTGGGGGCGTCTGTTGCTCGTATTGCTTGGCACCTATCTTTTTGACCCTTGGGACGATCCCAGGGTCCATGCGATGCGGTGGTCCCGGATGCTCGAATCTTGGGACATCCTCCGTTCCTCCTGATGGGTTGCCATGTTCTCTACACCGGATGGTCCAGTCCAGAGTTTGGCGTGCCCCAAATGTTCCAATCCTGGGTCCCTGGCGCAGCGCTTCCCCCAAATGTTCCCGTCATGGGGCTTCTGCTGCTGTTCCGGCTGTGCTTCTCTCCATGGGTCCCACGGAATGCTCCATTCCCGCGCCCCTTCCCTTGGTACACGCTAGAAGACCCAATCTCGTTCTAGCCTAGAACGCTCTAGCTAGAACGTTCTAGCCTAGATTAGATCAATACTAGAACGATACAATGTCTACCAACATATCCCAATTTCTTCATTGTTCGGTGCGTGCGTGCGTGCATGCTTGCTTGCTGTTGTCCGTAGTGCATTGTTCCATGTTTCCTTCTTTCCCGCTTAGATATGGCACATTTCTTTGCAATGAAACGCCCCGCCACTACCCCCCTTGCTCCCTCCTCACCCGGGAAGGATACTTCCCTCTTGTCTAAGGCACTACGGGAGTTGAGTGGGGCCTCAAACCTCAAGGATGAGCGGGTGAGCGATTACTTGGCCACGTGGGCGCTATCATGCCCCCTAGCACGGCGGCAATTCAACAACGCCGTCCAACATGTGAACCCCGCCACTTGTACCCAAACCACGGGTGAGGCATGCAAGGCCGCCGTTGAGGCATACACCGCCTCCCTACTTCCCCCCACCACCATGTGTGAACTAGTGCTCAACGGGAGGGCCCCCAAGTCCTCGCGGAGGACCCTCTCGGAGCTCTACACGCTCCGTAAGTTGGAGTATCACCGCACCGTCCCTAGTGGCCCCTACTCCCGTCCAATTTGTACCGAGCGGGCTTTCCAAGCCCGTTGAAAGGAGTTGGTCGCCCCGGTGCAATTGAATAACCCCGTTGCCACGGTGTTGCCCAAGGCCACCGGGATCTCATGGCCCTTCGCCTCATGGGTCACATACATCCTCTCCCGGCCGGGCTTGGTGCGGTCAATCAACCGCACCTTCCCTTTGACGTTCATCGTCAAGGGAGATGCCTGGCCCGTGGCCGGGGGCAATTGGACCCAACTCACCATCTCCTTGGCCAACTTCGAGCGCTTGGCCCGCTCCCCAGCGGGCCTTTGGGTGTTCAGCATGGCCAATTGCGATGACAAGGCCATGGAGACCCTTGGGATGTTGTGGAAGAGCAATTGGGAGGTACTCCCCTCACCTAGTGCCTTTCACTCGTTCTAGTTGTGATCTAGTCGGCCTCAAACACCGCTCGCTAGACGCTAGATTGGACTAGACTAGAACGAAATTAACCAGCCCCCATGTCTCGTGTTTAGGTGATTCAAGATATCATCGACACGGGGCTGGTCCAATGGGGGGCCTCCAAGGAGGAGGCAAAGGTGATCCTCGGGGGGGATCAACCGTGGACGCGACGGGTGATTGGGGTGTGGACATGCCCCCAAGTGGGCTCCATGTTCAATGAGGGCATATGGAATGCCCCAACGAAGACTCGGGAGGGTAGTGCTAACCCCCGGACCATAGCGGGTGATGAGGCCAACTAAACGGCCCTCCTCCTTGGGACGCCGTCCTTGCAAGCCGCCGGCTGCAGTACGCACCCCGTTTTGAAATTGCCACGTGCCTGGGTCGTCTTGTGCATTTTGCACTTGACAATGGCCATGGGCCGCTTGTTGGGGGAGTTTGTCGATCGGGAGGCTAGGTTGGTCACCCCTGCGCTCCGTCGAGACCTGCAAATTCTCCTATCGGAGAGGCGTGCAGGTTGGAGCGTTTATGGGTCAGCATCCCCGGATGGGGAGGAGATGGCCAATTTTTTTGACGCATCGCCGGATATTGCTAAGTGCCTCGGCATTAGGCCAAACACGGCCAAGTACAAGGCCATCGCGAACATGTGGGACCTGCTGCAGCCCCTCTATTGTACATATCAGGGCCCTAACCCATTGAATTGTGCTGCTGTTGCGCGCGATTTCCGGCGACACTGCACTGCTGGAACAACATCATGGTATCTACTAAGCCTTGAGCAGGATGTAGATACCATGTTGCACAACATTAAGCCGTTTGGCTTGGCTATGTTCCCCGGTGACGTTTCGGCAAGCATTAACCGCTTTCTGAAACATGGTCACAACGAGCACAGCAACCGGGAGGGGGGGGGCTTGTCGGGTGGAGGGGGTGGACCAGGTGTCGGGTCGTCAATTGTCGGCCATCCACAGGGAGGCCAATGTGCGGGCGCATTGCATGACATGGTTGTTTGCGTACTTTGACGTGTCGTGGGTTGTGCGTGGGGGGCCGCGGTCGCAAGTGCCATGCTCGGGCAGGGATGCCATGGAGGTAAGGAGGGGCCAGGGTCACATGCAGGCTTCCGTGAAGCAGAATATTTCAATCCAAGATGGCAACGCGAGAGCAGTTGGACGAGCTGGTGAGGCAGGTATATTTGGTGCTGTGCGTTCTAGCGGTGATCTAGGGAATCGTTCGAGTCTTGATCTAGGCAGCACGATCGGCCGCTAGACTGTCGCTAGAACGCCGCTAGAACAGTTGCCTAGAACGCCGCTAGAACGCTCCTGTGCTACAGAATGCAGCGACCCGGGCGCTGATGGCGCAGATCCCGGAGGCGGACAGGCGTGCAGCTTCGGCCGAGGAGGCGGAGCCGAAGGCCGAGCAGACCCCGCACCCCAAAGCCCCCCTCGCCAAGCCCAAGCCCAAGCCCAAGTCCAAGCCCCAACCCCAAGCCCCACATCCACAGTCGCCACCCCCTCCTCCATTGGTAGCCCCGAAGGGGGCGGCGGCGTTGGAGGAACCGGCAGAGGTGGAGGTGGCGCGGGGAGAGCTCAAAGGGTTCTTGGATTCCCGCGCCGCCTTCAGGGCGCCCAAGACAAGGGCTGAGACGAATGTCTCGGCCTGGGAGGCAAAATTGCGCATCGTCGTGGAGGAGGGAGCGGAGGAGGAGAGGATCCTGTGGGGGGGAGCCAACCTTCGCAAGGCGAAGGCGAAGGTGGCCGAGAAGCAGGCGGCAATCGAGGGGTTCGATCGGGCGGTGAGGCAGAGCGAGAGGGAGTTAGCAGCGGTGCTGGCGAGGGTGAAGGACGAGGAGGTGGACGAGGTGGTGGAGGTGGACGTGCATGGCGAGATGGAGGAGGAGGAGGAGGAGACCAAGGTGGTGGAGGCGGCGCCGGCGGGGAGGGGACGAGCGACTGGCTCAGGGGGTTGATGGGGTCGAGGGCTGCGCGGGCCCTCCTGGACCTGCCATGGGACCCGGCAGTCCTGGTTGGCCCCCACCCCCCAAACCTGGACACCCCCCTCCTCGTCACCCCGGAGAGTCCGGTATGGACTCTCCGGTTTTTGTTGGTGCGGGTGCACCACCGGCTGTTGGGGGCGAGGCGGTGGGTGTGGGTGGACCGGGGGGGGGGGGGGTTGTTCACCTGGACAAGCCCTTGCGCCTGGGGGAGGTCGAGGGGTCGTGGGGTTGGCAACGTGAGTTGCCGGGGCAGGGAAATAAGCGGTGGGGGGTGGTCCCCCCCCCCCGCCGAAAGGGGGGTGAAGATGTTTGAGTTGGCGCAAACCAACATCTTCACCCCTGAGCGGAAAAAGGGGGGGGGCACCCACTGGCGATTCGTCGCCCACTGCTGGCAGGGGCTGGGCTTGGGGGGGGTTGAGTGGGTGGGGAAGGCCTGGGTGTGGACGCCGACCTGGTCGGCGCTGCTGGACTTTAGGGCCTTCAACCCCGAGGCGGCGAACGGGGGGGTGTATGCCGGGGTGGTGCACGGTATCGCCACCCGGCCCAAGCCCAAGCCCAAGCCCGCCGCAGCCCCCGCTGGCGGCCCCCCGCAGCCGCACCCCCCCAACCCCGCGGATGCCTTCGCCAAGGCACTGGGGGCCATCTCCCCCGCACTGGACCGCCAAGGCACGGTATGTCGATTGCGTTCTAGCGGTGATCTAGCGAACCGTTCTAGCGCTGATCTAGCCACCGCAGTGCCGTCGCCGCTAGAACGTCGCTAGAACGCCGCTAGAACAGTTGCCTAGAACGCCGCTATAACGCTCCTGCATTTTGTTTGTCTCTTCAGGTTGTCAGCGTGCAGACGTGTGGAGGCGACCCCCGCGGGGTGCGCGTGGAATGGCGCGATGGTGGAGGGCGGACGCACCTCGTGGGGGTCACCGAGTCGAGTCAAATGTTGCGGACGAACCCAAATTTGGCCCTCTCGGTGCTGGAGGGTTCGGGTAGGTGGGAATCGGGCAGGAGTGCGGGGGGCATGGACGCGCGGCGCAAGGGTTGGGCCAGGTTGCAGGACCGGGGGGGGGATGACAGCAGCAGCAACAGCAGCAGCGGCAGCAGCAGCAGCAGCAGCACCAGCAGCGCGGGGAAAAAGACACCCCCCACCAAGGCCCCCAAACCCCCCCCCCAAGGCCCCCAAGAAACCCCCCCCTCGCCACTTCGAGAGTAGCGACGAAGAAGAGGCGCCCCGACCCGGGCCCAAGCGCAAGGCCAAGCCGCAGGCCAAGGGCAAGGGCAAAGCCACCCCCCCCCCAAACCCTAGGCCCCCCCTATGCAAGATAGGGGCCGGGACCCCTATGGGAATGTGCCGGGTGTGGGGGACACCCGGTATGTCCCTTGGGCGGAGGGGGGCAATGGGGGGACCGTCAGCCAAGTGACGGTGTTGGGGGATTGGGATGAGGAGTTGGACCCGGGGGAGTGGTGGGTGGTGTCGCAGGGGTCCAATGGGGAGGGGGAGGGGGGGAAGATGGGGAAGAAGGGGAAGAAGAGGAAGCGGGAGAAACAGGGGGCACCTTCCGGGTGCCGGGAGAGCTTCTCTTCTGCACGCGGGAGGAAGCGGAGGCCCACCTCCGGGAGGCCTTGGAGGCCGGGGACAACGGGAACGACGAGGATGACGGGGATGACGAGGGGGACGAGGGTGGTGACAAGGGGGAGGGGGGTGACAAGGGGGGTGAGGCGGGGTGTGACAAGGGGGGTGAGAAGGAAGGGGACACGGGGGGTGGGGGTGAGAAGGGGGGTGCCGGGAGCAAGGATGAGCCCCGGCAACCCCCCACCACGAACGAGGGGTAACCTGCGTGTCGCCACTCGCGAATGGGGGCCTGGGGGAGCAGGGGGGCTAATCAGGCTAACCGGGCTAATCGGGCTAACCCACCACCAAGTGACCCGGCGCCGGCCCGCCAAGTGACCTTCCAAGTGACCTATGGGGTGCGGTGGGGGGCTAACCGGGCGAACCGGGGGGTGGGGTGGGGAAACCCGGCGCTCCGTGAGTCGGGTCCAGCATCGGGACCCTGTGATTGGCCACGGCTCGCCATCATAGCCGGGGCAGCTTCTCTTTGAGGAGTGGCGGAGCATTCATATATATCGTTCTAGCAGCGTTCTAGCGAACCGTTTTAGCAGCGTTCTAGAACGCTCGCTAGAACGTCGCTAGAACGCCGCTAGAACGAAAATTTTTTGGACTCCAAAATCAGGTGAAAACAGTGAAATTGTGAAAAAAAAAAGTATGGGCCCCCGAGAATGGATAGGGGGGTCCAGGTTAGACACCTCATCCCCCCCTCCTGTGGGGGGGAGGGTATCCCCCTCTTTTTTTCGTTCTAGCCGCTCTAGCCGGTTCTAGGCTAGAACGAGATTGGGCATTCTAGCGTGTACCAAGGGTTGTAAGGCTGTCGTCCCGGATGCTCTTCTTTCTTTGCTACCCCGGGACGGTCCCATCCCGAGTGCCGCTCTTGCTTTTGCTTGTCCGGACGTTCCGGCCCTGGGCTCCGCGGAACCCCTATGCTCCGGCACCGGCCCAATTTCTCAGCCCCGTTTTTTGCCCGTTGTGGTGTGTTTTGCTCTGATTTGCTGATCGTGTCCCGTGCCAATTGCTTTTCCTTCTTCCTTTCCCCTAGGATGCTCGTGTCCCGGGGCCCTGTGCTGCGCTTTCCCCACATGTTCCAATCCTGGGGCTGCTTGTGCTCTCCCTGTGCTGCATCCCTCTTTGGTTCCACCGTCTCCTGATCCTGTCCCAGGTCCATTGTGCTGCTGCCCCGGATGTTCCACTCTCAGGCTTCCTTTCGCTCTTTCTTCTTGCTTGCCCCGGGGTGCTCCCATCCCGGGCGCCGATCTTTGTACCCCGGATGTTCCAGTCCAGGGTTTGGTTCTGCGGGACCCAGTGCAGCGCTTTCCCCGGATGTTCCAATCCTGGGGCTCCTTGGGGTCTTCCTGTGTTGCCTCCCTCCGTGGGTCCACCGGGCCACTCCCTTCCTTGCTGGCCTGGATTTTCCAATTCTTGGCCTTCCTTTGCTCCATCGTCTTTCTCTTTCGGGATGCTCCAATCCCAGTTGCCGTTCTCTCTACCCCGGATGGTCCAGTCCCCGGTTTAGCAGGGCCCGGATGCTCCGGTCCTGGGCCCCTTGTGCCGCACTTTCCCCGGATGTTCCAATCATGGGGCTCCTTGTGCGCTTACTCGGTCCCGAGGTAGAAATCAGTCCCGGGCCCATTGCGCTGCTGTCCCGGATGGTCCAATCTAGGGCCTTCTTTTGTTCTTCCTTCCCTGTGGCCCCGGGATGTTCCAATCCCGGGCGCGTTTCGCTCTACCCCGGATGCTCTCATGCAGGTTACAGCGGGACCCGGATGCTCCGGTCCTTGGCCCCTTGTGCTGCGCTCCCCCCGGATGTTCCAGTACTGGGGCACCGCGGGCCCTTACTGGATCCCCAAGGATTATCCCGTCCCAGGCCCGTTGCACTGCTGTCCCGGATGGTCCAATCCAGGGCCTTCTTTGGTTCTTTGTAACTACTACGGCGTGGTGATACCGGCAAAGAGGCGGCAAATTCGGCAAAAGTGCAAAATGTCTGAAACTTTGGAAATTCATCAGGCCAAGTGCATGAGGGACGTAGACTTAGTTTCAGGAGGACAAATGGGTCCCAAACGAGCATTTACCCCCCCCAAAAGCAACTGGCATGCACTAATACTATCCCTAACATATACTTCTAGGGTCTGATTGGTGCTTGGCACATTCCACTTCTTTTGCCGAGAAGTGGAGGAGCATTTTTCAGTTTTGCTCCATCCCAACGGAGTATCGGCATGGGCCTTAAAGGAGGGGGCTCTATACAAAAAACTGGGCCTATGACCCGGATATCTGCGCTGTATCCCGGGGCATATGCCCCGGGATACAGCGAAGATATCTGGGTCATTAGGCCCAATTCTTATATTCCTTTGTCTACCATCTGTATGTTTCTGGCCGGAGGCGCGCTTTTGTGGCCAAGGGTGTTGCACGTAAGGTTTTGAAAACGCGTAGAGCGCGCACAATGCGCACAACACGCACAGACCAAGTAACACGCACGCAACGCGTAGCACGCCGAACACGTGCCTCCAGAGGCACGTGCAAAATTGGAATACCGGAACGCGCAGAACGCGCAGCACGTCGGTTTGCACACGGGCGCACATCGAGGAGGGGCCCCATCCTCACAGTTGAGTATCCAGCTTACGCGGTTGTCCCCCAAGGTTCGCACTGGTCCCATGGGTAGGGATAGCAGTGGCTCCGCCTCCATGACCGTCTCGTTCAAGCCCCCCACTCCACCACACTACTCCTCATCTTCCGGATCCTCCTCATCCTCCTCATGCTCCTCATCCTCCTCATCCTCCTCATCCTCCTCATCCTCCTCATCCGCCTCGTCCTCCTCATCCTCCACATCCTCCTCACCCTCCTCGTCCTCCTCGTCCCCCTCCATGTCCCGTGCGCCTTGCACACCTGCATAGCCATGTCCCGGTGCAAAGCACAACACGTGGGACGCCTTTCCACAACCGGTACATTCATAATCGGTTCTTCCCCTCTTGCAAAAGTGGCACGCACGCCGCCGTTGTGTCGCCACCGGCACATGCACCTCTTGTCGGAGGGGGTGGGCAAAGTACCGCCGCCGCAACACTTGCCATTGCCACTCCCACATACTAGTGGTCTCCTTGCAAAGTCCCAATTGCCGGCAAGTTGCGAACGTATTCACAACCGCGTACCGGAGCACGAACGCACGCACCGCGTGGGCCCATGTCATCTAGCGGCCAACCTGCCTCATCTGCATGGCCATGTGGTTCACACCATCGACACCGCGCGACAGTGTGCGGTACGCCGCCACCACGGGGTGCACTTCGCGCCCGCTTCGCCGGTGAGGTGGTCCCTTTCGGGCAAACCACACATTCGTCAACATCGGCACAACGCGGGGGGGTTTGTGCCCGACCTTGGGATTCTTGTACACGCACAAAGTGTACTTCGAATCCGCAACAGTGCACACCGCCGTCTGCCCCTCCTGCACGTGCTCCCCGGCCCATGTCACGCCGTACGTGGACCTCTTCGTCAACATGAGGAATGCCCGCTTGTTGGCGGCCAATTCCTTCGCGAGGCCGTGGGACCCGAAAAAGGAGTCGGCACATAGCACCGTCCCCTCGGGTAGCAATGATGCCCAAAACTTCATGACGTTTTTGGCATCAAAGTTTCACGCCGGGGTGCCGTAGCGGCGTAGCGTGCCCTGTGCACCGGTGTACAAGTACATGTCCACCACATACCCCCATGTTGCGTCCGCGAGGCAGTACAACTTTATCCCGGTTTGGTGCGGTTTCCGGGCAATAAACATTTTCAAGGGGCCCGCTAGCATCCCCTTGTGGGGCACCACCGACTCATCGCCGCAGGCCCCACCTCCCATGCACCACGCCCCCGCCCATTGGCCATTGCAGTCTTCTAGTAGCGAGACCACGTCGGTACGTAGCAACCGTTGCAGCAAGTAATATTGGCGACGCGTCAGCATGTTTGCCATATAGGGATTGTACAATAGGCCCTTGCGGTCCCAAACCCCGTCCACCTGCATGGGTCGCACCATCCCCAATAGAATTAGCAATGCATTGTACCTAGGTACCAGAGGTACCAGGTCTGGCCTTCCGTGGTCCCGTAGGGCTTGGCATTGTAGATTCTCTATGGGGGCCATGATATTCATGGTCCCACACCTCGTCCTCAATGTAGCCGATGAGCCACGACTCCCCTGGCCGGATACCGTACTGGATATCGGCCGCACAGTCCTCCCGTGGGAGCCTATGGTGGTACAGCGGTGGCTGAAATTTTGATGGCATCACAAAATAAGATTGGTGAGAAATGAGACTCTGTAGAACACGCAACACACCAGTAGCAGTTCCACAGGCAACAGCAGAGGCAGCATGGGCGGAACGCGCAGAACGCGCAGCACACGCAGAACGCGTAACACGACCTCCAGAGGCAGAAGCAGAAGTGGACACGTAGAGCGCGTACAACACGAAACACAGACAGGACACGTTGCGGGAACATGGGCTCGGCAAAGGGCCGTGGGGATGGGCCAATGGGGGCGGCAGCACGAACAATTCGATTGTTGCTTGCTTGAAACGGTGTCCGTGCACCCTGCATGGTCCACGCAAGGCAGCGGTCGCAGCCGCCACCATTCATCCGAACGTCGAAAAAGTATTCACAACCCAATAAATAAAGGCGTTGAAAAAACCCCGTGTTCAGCGGTGCCCCAATGGAAGCGCCGCCTGCCGATGCCACCACTGTGGGGATGGCTATGACTGTGCTTGCTGGGCCAACGGCAATGGCCTTGAAAAGAAGAGGGGTTGTGAGGTTTGTCTGCCACGTACCTCATCGGGTCGGGCCACTCATCCCCATGCGCATCCCCAACCCCATCCCCATCCGAAAAGTGTGTGTTTGAAAATATGCTGCCTGGGCTGCTCCAACTTAGGTCGGACCGATTTACTAAATGTGCACTATCGCGTCCTTCTCCATCTCCTCTCCCGCAGCTGCGGCTTCCTCCGGGGGCTGCTCTCCCATCTCCGCATCGCTCTTCGCCGCCCCAGCGCTCTCTTTCTCGGCTGCCTTCGGCTCCTGCGGTGGATCTGCTGGCGGGGTTGACTCCTCCTCCGGCTCCGTTTTGATTGGGTGCTGCGGAACACGAAAAACGCGTGACACATGCAACCCACCTCCAGAGGCAAGCCGAGAGGCAGCAAAACGAACACGTGGTAGCGGCGCTTGTGGGGGTAGTGGCGGTGGCGGTGGCGTCAGCGTGGGGTGCGGTGGAGGATACGTGGGCGGCGGCGGGTACGCGGGGGGCTGGTACTTGTACGGTTCGGACCCATACGGGAGGCTCCCATAGCTCGAAGGCATCGTTTCCGGATCCGTCTTCATCGGCTGGTACTTGTACCGCGGCTCATACTCGTACCGCGGCTCATACTGATACCCATACTGCTGCGGCCACTCCTCCCAGCTTGACTGCATAACATGTAGAGCGCCCAAAACAGCTAAAACATGGGAAGGCAAATCCAAGGGCAGTAACAGAATCGAACGTGCACACCGCGTAGAACGCGTAGGACGCGCAAAGCAGACAGGAGGCAACTCCAGAGGCAAGTGGAAAGACCCGTGCCACAACGCCCAGCACAGGAATGCACACTTGCTGCCTCTTTGCATCCTTCGTCCTCACGAGTGTCCATGCCTCTGTGTCGGACAATTGGACACCTCTGTCGTCCGTTAGGGTGTAGGCCATGAGGCCAGCCATGCGGAGCGTGCGCGACACTTTCTCGTGTACAGAGCACGCAAAGCGCGTGCAACACGGGAAGGCACCCCCATAGGCAACGAAGAGGTGCAACATCGGGAACACGTAGCACGCGCAGAACGCGGAAAACGCGCAGCACGCTGAATAGGAGGCGGTAGAGAGGGAACACGCAACACATGCAGTACACCTGCGAAGCGTCAGTGGGCATGTCGACAATGTCTTCTGCACCGAATGCACTCAGTTGGTCCATACTGCGCCGGGGTTGGTATCCTGTCGAAAGGGGCTCCCCCTTCAAACTCGCCAACGGCAGGCCTGCAGCTGCGGGGTCACCAAAGTCCGTAGGCCAGTCCCGGGCTCCGACACAGTTCGTGCACACGGACACCCCCTTGATCAACCCGGTTGCGACTTGGCGGGGTGAGCCGCTGCGGTATCGCTCCTCAAGCAGTTTCCTGACAGTGGCCGTGCTTTGTACATTCTTTGTGCCACATCGGAGGACCATCTGGACACTGTACGCCCGCACGTCAGTCACCAGAAGCAGCACCAGGCCCAATTCGCGGCGGGCTTGTGTTTGGGATGCAGCGTTCTAGGGCGTGGTGCGGAACCCCTAGTTAGAACGCAATTTCCGAAACACCCACCTACCCTCAATTTTGGGGCAAACCACCTAAAAAAATGGATTCAGCACCCTCAAAAACCCCCCATCCCCTTTCTTTCCCCACATAACCCTCATTGTAGGGGTGGTTTTTTTGGGGGGGGGTCAAAGAGTTAGAGCACAGTTAGAACACAGTGCGAACACAGTTAGAGCACCTTGCTCTAACTAGTTAGAGCACTAGTTATCGCGCGATAACTCAGTCATCGCGCAGTTATCGCGGGTAGTTATCGCGCACCCCTCCTCCATCCCTCCCTAGGACAAACAACACAAAACACTTGGCACAAAGCATGTATGGTCTTTTTTCATACAAAGTCAGCAATGTCTGAGGCCTTGGCTGCCTCCATTCCCAAAAGCCCTTGCTCCAGGGCGTTCATGGCCATGCAATGGTGCATGTGGCGGAGGGACATACTTGGCCTCACCAAGGACCAACCCTGAAAACAATTTTTGAGCCTCCTCTTGTAAGGCCCATGCCGATACTCCGTTGGGATGGAGGAAAGCTGAAAAATGTTCCTGCATTTCTCGGCAAAAAATTTGGAATGTGCCAAGCACCAATGGATCCACCTGGTGGGGGACTAACCTGAGTCTCCCCAAGCTTTTGAAAATTTTGTGGTCAACGCACGGTGGCGTTCCACTTGGGTTAGAGTGTACATCTCCCTCACCCTCCAAAGCTCATACAAACCCTCAATGCATTTCACCATGACATGCACAACAACCCATAATGGAGGTCCACGAGGGGTCCTCACTGTGGGGACAGGCTCTTTGATGCGATCCGGAAATTGCCTTTGGAAGGGGGGGGAGGTTAGGAAAAATTTGGTGCTTGTAAGAGCGAAATCTTTTTCTGTGGCCCTTGAGGCCGAGGGGAGACGCTCCCTCAGAGGGATGCCTGGGGTCTCATCCTTGAGGGCTTGTTTGAAGGCCTGTAAAGCTGCAAGAGCTTGGGCCTTACCAAGGGTACCAGGGGGGAGGGCCTGAAGGGTGGTCTCAGTGCGCTTTGCAATGCCGTTTATAATGCGGCATGCTGCATGTTGGTAGTCCCCCGGCCGCCTATCAGGGGTCACACTTCTCAAGAATGCCCCCCATCTTAAGGTGGACTCCACCTCCCTTTGCTCAACAATACCATTGGGGTCTTTGCACAACCAACACTTAGACCCAGCCCCCCCCCCCATTGCTTGCATCCCCTTCCCATCCCCTGTCAAAATGAGAGTGCAAGTCAAAAATTGGTTTTGAAAGAGGACAACGTCCTCCTCCACATCCCTCACCTCTTGGTTGAGGTTGGCGGAGATATACAGGCTTCTCAAAAAAAGCCTCTTCATCCCCGCCATCCATGCAAAACCATGAGGCCCATAGCTTCACCTTCGAAGCATACTTTGCCCCCCCCCCATACATTAACCCATACATCCGCACGGGTGGAGGATGCCTTCCACAAGGAAGTCGCATCAACTGAAATGACAACAATGGCAACGCCACTAGGGGGGGGTTTCCCAATAACTCGGGCCATAGATATTGCATTTTGCACAACTGACTGCAAAGGCAGATGGGAAGCTGCCCTATTGCGGCCTGTGGTAGACTTTACAATGGTGGCTTGGGGAAAGTAGGGCATGATCCGTTGCCGAACGGTCCTTAGGTCCCGTTGTGTGCAACGGCGGGGCATTCACAAAAGGGCCCGTTGGGAGAGATGCATGCTGCATGCCATGCGTAGCATGCTCGGGGCCTCATGCTCCTGAGCTGTGAATGCAAGATGGCCACCAAGTGGGGCAGACAGGGCAGTGCACGCCCCACCACTTAAGCAAACTTCTCCTTTGGTGTTGGTGGCTCACACACCGTTCAGATCACCCAATAGAACTCGCACCAGCCGCTGAACCGCCTTCAAACGCCGCCGCCGGGCCTTGGGGCACTGCACATCGGTGTACCGCCGGAGGTTAGCTGTGTTCGAGGCCTCAGCGCCTCATTGACAGCATTATCCATGAAGAATAAGAGGGCCTGGGCAGGAAATGAGGGAGGGCTTTGAAGCAAGGGCCCAAAAAACACACGCGATAACCCACGCGATAACCCCCGCGATAACTAGGTTACGGCGCGATAACCCCCGCGATAACCCCCCGCGATAACTAGTTAGAACGCAATAACCCCCCGCGATAACTAGTTAGAGCACCCACTTAGAGCGCAATAACTACCGCGATAACTAGTTAGAGCACGGGTTAGTGCGCACTAATTGGAGGGGTTAGAGCAAGCAATGGGCACCCTAAAACCCATGGCCACCAGCTGCTGCCGCGACAGAGGCGTGCAGTGCAGCACCCCCCCTGCACTGTAAAAAATCACGCTCCATCGCTCGCCCTCCCATGGCACTGGAGCGTGTAGTGCCCTGGTGTTGAACAACACCGGGGCTTGGGGTGTGGCCGTGCATGGCCAACCCTCCACCGCCCTACCCTTGCACACACGGGTGTGCCGCTTTTTTTCCCTCAGGGAGGGATTCAGCAGGCCACCACTCTCCACCCAAAAATCACCCCCCGTGAAAGACCCCACACACACAAAAAGCGCCATAGGCGCCCCATCACGCAAATGGGCGTGAAGGCCCATGGTGTCCGTCCCTTGGGGGCGAACAACTTGGATGCTACACCATGTGAACCATGGTGGAGCATTGGAGGTGCAATACGCATTCAGGTCTACAACCAAGCGAGTGAGCGCAGGCCTCAGGGTAGCAGCAGCCATGTGGGTCGCCCTAAAATTAGAGGGGTTGGGGTTTCCGCTTCCCACTAGGCCGAAGTGGCACATGTCCACTTGGGCCCCATATCGCTCCTCCCCACGAAAAATGCTCTTAGGCAACCCCCTTAGCAAACCTAGGAGTCATTGACTCCCACTCCTACTCCCGCTACCCTAACTCTACACCCCTTGCGGCCCCAGCCCCAGCTGAGCGGTGAAGGTGGCACTGAGGGTGGAGGTGAGGCTGCGCACCTGCGCCTCAGCAACCCCCAGGCTCTGCTGGAGGTCATCCCCCCTCCTCCGCTGCGCCTCCACCTCCACCCTCAGCTGGGCCGCCTGCACCTCCGCCTTCCGCCTCCCATCCTCGGCCTCCCTCAGGGCCCCCCTCATCGCCTCCACCTTCTCCCCCCTCTTGCCGCCCAGGTTGAGGGCCTGGTCCGAGGAAACGCTGGGTGTTGCCCTCGACCGTTTCGGCCTTCGCCAAGGCCGACTTGTGGTCGGCCGACCGACCCTTGGCAAGTGCGGCCTCGACCGCCATGGCAGCCGCCTGCTCCACCAAAACTTGGCAAGCGTCCGTCACGAGGGTGACCACACTGGCCCCCAAGGCCTCCACATCCAGAGCCTCAAGGGGGGGCTGGGCTGCCACCTTCGCCACCTTCGACGGCTTGGGGGAGGGCTTGGGGGAGGGGGTGGGGCCCTTACCCCTATGGGGGGGCGGGGGCATCCGGCTCAACAACCACCACCTCAGTCCCCCGCTTCGTCTGCTTTCCCGGCCTTCCCCCGTTGGGTGCATACTGCCGAACCAATTCGGCAGTGGCCTTCAACACAGATGGGGGGGGGTCATACCCCCCAACCTGGTGGATGCCCCCCCCCCCCCCCTGTGCAGCTTCTGCCACACTTCCCTCCCGGTGTACCCCCCCTCCCACAAAAAACACACCCTCAACAAAAAATAATTTTTAGTTTGGGGGGGGTCACTCTTCCCAAACAAACACAAAAAAGCCGCAACAGTTTCCCCCTCAGCGGCATTCGGCCATTTGGCCGTTTCCCCCCCAACCCACACATAGGAGGGGAGGGTGAGGTTGGTCTTCCTCTCCACCCCCCCCTCCTTCTCGGTGATGGTGACCTGCCGGTACCATCCCGTCCCCCCCATCCGGCAGGCCTCATCCCCAGGCTCCCCCCACCGCCCCGACGCCCCCTCCGGCAGCCTCTTCTCCCCGTCCAGCTCCCCACGGGCCGCCACCGGCCTGGCGGGCCGTGCCCCTGCTGCTTCTGCTGCTCCTCCTACTGCTCCGGCTGGCTGGGCTTCGTCCTCCTTGACGAAGATACGGGGCAGCTGCATGATGGTGGCCTGAGAAAAACAAAAGAAACAAAAAAAAACACGCAATAACCACCGCGATAACTCGCGCGATAACCTAGTTAGAACGCGATAACCCCCGCGATAACCCCCCGCGATAACCCCGCGATAACTAGTTAGAACGCGATAACGTAGCGCGATAACTAGTTCGAGCACCTAGTTAGAACGCGATAACCTAGCGCGATAACTAGTTAGAGCAGGGGTTAGTGCATGGTGGTGTGGGAAGTTCTCACACCTGGTGACATGGGCACATGCCTTGGCCCTCCTTCTTGGCGTCGTCCAGCACCAGGTTCATCCTCCGCAGCCACACGAAGTCCGTGACGGCGGCATACTCCCCCACTTGCCTCCACTCCACCACCTGGGCCACCCCCTCCACATCAAGGGCCACCCTCGCCACTCCTCCATACAATCCCCTCCTCACCACCAAAATGCACCCTGGCGGCACCCTAATCCCAACATGCCCTTGCAGGGAGGGCCAGGGCAGTGCCTCCCCATGGCACACCTTGGCCAAGGGGCACTGATCGGGGTGGCCTGCGACCCCCCCCACCTCCTCATTAGTGAGGGGGGCAATCACCTCCCTCCCATTCCCCCATCCCGACAACAAAAAATGCCCGGTGGTTGTTCCCACCGGGAGCAAGCACTGAGCACATTGCTCAATGCTGACCCCATTGGGGTCCTCCACCACCACCTCCTCCTCCCCCCCCTCCACCTCCTCCCCCTCCTGGCATGGCACACAAAGGCCATCTTTGTAGGCGGCGCACAAAACCGCCCGGTTGCAGCCGTAGCAATTGGCTGCTACCTTCCCCCTACACCTAACCGCCCCCTCGCAGTGGACGGTCTTGGCCACCCGGCCACCAGGTGCCCCCAGCTGGGGCCGCTTGATGGACTGGGTAACGGGCAGTTTGGGGAATCGAGGATTCCCCTCTTGGGTTAGCTCAATGGAAAAAAATGCCATGAGGCGGGGGTGGGACAGCCCCGTGGGGGAGGCCTTTGGAATGCCCGACCCCCGATGGACATCAAGGGCATTAAAAAAAAAGGCAGTGCCCCTCTTGAATGGCACAGCCCTCTCCACCCAAGGGTCAGGGAACCCCGAACTACTAGAGGGCACAAAAAGAAAATGTGACCCATCCTCCTCCTCATGATTATGGGTTAGCATAATAAGGCAATTGACAATCAATGTGCCTTCAGGAATGGTGTAGGGGGGGGCGTCGCAATGGAGGTGCTGAGGGGTGTGGTCATAGCTCGAAATTTCAGCCATGTCAAGGATGGTGCAGCTCCATCCGACACCCCCCAACACAGTCTTCTGCGCCGTCTCCAGCACACGATGTGCCACCCTTTTGAGGACTGGCAGATCATGGAGCTTGTGGGGGTTGTGCTTGTGGTGGTTGGCACCCCCATAGTTGCCATACAATGTGCGGCGGGTCCCAGAATCTTGGGGCCTGCCGACAATGGGGGGCCTCTCATTGAAAATGGGTGCCTTCTCTGAGAGAGGCACCCTATCCAAATCATTCAAAAGACTTTGCAGCTGCACATCACTCAAAAAATCAAGCTGGAGGAGGTGGTTGACCACCAGCCTTCCCCCCACAGTGAGCACATGGTCATTGGGGTCCCTATTAAAGGCCCCCAAGGGCTCGGCGGCAACCACCTCCTCCGCCTCCCCAATAAGGAGGGGTGTTGCCCCAAATGGAAAAAGAATCACCCCCTGCCCCGAGATAATGTTGGGAATGGTGACCCCATACTACTCACGCTCCCACTCCCTTGTGGGGCAAAGGGAGTGCATGGGGAGCTTGTTTTCGGGGTCGTCAGTGCAGACCCGGCGGGTGTTGTGGGTGAGGGGTTGGGGGAACCAACCATCCGACTTCCCCTTGCCCTTACCCGGTCGGATCCTTACCTTCTAGGCACTAATCATGAGGAGGCTGTGGGGCTTCCCCCGCCCAGCCCCCACCTCCTCCGCCTCCACCACTTCCTCCTCCACTTCCTCCTCTTCCTCCTCACCCACATAAAGGGTCGTCTTCGTCCCCGCACCCTTCTCGGCATGGGCGGTGACGGACTCCAACACCACGTCCCCATCCTCGGGATGCAGCTAGATCACGAATCCAGCAACCCCTGGATTTACCTCTAGCAACTCAAAGATGTAGTTGCTGAGGACCAGGAGGTCTCTCTTGTCGGCCATGAAGGGGGACTTATGGACAAGGAGTCCAAAGTCCACACCATGTTCAAAGCGAGTCGCCACGGGGCGCCTCACGTTTGCGTCACCCATCGTAAACCCCTCAGGACCGCCAAGGCGACGGACCCCAAGGAGCTTTTGATGGTGCTCGCACCAAGCGTGGGCAGCAGCAAGGGCCATTACAAAGGATATGAAAGCTTTGAGAGCTAAAGCGAAAAGGGGAAACATAAAATGAAGCGCGATAACCTACGCGATAACTCGCCAATAACTAGTTATCGCGCGATAACGCCCGCGATAACCCCCGCGATAACTAGGTTATCGCGCGATAAACCACGCGATAACTAGTGCTCTAACCCCATTCTAACCCCGTTCTAAGTAGTTAGAGCACACAAAGATCAAATCACAAAAAGTGCAAAACGGGCAATATCGAGCAAACGAAACATGCAAGGCACATTGTTGCATCATAGTGCACCCATGTAACATGTGAAATTCCGGGTTCCAACCATATCAACAACACCCAAAATTGGGGGGGTTCCGCACCACGCCCTAGAACGCTGCATCCCATTTCCTCGGCTAAACACACTTTGTAGTGTTGGCATACTCATCCAAGTGACACTTCGTATTCCGACTCCAGGGTGCGCTGCATGACCTGCACATCATTGTCGTAGGCGGCCCCGGCTTGGTACTTCTCCCCTCAGGTTGCACCTGTGGGCATCTTCCTGTGCGGTTCGCCTTCCACTGCGTAATGCACATGCTTGGGCTTCTCCTCCACTTTCGCCTTGCCCTTGCTCTTCTTCTTGGGTGGACTCTTCGCCTTTTCTTTCTTCTTCTTGGACAGCTCCTCCGGCTCTGGCTTTGCCTCTGGCTTCGCCTTGACAGGGGTCCCCTTTGGTTGTGCTTGTGCGGCCATGCGGGCAACCTCCAAGTGGGTGTTGCGGGGGGCGCGTTGGGCCACGGATGGCTCGTCCTCCTCCTTGATCGCACTCCCAGGATGACTGCCTTCTTCCTCCTCCTCGTCCTCCTCCTCCTCGGCTGCCTCCTCTTCTTCATCCGACGACTCCTCCTCTCCCGAACTCGCCGTGGTCTCGTCATCTTGGATCCACGTCCACAGCGGGTCGCGGGGAATCTGTAGAACATGCAGAACATGTAGGACACATGGAGGCAACCCCAGAGGCAACAACAAAGGCAATTGTACGAAACGCGCAAAACACCCGGAACGCGCAAAACGCGTAGCACACAACCACAGGCAGCTCCAGAGGCAACGAAAAAGGGAACGAATAAAGCTCGCGGAACACACAGAACACCTTTTTGTATTTCGGGAAGCCTTCCTTCTTGTTCCGAACGTCTTGCACCACATGTGGCGCGTGTGGCTTGCCCTTCGGGGCCTTCACCTGTAAAAGGGTGCAAGGGTAATTGGTGGAGGACAAAAGGCAGCGCGAAATAGTGCTCACAAGAAATGACTAACCGCAAACCCGTGAACGTGGTACACCTGATACGTTGTGAGGTTCGTCAACCAAAATTCTTTGTCCTGCCGGTCCTTGGCCCCTTTCTTCTTCCGATTGACCCATCCGGCATGCCACCCCGCTGCGACACAAGGGGGTGAGGAGGACAACGGTGCAAGGCGGGAAGCGAGACGAAAACGAAGACACACACACATACTCGTGGCTTGTTTAATTTGAAAGACAACGAAGGCGTGGTGCTTCAGTTTCACCGGATGTTTCCACTCTCCCAGCTTCCCACCCTCCTGCAAACATTGAGAATGTGTGGCGGCGTACAAGGATGCAGGCATGGCTCCTGCACCATGAAAGCAGAGCGGCCTAACAATGGTGTGGCAAAAACATGCTGCAGAGCACGTAGCACGCGTACAACGGCTCCAGAGGCTACGTCAGAAGCAAAAAATGACAACACGCAAAACACCCAACACACGTGGGCACTGTAGCACCAAGGCAAAGGCATAGGCAGGAGGCAATTGTCATTCGAATACGCACGTTTGAGTTCCATTGGGAACCAGTGCAAGTGTGTGGCAGAGTACACGGGTGCAAGCATGTTGGTGCATGATGCGCATTGACTCAAAGGTTCATCTTCACTTGACTTTTCCGGACTCGGCCCCTGCTGCTCACTTGTCCCCCAACAACACGCTTTTGCCATGCATTAGGCTCCTCATTTGTAGCCGCAGGCTTGCACACGAAAATGTTAACAACATCTGAGGTAGTGGCCTCTTCATTTGGCTCATGGTGGTGGGCTCGGTGAAAATTTCTGATGAAAAATAGGTATGCTTTTTGGGGGGTAAAAACGGGAATTGAGATTCGCAGAAATCGTGTGTTTTGGCTGCCAAGTATACCTACCAATAGAGCCGCCTAAGTAGTTGGTTGCCTTGCTGCGACACGCAATACACCGTTGACGTGTGTAGACATGCCAGCGCCGAGGTAGCATTCTCCACAAAATACAGTGTGCAATGGAGTGAGGCCTAGCTCCAAAGGATGTGGTGGGAGGCATTCCGCATTGTGAAGTGCACGGGCAACAGCCCCAGTCGCTCAAAGACATTCGCTGTCATGTTGCAATCATCCAGAAACTGCAATGGCATCCGGTACGTCCACCTGCCCTCAATGCACACCGGTGCATTGGACGAGGCCAATAACGGTGTGTGGTATGCCTCATTGTCCACCTTGTTGGTGTAGATGGAGCTGATTAAGGTTAACAAAGCTGTCGTGGCAAGTATCGTAACCATGCGCCGTCCCCTGCAACTCTCCAAAGTCGAATCGTTGAATTGTCCAGCAATCCCCATGTCCAACCCAAATGGGATTCAAATGACTTGTCTTGGTCATCCAGTGGAGTATAAACTTGCAGCCAACAATATGGAAGTGCAATATTGTGTAACCAATGGGTTTCGAGATTCCTTGCAATTATTACTGTTGCGGCTTAGTCCACTAGTGGTTGCACAGCCTTCGCCGTTGGAGACAAGAGAAAATTATGATTGCATAGTGTCAACACATTTTCTTGGAGAGAAGCAAAGCGTTGGAAGAGGAGACGCCACTACCGCTGGTGTTCTTCTTCTTAATCATTCCTTTGGCTACCACGCGTAGAACGCATATCACCAAATTTTCTCGCGTTTTTGCTTTTATCATTGTTTTGTGCTTCCGGGGGTTTTTCTAGGGTGCCCGACGCGATGGAACTATCCGTTTAGCTCAATTCAACTATTTTTGAGGAGAGAAGCACAATTGCCTCCTGCCCCTGCCTCTGGCTTGGTGCTACGCATGGTGCGTGTATTTGGGGCATTAGGGCCCGAGGATATCCGCAAATATCCGGGGCATACGACCCGGGATCCTTGCGCGCAACCCGTCCCTCGCCCTTGATGCCTCAACACTTCAAGTGGAACAAACCCGAGACACACTTTCTCTCATGGTGCTACAAGTAAGCTCTCTACAAACATGGAATATAGGCACATATTGATGGTCTATTGGGAGCCGATCAGGTGATTTGACATAAGATTCGCCAGCCCAGGAACCAAACTTCGGAGGAAACCTGAGCTTGGCACAAGACATATGGTACACAGCATGGCAAATGTCACACGTGACCGATCGTTGGACACCAACTGCATTCTTCTTAATGGCATAATCACAACGGTAAGATTGCATTTCCTTTTTCACCTGCATTTCCTTTTTCACCTTTTTTTGGGTTGCTCTTCAAATGCAGTCTGGGCGAAAGGAGATGGAATACGGGACAAATCTTGACTTACTGGGGCCTTGGCAGGTGTTGCTGGGGCAGCCCATGCATGAGAACGGTACATCTCACGTTCATATACAATGCTCTCATTCTCATTGAGCACATATATAGAAGGTTCTTTCTCACTCAATTGTGTCAACGGGAAGGTGGCATACTCCTCGTCCGTTGTAAGATCAATGACGATCTTCGGAGAGGATGGAGAAGGTGTCCTATCCTTCCGTTTCTTCTCTACTTTGACTGGACTGAGGCTAACACACACGACCTCACGCTTTGGTGACAAAGTGGCACTATTAGAGGCCTTCTCTTCCTTAGCTCATTGGAACCGCCTCGGAAAGGCGGTTTCATTGATTGGTCACAACCCTAGGTGATTCGGTTGTTCGCGGTGATTAATCTACAAATTTGATGATTTGCGACATGCCCCACGGATATCAGCAGATATCCGGGGCATATGACCCGGGATACAGCAGCGGCGATATCCTGGGTCATATGCCCCGGATATCTGCGGATATCCTCGGGCCCATGCCCCGGATCTAAAAATTGTTTCAAGGGTTGGTCCTTGGTGAGGCCAAATATGTCCCTCGACCACATGCACCACATGCATCCGCCACATGCATGTCTATGAACGCCCTGGACCAAGGGCTTTTGGGACTGGAGGCAGCCAAGGCCTCATGCATTGAGGAGTTTGTGTGAAGAAAGAACAAAAAAGCTTTGTGCCAAGTGTTTTGTGTTGTTTGTCCTAGTGAGGGATGGAGGAGGGGTGCGCGATAAGTACCCGCGTTAACTGCGCGATAACTGATTTATCGCGCAATAACTAGTGCTCTAACTAGTTAGAGCAAGGTCTTCTAACTGTGCTCTAACTCTCTTCTAACTCTCCTCTAACTCTTTGCCCCCCCCCCAAAAAAAAACCACCCCTACAACGAGGGTTGTGTGGGGAAAGAAAGGGGATGGGGGGTTTTTTAGGGTGCCGAATCCATTTTTTTAGGTGGTTTTCCCCAAAATTGAGGCTACGTGGGTGTTCCGGAAATTGTGCTCTAACTGGGGGTTCCGCACCACGCCCTAGACCGCTACATCCCAAGGGCTGTGCACGCTCCACCACTTAAACAAACTTCTCACTTGGTGTTGGTGCCACAAACAATGTCGGGATCCCCAAAAAAACTCAAACCAGCCTCTGAACAGCCTTCAACCGCCGCCGCCGGGCCTTGGGACATTGCAACTCGGTGTACCGCCGCAGGTTAGCTCAATTCGAAGCCCGCAGGGCCTCATTAACAGGAGTACCCCTGAAGAATAAGAGGTCGTGGGCGGGAAATGAAGGAGGGTTTTGACAAGCCCAAGAAACACACGCGATAACCCGCGCCATAACCCCGCGAAAACAAGGTTATCGCGCGACAACCGCCGCGATAACCCACGCGATAAGTCAGTTAGAATGCGATAACCCAGCGCGATCACTAGTTGGAGCACCCAGTTAGAGCGCGATAACTACCGCGATAACTAGTTAGAGCAGAGGTTAGTGAGCACTAACTGGAGGGACCCTTTTGAGGACCGGCAGATCGTGGAGCTTGTGGGGGTTGTGCTTGCTGTGTTTGCGGCCCCCATAGTTGCCATACGCTGTGCGGCAGGTCCCTGAATCGTTGGGCCTGCACACAATGGGGGGGTTCTCATTGAAAATGGCTGCCTTCTCTGAGAGAGGCACCCTCTCAAGATCATCCAAAAGAGTCTCGAGCTGCACCTCACTCAAAAAATCGTCCTTGAGCAAGTGGTTCACCACCAACCTGTCCCCGACGATCAGCACAAAATCATTTGGATCCCTGTTAAAGGCCCCCATGGGCTCTGCCGCAACCACTTCCTCGGCCTCCCCAATAAGGGGGGGTGTTGCCCCAAAAGGAAAAAGAATCACCCCCCCACCCCGAAACAATGTTGGGAGTCGTGACCCCATACAACTCACGCTCCCACTCCCTTGTGGGGCAAAGAGAGTGCATGGGGAGCTTGGTTTCGGGGTCCTTAGTGCAGACCCGGCGGGTGTTGTGGGTGAGGGTCCAGGTCCCTAACCAGGGTTGGGGGAACCAACCATCCGACTTCCCCTTCCCCTTACGAGGTGGGATCCTTACGTACCTTCTAGATACTAATCGTGAGGGGGTGGTGGGGCTTGTCCTTCCCCCTCCCACCCCCCACTTCCTCCACAGACCTCCACTTTCTCCTCCACTTCCTCCTCTTCTTCCTCGCAAACATAGAGGGTCGTCTTCGTCCCCGCACCCTTCTCGGCATGGGTGGTGAGGGACTCCCACGGGGGCGGCCGCCAGCCAATGTGTGACCCCGAGGGGTGTTCGACAGTTTGGGGGGCTGTAGGGGGGGGGGACCCCCACCCCCCTCCGAAGGGGGGGGGGGGACCCCTCCCCCCCCCTGGTTGACCCAAACCCAGCACCTTTTCCGGCAGGCCCCGTCCAAGCGCACAAACACACAAAGCCAACAAGATGCACTGTGAATGGTCATTGTTTTGCTGCACTGCAGCACTTTAAGAGTAGTATTGAATGTTGCCTTGAGTTCGCCCAAATTTTCTTGCCGTGCACACTTGTGCTGCACTTGCCATCTGTGCTGCCACACCACAAGCAAAATGCGCCTTTATCCGCACCCTCTTGGCCGGCCCACCTATGGCCTCGCAGAAAATGCCCAGCAATATGCGACCGCATTGAAGCGTGCATGAAAAATCGGTCACAATTCGGAAAAGGGCAAGGCATACGTTTTGCTCCCGGAGCATTCCTTAGCTGCTCACGGTATTGAGCACAATCCAACGCCGCATACGGCACAAGCGGCACTGCCTTTGGCAAGGGGACATGCATCAAAAAGCGCGAAAGCTGTTCAATGTCGTTTAGCGAGAACTCCCACAACCTCTCCACCGTTGCAGTTGGTGCAACGAAATGTGCGTCAGCAGCACAAACACTGTGCACCTTTTGCAAGAAACGCCCATTCCAATGGACAACGCCAGCATCCCCCAAAACCTCAAAGGGCATGAATTGGCAGTGGATTTCATAGGGACCGCCTTCCAATTCTGCAACGCTGGGGAACGTTTGGCGCCCTGCATGCATAACCTTTACCACCGAAAAAAAACCGATGCTGCACTTCTTGTCATTGTAGTTCACAAGAGTGCAAAAAATATCAAACGGCTGGACACGGTCGCTTTTCTGGGGGGTGGTGAGAATAGCTTGTGGGGATGCTGGTTGTTGGTTGCGTAATAGTCAGAAGTGGCCCACAAGTGGGCAAATTGGCTACCTCAGCCCTGCCGTATCGGGGAGCCCCACCGCTGCAGAGCGGGGGACAAAATCAGAAGTGGCCCACAAAGTGGGCAAATTGGCTACCTCACCCCTGCCGTATCGGGGATCCCCACCGCTGCAGAGCGGGGGGCAAAATCAGAAGTGGCCCACAAAGTGGGCAAATTGGCTACCTCACCCCTGCCGTATCGGGGAGCCCCACCGCTGCAGAGCGGGGGGCAAAATCAGAAGTGGCCCACAAAGTGGGCAAGGTGGCTACCTCACCCCTGCCGTATCGGGGAGCCCCTCCGCTTCAAAGCGGGGGACTAAATCAGAAGTGGCCCACAAAGTGGGCAAGGTGGCTACATAACCTTTTTTGTGCTTTTCAGCCATTTTTGAATTCTCCACAAAATTCTGAGTATTTTGAGTATAGACACATAGGGTGGAACAAGAAAAATTCCCCCTGCCGTATGCCTAAAACAAAATCTCCGGCGCCTCCGGCGCCGACAAAGCACCTTGTTCCGTGCGACAATTTTGGGGTCCGTAGAGCCCCCCCCCCTTTGGGGTCGGGTCCTGACCAGGAGCGCCCCCCGTGGGGACTCCACCACGGCGTCCACATCGTCCGAATGAAGCTGGATCAAAAATCCAGCAACCCCTGGATTTACCTCTAAGAACTCGAAGATGTAGCTGCTGAGAACCAGGTGGTCCTTCTCGTCGGCCATGTAGGGGGACTTATGGATGACGAGTCCAAAGTCCACACCCTTTTCAAAATGACTCGCCATAGGGCGCCTCACAGTGGTGCATGTCACCCATCGTAAACTCCTCAGGTCCTCCAAGGCGACGGACCCCCAAAGGAGCTTTTGATGGTGCTCGCACCAGGCGTGGGCAGCAGCAAGGGCCATTGTAGATTATTTGAGAGCTGAAGCGAAGAGGGGAAACATGGAACAAGAGAAAATGAAGCGCGATAACCTACGCGATAACTCGCGCTATAACTAGTTATCGCGCGATAACCCCCGCGATAAATAGTGCTCCAACCCCGTTCTAACTAGTTAGAGCACAAAAGGACCAAATCACAAAAAGTGCAAAACGAGCAATACCGAGCAAATGAGACATGCAAGGCACATTGTTGCATCATAGTGCACCCATGTAACATGTGAAAGTCCGGTTTCCGACCATATTGACAACCCCCAAAATTGGGGGGGGTTCCGCACCACGCCCTAGAACAGCGCAGCCCACTTATGGCTCCTATAACCACCCCACGCTTTGTAATGTGGTAAAACAACATTTGCCGCATTTGCCGGACTTATACCGCACGGCAAAAAAAAATTTACCGTACGGGTTTCTTTTTTGCCGCACGGTAAAAATACTTTTGCGGTACGGCAAAATTATTTTTATCGTGCGGTAATCCGGTTTTTTTCTAGTATGCGTACTACTTTGGACTCGGAATTCAGTTTTGTGCCTACAACAGTTAACCGCATGGCTACCCAGCCATCCCCATGGAAGCGGATCAAATCACACAACATATGCACCAAATGGATCATGACATTGCAGCAGTTATGTGTCCCATCAACCATCAACCGGTAGTGTGCCTCTTGGATGAATTGCAGGCTCGTATGCACTTGTTGAAGCATGTAGTTCCTGCCAACGTCATTTGGAAAAAGCAGACAACTTGTCACCTGAAGTTCGGCCAATAGGTGGCTTTTACACTTTGCAATATATACCGCATCGCAGCTCTTGTTTGCAAGAGGCATTGTGATAACATAGTATACCCTTGGCCACCGCCTTGCATGATGCACCAAATGCCCTACCCCAAGCACGCCAAACGAATACCCATGTTGCATGTCTGTTCGCAAACGGCAATTCAACTTAAAGCAATCCTTCTGCATCGAGTGCATCGGCAAAAACATTCCAGCCATATTCCTTTATCTGAGGAGACACCGTTTTTTTGCCCAGCCTCGAGGGTACGCCTTTTTTGTATGTTAACTACATTGAGAAACGGACATTTTTCTGTTCTTGGCGAGGATACAATTCAGTATTCCGGGTGTAACCTCGGCCGTAGCCGCAGACACGTTTGTGTAACCTCGGACACCAAATTTCCTAACCTCCACCGTAGCCGCAGACAATATGCTGTAACCCCGGGATCACCAATTGTCCTCATGTTGTGTATCCCCAACCGAAGCCGCAGACAAGAATGCGTAGCCCACAACATTATTAGTTCAAATGCCACTGCGCGAAGGATCTTACATGCAGATTTTGTTGGCACGCGGCACACTGTGTGGCACAACGTTTCCCACAATGAACACATGCTACTCGATTCGCTTCCATAGGGACCTCTTCAATGTCAATCAATGTGGTCAGGAGGTCCCATTGGAACTCCAACATGGTTGTCCCCGGCTTGACTAGTTTAGAACACTTTGCCATTGTAAAAATGTTCACCATAGCATAGCGCATGAGGAATGAGCGCACAACAGCCGCCTAGCTCCGCCAGTGACTGCACGTCGATCTCTTTGGCGCCTGTGAGCTTTTAGGAGCAGGCCAGCTCCAAATGTAGGACCGTTTTGCCGAGCGACTTGATCCAGCCCGCGACGAAGATGTTGCTATGCTCCTTGGTCTGCAAAGAAAGAGCCATGGGATCCCACAAGACACGTAACCCGTCACATAGCCGCAGACAGCGTTCCGTAACCCCGGACGTGCCGAAGCGTAACCTCAAGCGTAGCCGCAGACAGGTTTCTGTAACCCCAGTGCATTGTTCCAGTGCAACACCCATTAGGCAAGCAAGCGGTACCTGCAGCACCACGGAGCTCCCATATTCCGGGTCCGACAACTTGCAGCCCATCAAGTCGGCGCCTTCCAGGTAGTAGTCGGCCGGGCAAGGCGGTGCCGGCATGTCCATGACAAAAAATGGACCTGTCGGAGGAAAGTGGCAGAGGATACGGAAAAAAGCAAGCCGTAGCCGCAGACAACTATGCGTATCCCCGATGACCCATGATGACCATGGAGGCTATGTCCTCCGAGGCTACGGACAAGGTTACACTTTACACAAAAATGCACAAAGACACTCGAAATCAATAAATGCGTGTTGAATTGAAAAAAACGAATAAGTAGTCCACATCCGCCACCTCAAAAAACCCCCATAGGTGTTGAGAAAAAAAAAGGCACCCGTAGCCTCCGAACCCCCCCCCCCCCGTGTCCTGGTAGATAAAGGAATATTCCACAACCCAAAGGAGGGCTGCACTTTGCTCCCAAGGAGGTAGGGCTTTCTTCCCTGAGGGGGGGGTGTATGCGTCATTCTCGTTCACAAAATGTGACATGATGCGGTACGGAGCTGCTTTTTCCCGAACCCACTGCACAGCCGTGGCATGGGACATCCTTTCATTTTTCTTCAATGCTTTGCACAATTGTGTCAAGGCATTGCTTGTGTTGCAATGCACACCATGCAGCCCAAAGTCTGGAGGTCTTCGCGGGGGGGGGGGAGGAATGTCAGGAAGTGCCTGCCCCAACCACCCCAAAAAGCCAATGCTGAAATGTTGATAGCTTCTTTTCCACAAATTGGTGCCATCCACAAAGATTCCCAACCGAACGGGTCCAAATTGTGGTGATGGCGGCACCTTTGCTTTTGCCATCAACAAGGACTTTTTCACCAAATTGCAGCCTGCAGCAACGTAGGGGTTGTTGTCGTTGTCTGCAAAGGACAGTGGGTTCGATCAGGAGAGCACGTTGCTTTGCAACAACTCGGGGTCGGGCATGGAGACCCAATAATGTACGCGAGTATTGGGTTGACCGTTGGGGTTGCCCCTCTTTTCGAGCAGACCACAACAAAACTTGGGCATGCTCGGTCTCGTGGGTGTCTAATTGTGGGGTGAGATTGGGCCGCAGTACAAAGTGAAGGCCTTCATTTTCCTCAATTCTGTCGGTCACCCACGTTGGACCCAAAATGTTGCGAACGGCCACCGCCAACTCAACCTCACGTTTCCGTTTGGAGTGCCGCTTCACGTTTGTGTAGCACAAGCGACGATGTTGGCCCAGAATAAAGTGACGAACGGATGAGGCAGCGTATTGCGGTGAATGTATGGTAATTATCCGACTTTAATTTTAATTTGTTGAGCCACCCGCGGGCTAACACCGTTGTAGTGTCCCATGGGCCCACTCCAATAGCATGCCCCATTTGGCAAAGCACCATCTCCTTGGCCGTGGTCTCCTTGAAGAGTGCTACGCTACCACATCTGAAGGTGCCACTACCAATGTGCCACGCCCAACAAATTCCAACGGCAAAATTGGGTCCTCAACAGCTCGAATGCACCACTGGTGAAGCTCGGGACAAGTACGTGGAAAAGGCACACCCGAAAATCATGCATGTGGTCCAGGGGCTCCTGCCCAAACAGCTGCCTTCTCCACACCGGCACCCAAAATGAAGATGTCCCCTGTGAGTGGTGGTGCTTCACCATGGTCTGGTGCCCGTAGTGTCGTGGGCACCCGAAAGGTACATAGAAGGTCATCTAGTTGCCCCTCCTCAAGGTGTGCATGAACAATTTCCTCCATGGGCCCAGTATTCGCAATGCAGAGCAAAGCAAGCAGAAGAACACTTGTCAAAAACCCATGGGTTTAACCTGTGTCAGACAATATGTAACACATATGGCAGTGCGCTGATGTTCTACATAAGTAAGGCACCGTGGGTTTCGGTCTTCTACCACAGAGGTTGCATGCATGTGTGCACAGAAAATTCTGGAAGTCCAGTCCAAAAAGACTGAGAGGAAAAAATAGGCAAATTCAGTATGTTGTCCCCATTCAGTCGGGGTACTCACTGCACCCTTCCGCCCACCACATGTCATGCAGGTAGTGGGCCATGTTCGCTCCTCACCCTTGGATTTCTGTATGTCCTACTGTCACTGCTACATGGCGCCGTGTGCGATTGGTAAATCACGTTGGTGCCGGTGCTTGTACCATTCTGTGCTTCGGTGTTGTTGTCCGTGGTACTGTGGTCGCCTGTTTCCTTGGCGCCCGTGATGGTGCTGCGTGTGATCGCGTCCGCCGTGCGATTGGCTGGGTGCCGTGGTGTTCATATGGTGTGTCGGGTCGCTGTGTGGTTGTGTCTCGTGATTGGTGCATTTGAGGCGATGTATGCCGCACTGTCGCTGACACTGCTTCCTTGAGGCTGATCAGGGCACTGGGTGCCCAGACGTTTTGTAACATACCTGCAGGTTCAACCGAGGTCAGATTTAGTTCTGGCTGGGGGGTCTCTGGGTCGAGCACACACATCTTGGCTGGTACAGGGACCGGCCACTTTTGTGTGTGCACCATTTCCCTCCATGGACGTACCCCTGGCACCTCATTATACAGCTTCTGCAGATGGCTGGCCCACCATTTCTGTGGGTATCCTCTGGTCGTGAGCTCCCACACCACATGTGCAAAATTGCACTCTATCCTTTGTGGCGAGGTTGCAATTGCAACGGCCTTCTTGCCATTAGCTATAGCGAGTGCGCGGATGAGTTGCGGTGCGATGGGGTCATGTACAGACGGATACCTGCAGATTTGAGGGTTGGAGGTTAGCCTGCTACTTAGGACCTTATTTTTCAGTCCCCACTCTACGCTGTTGTGGTTGCACCATATTTCTGTTTCCAGGAAGCTGAGGCCTCCCCCTAACTGTTCAAAATCCAGCTCTACTGCATATAGCTCAGTGAGGAAGTGCCTGAGGTGCTGTGCCCAAAAGGTACAGTACTTCAAAGGGCACAGGAACATGATGTTGTCCCTGAAGCGGGCTAGCTTCACGGACAGGGGCACTGTCGTACCCCAGGGTACCTCGCTCTCTGCAGCCAGAAGGCATATATCCGCATCCTGGGCACTCGTGGGGCAGCCAATGGCAGTTCCTTCAGCGTGACGCATCAGTGTGTCCCCCATTATGAACAGGTCATTGAGGAACAAATTGGCAAAAGCCATTTGGAGATATTTGTTTATGGTATACACATTCCACAATTGTCGCCCCTTCACGCCCACACAGTCCATAGATTTGTCACTGGTTTTTCCTACAAGGATATGTACATCCTTACACCGGCGCTGCAGATCTAGTTGTGGTTTCCACCGCTATAGCAGTTTGTTGTGTGCCTGCACAATTTTTTCACGGATGAGGGATGGGAACATATATACGGACAACGTCAAGCTCCCCCCCCCCCCCCCCACGGCATCGGACTGGGTCAAGAAGTATTCGCGTGCAGGTCGCAGAAATCCTGTGATCGGGTGCTGCTGTCACAGCACATTCAACGTGACGAATGCACATGTGTAGTGGCGTTCCAAAAGTGAGGATATGTGTGACACTTGTTTCAGGGGGCGTTCTAAAGGGTGTTTGGCATGCGAGAACATCTCACGTGTGGCCATCTCTCCACCCTGCGGCACGGGTATACTCTTGTTTTTTCCGGCACAGGCTGTGTTCGGGGTGGTGTGCGAGGTGGTCACATTAGGCACATGCAAAGTATATATACTGCCCAAGCCTGCAGCTTCGTTCTTTCTGGCAATGTCACTGATGACCTCTTCTGCCAGTTGCAGCAATCTGCGGCGCACTGGCGTCGCGTTCTCATCAGAGTCGATACGTTCAGTGACTTTCTCTGGGCAAGGCAGGCGGTGTCCTTTAATCCAGGGCATGGCCTTGCTGATGTGTCGTCGTGCTGTGCGCATTGGGTGGCATGACGTGAAGGCAAGGAATGCAACAGACAAAAAATAGTAATACACAAACATGACAGACTGACATTCAGTAACATTGTTGTACTGTTGCACCAGTACATACTCCTTTCGGTTGTATGCCTGGTACACTGTATGCATCCAGAAAGCAAAACAGCAGACGGCATAGCACCAGGCATTTTTATCGAGGAAAATAAATCTATAGATTGGGATGCTGTCCTTCATGGCGTGTATGTGTGTGCGTGTGACTGGTGGGTCAGTACCTGGGTTGCGCACCCGAGTTTGTCTGCCTTTCAGTATGCACCGTGCAGCGTCCTAAACCACGGCTTTTGTGGGCACTCGGTGCATGGCTGGCATCTTGCGGTACATCAGCTCGGCATTCGGTCTAAGGGTACGGTACACATATGAAACTGATGGCTGGATCTTCCCATTGGCGGGTGCTCGGATGACATTCCAGAACTGTTCTGGGACCAACGTTTGTACTTGCTCAGTGCCGTACAGTGTTGCGTGCGCGCATTTGTCCTCGACTCTGCAAGCACAGTGTGTTGTATTTTGCAGTTCAAAGCGCATGGACGCCAGGCTCATACTGACATGGTTGTCAGTCATGGCGGACTTGATCGTCCTGCCCTGCGTCACATGGATCGTGATGATGGCCATGTAGTATGCCCGCAGTGGGGCTGGTACCCTGTGTGTTCGCATGACCTGTTGTATGCACCTCCGTATGTGCGTGCGGGCACGTTTGTCGTGTGTGGGCAATGGGTATGTCAATGTCTATGGCAGTTGCAGCTTTGTGGTATGCTTGAGGAACGGTATCAGCTTCCTTTGCAGCGCAGAGTATTTGCCTGCAGTGAGTCCCTTACGCGCCACCACGAGCATTCGTAGTGCGTCCAAGGGCTCCATGACGACTCTGTTTACGTTCATGTAGTGTTTCCAGCGTGACTCACTGTGTATGTCTGTGGGTGGGAGGCATTTTCGGATATTCCCTCGTGCAAGCCATCGATAGTACTGGCCGCGTTTGGTATGGTTGGTGTTCATGATCGGCACACTGTGACGTATGTGCCAGATCTCTACGTGGTCCGTGTTACTCACTGTGGTTCGTCTCGCCGGTACCACAAAGAAAGCGTTTGTGCTTAGTTTCCGTAACAGGTATATGAACAGGGGTACACGCCGTCGTTTGTTCCCATACACTACCGTGCATGAGCGCGCTGCAGTGACTTCCTCTGAGAACCTCTGTATTACCGTCTTCGGACCTCCGATCGCCCCGCACTGTCCAAAGTAGGGGCGCGGATCCAAGACGGTCCAGACCATATACACCCACTGCCCTGGCATGTCCAGCTTACTGGCGCTGGACCAGTGAATGAGTTTGCAGAGGCGTCTTAGGTGCGTGTGTGGCGCATAGGGCATGATAGCATTCGTACGTTGGTATGACTGCATCAGCGCTTTCCATTGCAGTGGTTTGTTCTGCACGATTGCCTGTCTATGTTGTAGCTCTGTGTGCCACACTTCCCAGAAGTGGTGCTTTCCATTCACTGTAGCAGGCAGTGCAGGGTCCGTCGCCTTGTTGTGAAATGTCGTTGGTGTAACTACGAAGACAAATGGGTAAAGTGAAGTTTCGCTAAAACGCGGTAAAACGCGGTAAATTGAGGTCAAACTTGGTTAAACGGTGTTTGCCATGTCCCTCCAGGTGTTTGGGTGGTGGTAGGACAAACCCATGTCAAATTGATGTAAAATGAGGCTAAATCCATGCTTTTTCCGGTAACAGGTTGGGTCGTCTTACGTCAAACCTGGGTCCCCGTCAACTTTTGTCTTGTGCCGTGTTTGCTCCGTATGCCTTCGTTTGTCGCACGTCAAAACTAGTTTTAGCGCGCGTCAAAACCAGTTTCAGCTTGTACTGTAGTGCAATGCAGCTTAAGACAAAACTAGTTTCAGTGCACGTCAAAACGAGGAATAGCGCACGTCAAAATGCGCTTTTTGCTGTTCTCCTTCCTTTTTATAGTTTTCTGGATGCCCCAGAAGAAGGGGAAGCCAAAGAAGGCAGCACCAAAGGGGGGGAAGCAGGCCAAAATCAACCTGCCCACCGCGGGCGCCAACGACTCATCGTCCGATGACGACAATGAGGCTAGGCCGGTTGTGCCCGAGGGGCCGGCGGGTGTGGTCCGCACCATGGAGGTGCTTGCGGAGCCCCTGTTGGAGGTGACCCCAGAAGGATTTACAAAGGAGGTTGTGAAGTTGGAAGATGGGGATCTGAACCAGTGGCCACAACTGTCCGTGCGGATTGAAAACCTGTTGACAGCTTCGGAGAAGGACGGTGTGGTGCATGTAGCAGTGGTGTACGATGCCACATGTGTCCGTTTGCCTCTCACCCCAGGGTCGCTCACAACAGTCGCTCACACAACCCGCAGGCTGTTGGGTTCAAAGGTGGTTGCGGTTGTCATCAAGATGTGTCGGGCGGATTCCGATATGATCCACCGCCTCGTCTCCATTGGCTGTGGCAACGGGCCGCAGACCGAATGCTGGGCCACACACGACATTTCAAAAAATGAATGGGACATTGACCCGCGGTGGATAGGCCGCTCTGCAGCTATTTGCAGCGGAAGGCGAAAGTCACCAAACCCACAACGGCACATGCGCCCCTCAGGTGTAAGGGCTGCAAAGGCCAAGAGTGGGTCGGCCAGGGTCCACGGTTGTAGTTGCGGCGGCGCATCTGGAGCACATTGTGCCGGATGTGACCCATCCCACAAAGTGGGAAACAACGGCCAGCCGGGTGTACGTTCCGATGGGTTCCCCTGGTCCAGCAATCTCCACCAACCCACCTGATTTGTCCATGGAGGTTCCGGCCGCTCCAAACCAAAGTTGCAACAACTACGATTGGCTGGCTACCACCTCATGCAGGCCCTCTTCCCCCCGGAGATCCACGAGCAACTGCAGAACATTGTCAACGCGGATCGGCAGACGTTGGAGGAGTGACCTGTCCATGTTGCTGGTTATCCGGGGGTGCGACTGCAAACCGAGCGGGACGCGGTGACTTGGTTTCCTTTGCCGCTCCAGAACGCCTTGTACACCGCCATCTACGAGCAGTGGGTCTTCCTGAAGGACAGCGACACCTTGGGGACGGTTTTGTATACCCGGCCAGAGGACACCAATACGGAGGATTGGGCAGGATACGAGCTACTTCACCGCATGCACCACTGGTCCCGCGCGTACGCCCACTTGACGCACATGGTCATTGTCCCCCTTCAGGACGTTGAGGCTGCGCAAGCTCTGCAGGTGCAAGTTGGGTCACATCGTGGACAGCACACAGCGAACAAGATGCACACGCTGCCGATAAAACTTGGGGATGCCCTGCTCATGAACGGGCCTTTGTTCGTGCGCTTTGGTGGTGGTAAGAGCAGGTACCTGGTCTTTACATTTTTGCCGCATGGGGTGCGCAAGGTTCTGCCGTGCGTGGAGGGTCCCGAGGTCATGGAGATGGCGTGCAAGCAGCCTCCACTACCGACACCACAGGAGAGGGAGTTCGACATGGGCGAGTGCACGCACGTGCCGGTGCCATGGCAGTATATGGGCGACGTCATGCATCTCCGTCGGCACATTGCAGACTGCAACATGTGGCTGGCGGTAAAGGGGGGTGCAGTACACGGACATTGCGCCCGATGGCGAGGACGATGTACCAAACTATTCAACACCTTGGGTACATCGATGGTGGGTCCCACCCGTTAGCAATGCGAGGGTGCCGCGACTCAATTTGCAAATGGGCGACGTTGCGTTTGCCTTCATGCCGGCAGCCTGGGGTTTCACGAAACAACCGACCTTCGAAGTGATGTCCTATTCGCAGATGGCCCACTACTGGGGAGCCCTGACCCTTGTCGACAACCTCCGCAACGCCGCCCAGTGTAAGGTGGACAGGTGGGTGTGCAGCTGTCAGTACAAGGTGTGCACCTACCGTTTACCCTGTTCTGGCGCGCGTCATTCCTTGTTTTAGCGCGCGTCATTCCTTGTTTTAGCGCACGTCAAAACGTGTTTCGCGTACGTCAAAACGCGATTTAGCGCACGTCAAAGCGTGCTTTAACGTACCTCAAAATGCGCTTTGCTTTGCAGCACACCGCTTTCAACACAGGTCAAAGCAGGTTTTAGCGCACGTCAAAACTGGCTTTAGCGCGCGTCAAAATGCGGTAACACAAGTGGAAACATGTTCCACGTTCTTGTAGGTCCATCTTCCAGTTGCGGCCGTGAACCCCTTGTCCTACGGCGCGCTGGAGGACCCAAAGCTGACGCCAAGCAGCCAGCTAGTCATTGCACCGCCGTTGACATCGTCACCCGCAGGCGAAGGTGCACCGGTCGGAGACAATGCGGAGGGTGACGCAGACCCGATGGATCCCACGACCATTTGCACGCCTGACATTGACTTCATGGAGCGTCAGCAATTCAAGAAGGAGGCCACGCTCGACAAAACTGCGGTGGAGAGTACTGATGCGGATGGCCTGGTTGCTGAGAAAAAGATCGTCACCTGCGGGCTTCGCAGCAACATGGACTCATTCACGGTGACTTGCCCATTTTGGGTGCTGGTGGCGTCACGGAAGGGGGAGGAGACCTTGCTTGTCCCGTTGATGTGTACGAGACAGAGATCAACGCATGTGTACCTTGTGGCTTGCTTCTTTGGGATGCAGCGTTCTAGGGCGTGGTGCGGAACCCCTGGTTAGAACGCAATTTCTAGAGCACCCAACTAGCCTCAATTTTGGGGCAAGCCAATTAAAAAAATGGATTCGGCACCCACAAAAACCCCCCATCCCCTTTCTTTCCCCACATAACCCTCATTGTAGGGGTGGTTTTTGGGGGGGGGGTCAAAGAGTTAGAGCACAGTTAGAACAGAGTTAGAACACAGTTAGAGCACCTTGCTCTAACTAGTTATCGCGCTAGTTATCGCCATGACTCAGTTATCGTGCAGTTATCGCGGGTAGTTATCGCGCACCCCTCCTCCATCCCGCACTAGGACAAACAACACAAAACACTTGGCACAAAGCATGTATGGTCGTTTTCCATACAAAGTCATCAATGTCTGAGGCCTTGGCTGCCTCCAGTCCCAAAAGCCCTTGCCCCAGGGCGTTCATGGACATGCAATGGTGCATGTGGCGGAGGGACATACTTGGCCTCACCGAGGACCAACCCTTGAAACAATTTTTGAGCCTCCTATTGTAAGGCCCATGCCGATACTCCGTTGGGATGGAGGAAAACTGAAAAATGTTCTTCCATTTCGGGGGGTACCAGGGGGGAGGGCCTGAAGGGTGGTCTTAGTGCGCTTTGCAATGCCGTTTAGAATGCGGCATGCTGCATGTTGGTAGTCCCCCGGCCGCCTATCAGGGGTCACACTTCTCAAGAATGCCCCCCATCTTGAGGTGGACTCCACCCCCATTTGCTTAACAATACCATTGGGGTCTTTGCACAACCAACACTTAGACCCAGCCCCCCCCATTGCTTGCATCCCCTTCCCATCCCCCGTCAAAATGACAGTGCAAGTCAAAAATTGGTTTTGAAAGAGGACAACGTCCTCCTCCACATCCCTCACCTCTTGGTTGAGGTAGGCGGAGATGTCCAAGCTTCTCAAAAAAGCTTGTTCATCCCCGCCATCCATGCAAAACCATGAGGCCCATAGCTGCACCTTCGAAGCATACTTTGCCCCCCCCCCCCCCCCCATACATTGACCCATACATCCGCACGGGTAGAGGATGCCTTCCACAAGGAAGTCACATCAACTGAAATGACAACAATGGCAACGCCACTAGGGGGGGGGGGTTTCCCAATAACTCGGGCCATAGATATTGCATTTTGCACAATTGACTGCAAAGGCACATGGGCAGCTGCCCTATTGCGGCCTGTGGTAGACTTTACAATGGTTGCTTGGGGAAAGTAGGGCATGACCCGTTGCCGAACGGTCCTTAGGTCCCGTTGTGTGCAACGGCGGGGCATTCGCAAAAGGGCCTGCTGAGAAAGATGCATGCTGCATGCCATGGGTAGCATGCTCAGGGCCTCATGCTTCTGAGCTGTGAATGCAAGATGGCCACCAAGTGGGGCAGACAAGGCAGTGCACGCCCCATCACTTAAACAGACTTCTCCTTTGGTGTTGGTGCCACACACAATGTTCGGATCACCCAATAGAACTCGCACGGGCCGCTGAACAGCCTTCAACCACCGCCGCTGGGCCTTGGGGCACTGCAAATCGGTGTACCGCCGGAGGTTAGCCGTGTTCAGAGCCCTCACGGCCTCGTTAACACCATGATCCATGAAGAATCAAAGGACCTGGGCAGGAAATGAGCGAGGGCTTTGAAGCAAGGGCCCCAAAAACACGCGCGATAACCCACGCGATAACCTCCGCGATAACTAGGTTATCGCGCGATAACCCCCGCGATAACCCCCCGCGATAACTAGTTATAACGCGATAACCCCCCGCGATAACTAGTTAGAGCACCCAGTTAGAGCGCGATAACTACTGCGATAACTAATTAGAGCAGAGGTTGGTGCACTATGCACATGCGCACTAATTGGTGCTCTAACCCCGTTCTAACCCCGTTCTAACTGTTAGAGCACACAAAGACCACGTTGTAAAACCCCGTTCTAACCCCGTTCTAACTAGTTAGAGCACACAAAGACCCCGTTCTAACCCCGTTCTATCTAGTTAGAGCACACAAAGACCCCGTTCTAACCCCGTTCTAACTAGTTACAACACACAAACACCCCGTTCTAACCCCGTTCTAACGTCGTTCTAACTAGTTAGAGCACACGAAAACCCCTTTCTAACCCCGTTCTAACTAGTTAGAGCACACAAAGACCCAGTTCTAACCCCATTCTAACTAGTTAATGCACACAAAGACCCCGTTCTAACCCCGTTCTAACTAGTTAGAGCACACAAAGACCCGGTTCTAACCCCGTTCTGACTAGTTAGAGCACACAAAGATCAAATCCCAAAAAATGCAAAACGGGCAATATCGAGCAAACGAAACATGGGGCTTGGGGGGTGGCCTTGCATGCCCAACCCTCCACCGCCCTACCCTTGCACACACGGGTGTGCCGCTTTTTTCCCCTCAGGGAGGTATTCAGCAGACCACCACTCTCCACCCAAAAATCACCCCCGGTGAAAGACCCCACACACACAATAAGCGCCATGGGCGCCCCATCACGCAAATGGGCGTGAAGGCCCATGGTGTCCGTCCCTTGGGGCGAACAGCTTGGATGCTACACCATGTGGAGGTGAGGGTGCGCACCTGCGCCTCAGCAAACCACCGTGGCTGCTGGAGGTCATCCCCCCTCCTCCGCTACGCCTCCACCTCCACCCTGAGCTGGGCCGCCTCCACCTCCGCCTTCCGCCTCCCCTCCTCGGCCTCCCTCAAGGCCCCCCTCATCACCTCCACCTCCTCCCCCCTCTTGTTGGCAAGGTTGAGGGCCTGGTCCAGGGCGCGCTGGGAGTTGCCCTGGACCTTTTCGGCGTTCGCCAAGGCCGACCTGGCGTCGGCCGACCGACCCTTGGCCAGTGCGGCCTCAACCCCCGTGGCGGCCGCTTGCTCCACCAAAACCTGGCAAGCGTCCGTCACGTGGGTGGCCACACTGGCCCCGAAGATCTCCACATCCAGGGCCTCAGGGGGGGGCTGGGCCGCCACCTTCGCCACCTTCCACGGCTTGGGGGAGGGGGTGGGGCCCTTACCCCTATGGGGGGGGGGGGCATCCGCCTCAACAATCACCACCTCAGGCCCCCGCTTGGTCTGCTTTGCCGGCCTTCCCCCCTTATAGCGCCTGGGCTTCGTCCTTGACAAAAAAACGGGGCAGCTGCAGGATGGTGGCCTGAGAAAAACAAAAGAAACAAAAAAAAACACGCGATAACTACCGCGAGAAACTCGCGCGACAACCTAGTTAGAACGCGATAACCCCCGCGATAACCCCCCGCGATAACCCCGCGATAACTAGTTAGAACGCCATAACCTAGCGCGATAACTAGTTAGAGCACCTAGTTAGAACGCGATAACCTAGCGCGATAACTAGTTAGAGCAGGAGTTAGTGCATGGTGGTGTGGGAAGTTCTCACACCTAGTGACATGGGCACATGCCTTGGCCCTCCTTCTTGGCGTCGTCCAGCACCAGCTTCATCCTCCGCAGCCACACGAAGTCCGTGACGGCGGCATACTCCCCCACTTGCCTCCACTCCACCACCTGGGCCACCCCCTCGACCTCAGGGACACCCTTGCCACTCCTCCATAAAATCCCTTCCTCACCACCAAAATGCACCCCGGCGGCACCCTAATCCCAACATGCCCTTGCAGGGAGGGCCAGGGCAGTGCCTCCCCATGGCACACCTTGGCCAAGGGGCACTGATCGGGGTGGCCTGCGACCCCCCCCCACCTCCTCATTAGTGAGGGGGGCAATCACCTCCCTCCCATTCCTCCACCCCGACAACAAAAAATGCCCGGTGGTTGTTCCCAGCAGGAGCAAGCACTGAGCGGATTGCTCAATGCTGACCCCATTGGGGTCCTCCGCCACCACCTCCTCCTCCCCCCCCTCCACCTCCTCCCCCTCCTGGCATGGCACACAAAGGCCATCTTTGTGGGCGGCGCGCAAAACCGCCCGGTCGTAGCCGTAGCACTTGGCTACAACCTTCCCCCTACACCTAACCGCCCCGTCACACTGGACTGTCTTGGCCACCCGGCCAGAAGGTGCAGCTCCATCCGACGTCCCCCACCCCAGTCTTCTTCGCCGTCTCCAGCACACGATCTGCCAACCTTTTGAGGACTGGCAGATCATGGAGCTTGTGGGGGTTGTGCTTGTGGTGGTTGGCACCCCCATAGTTGCCATACACTGTGCGGCGGGTCCCAAAATCTTGGGGCCTGCCGACAATGGGGGGGTTCTCATTGAAAATGGGTGCCTTCACTGAGAGAGGCACCCTATCCAAATCATTCAAAAGACTTTGCAGCTGCACATCACTCAAAAAATCGTGCTCCAGAAGGTGGTTGACCACCAGCCTTCCCCCCACAGTGAGCACAGAGTCATTGGGGTCCCTATTAAAGGCCCCCAAGGGCTCGGCGGCAACCACCTCCTCCGCCTCCCCAATAAGGGGGGGTGTTGCCCCAAAAGGAAAAAGAATCACCCCCCGCCCCGAAATAATGTTGGGAGTGGTGATCCCACACCACTCATGCACGCTCCCACTCCCTTGTGGGGCAAAAGGAGTGCATGGGGAGCTTGTTTTCGGGGTCGCCAGTGCAGACCCGGCAGGTGTTGTGGGTGAGGGGTTGGGGGAACCATCCATCCGACTTCCCCTTCCCCTTACCCGGTCGGATCCTTCCCTTCTGCACACTAATCATGAGGGGGCTGTAGGGCTTCTCCTTCCCCCTCCCAAGCCCCACCTCCTCCACTTCCTCCACTTCCTCCTAACCCACATAAAGGGTCGTCTTCGTCCCCGCACCCTTCTCGGCATGGGCGGTGACGGACTCCAACACGGCGTCCACATCCTTGGGATGCAGCTGGATCAAGAATCCAGCAACCCTTGGATTTACCTGTAGCAACTCGAAGATGTAGTTGCTGAGAACAAGGGGGTCTCTTTGGTCGGCCATGAAGGGGGACTTATGGACAAGGAGTCCAAAGTCCACACCATGTTCAAAGCGAGTCACCCCAGGGCGCCTCACGTTTGCGTCACCCATCGTAAACCCCTCGGGACCGCCAAGGCGACGGACCCCAAGGAGCTTTTGATGGTGCTCGCACCAAGCGTGGGCAGCAGCAAGGGCCATTACAAAGAATATGAAAGCTTTGAGAGCTAAAGCAAAAAGGGGAAACACAAAATGAAGCGCGATAACCTACGCGATAACTCGCGCGATAACTAGTTATCGCGCGATAACCCCCGCGATAACCCCCGCGATAACTAGGTTATCGCGCAATAACCCACGCGAGACTAGTGCTCTAACCCCGTTCTAACCCCGTTCTAACTAGTTAGAGCACACAAAGATCAAATCGCAAAAAGTGTAAAACGGGCAATACCGAGCAAACGAAACATGCAAGGCACATTGTTGCATCATAGTGCACCCATGTAACATGTGAAATTCCGGGTTCCAACCATATCAACAACACCCAAAATTGGGGGGGTTCCGCACCATGCCCTAGAACGCTGCATCCCATTGGGACAGTTGCAGAGGAGGCAATGCTTTGAGTGGTCACATGTGCATGCTCGCGTGTAACGTGGTGTGCTCCCTGGACGGCCACACTTGCCAAGCGACGGCAGAAGCATGCGCGCATGCCTGCAGGGTCCGCTGGCACCGTGAGCGGGAGGACCGACTGCTGCGTAAGACCATCGACGTGGACATTGAGGAGAAATCGACCGGCGAGCAGTCGGAAGCTGAGCAGTCAGACGGCGGGCAGTCACTTGGGGGGCGCGCGAAGCGCCGGAGAGTGGGAGTCCCGCTCACAGTGAACAAGAAGAAGGCCAAGCCCCCACCAGTACGAGCGGGCCAAGCTAAGGACGTTGCACCGGGTGTGCTGGACCAGATGCCCAAGGCGCATAAGCGCGAGGTGGATGCCCTGCAGCAGTCGCATGCAGCTGAGCTGAAGCGCCTCAAGGCAGCAAGCAAGACACGTGAAGACCAATGGCGTGCGAGGGAAGCCAAATGGGAAACAGGGCGCGAGTCTCTGCAGGACCAGCTCCTGAAAGCCCCAAAGCCACTGGCCGGGAGTGTGCCCGTGGCAGGTGTCAGTGACGAGGGGGACAGCGCGGGGTCGACGCGATACCTCCGAGAAGCCGCGGGCGCATTGCATGGATCTTTGACGAGCGAAGTGACGGCTCTGCAATGTACCTCATGGCTGATTGACACGTTGGGAGAGGAGAAGGGTCAGGCGGCGCCCCCTGTTGCGGTAGATCAATACAACAAACTGCTGGAGAAGTACAGTGTCGAGAGTATCGTCCGGGGGGGGGGGGGGTTAATAGTAGTCAAGGTGAGGCGTCAGAGAGTTGTTGGCAGTAGTGGGGGTGTCTGTCTGGCCCGATGGCCGTGTGATCAATGATGTGCCCCCCATTGCCGCACTCTCTCCACAGCTTTGTTTGTCATGGGGAAGAAGAAGAGAACCCACACACGGTTGGAGCACAAGGAGCAGGAACGAGCAGCAGCCCGCAGCGCCGTGATTGAAGCCCGGCTCCGACACCGTGTTGCTTTCCGCACCTGCCAAAAGGAAGTTGCCCCAAACGGGGTCAGGCTGTGGATCAGTGAGCCGCCCAGCCGCGGGATGCGCCATGGGAGAAGCCGCCGGGGATGCACCTATGTAATGTTTTGTGGGAAATCTGGTGGACCGACGGCGACCGCCCAGCGCTCGTTACATTTTCGTGTCATTCGGAAGGGAAGGGGGGAAGGCACTACCTCTGGATTCAAGGACCAGTGTGGGCTCAGATGAGGGCCGCAAGGTTGTTCGCCTAATCTTACCGAATTTTAGCGCGCGCAAAAATGTGCTTTAGCGCACGTCAAAACACGCTTTAGCGCACGTCAAAACACGCTTTAGCGCACGTCAAGACACACGTTAGCGCATGTCAAACACACGTTACCTGACGCCGAAACACGCTTTAGCGCACGTCAAAAAGCGCTTTGGCGTACGTCAAAGCACGCTTTAGCGTGCGTCAAAACACGGCAAACCCGCAAAACACACACTCCAATTGTCCTTTGTGCCACGCAGACTGCCATGGCATACTTGCAGTATCATGAGTTGGGATCCCGCAACCATACCACCCGACGTGAGCGCCTAAAGGCTCTGCGTGTGCAGGTGCACGCTATATTGGGGGAGGACTGGGATGTGCGGCCGGTGCCCCGGAAACGCCGTTCGCTTGAATTGATATGTCATGCAGCAGCTGCCGAACCTCATGCCAGGCCCAAAGTTTGTGCGCAGGCTGCATTGTGGGACATGCGGCGGCAAGGACTTTCCCTGCGCCAGCTCCGGTATGGTTTCACAACCTCCGTCTGGTGCACGCCCATGTACCACATGCCGTGTAACGTACATGTACGTTACAGGTACGTACATGTACGTTAAGTATGCCCCAGGTCACGGAACTCAGCTTTGAGACGGAGACGTTGCAAGGGTCCCGTCTGCTTCGTGCCCAAGTGCGGGGGTGCAAAACGTCGTTAAAACAAAAATTGGAGGTGTGGGGGGTGCTCGAAGTGCGCTGCGTCGCTCGATAAACCCCCATGAGGTGCACGCCGTGCGTTTTCCTTTTGTTACGCAGGTAATGTGGGCCACTCGGGCACCACAATCGCATCGTGGAAAAGTTTTGGTGGTGATCGCGATCGATGGCACGCGGAGCCACAATCGGAGCTTCTTGCACTTCAGCGTGGGGGATGTGCAAAGCTCATTACCCTACGGTTCGTGGGTGGGAGCAGGCTCAGGGGAGTGCGCAAGAGTTGGGGTGAACTCATCCGAAACGACGATATGGACTATAGTTTGTTAAATAAGGGGTTCAACGTGTGGGAACCGGCATGGACCAAGCAAGAGGCATACCTGAAGAACAAAAGTGCTTGGAAGCACTTGAAGGGGGTACAGAAATGAGAAGACAGATTGTTGTTGTGCTCGTGCCATGTGCCTCAGCGTGCATGATCATGTACATGTGTGTATGTACCCAAGGAAGGGCTACGGTTGCATTTGACCATGGTTTAGCTTAAGAAAAAACTAGTTTTAGCGCACGTCAAAACCAGTTTTAGCTTGCAATGCAGGGTTGCAAACCTAGGACAAAAGTAGGTATAGGGCACGTCAAAACCTGTTTTAGCGTGCGTCAAAACTAGTTTTAGCGCGCGTCAAAATGAGGTAAAATCAGGGAAAGCCCCCGTTTTGACTGTGGGTGAAAAGAGAACGACCAGACACGAAACACGCCGCGGTGGGGTGATGGCGCAGCGTTTTGGGTGATTCAAAAGCAAGGAGGCTTGGTTTTTGTTCAAAAAACATTGTGGAATAGGGGTACAAGTGGGAGGAGGGCAGTAAGTGGGGTTCTCAGTTTTTGCCTTGATTTGGGCAATTTACCGCGTTTTAGCGAAACTTCACTGTCTTCGTAGTTACAGGCACGCCTGCACATATACGCATGTGATGCGGTATGTGTTGCATGGGTATGGACATAGCGCGCACCATGGGTCCCAAGTGCGCTACGAGCAGCGCGTTGTTTATGGGCCACAGGTCTAGTGCCGGTGTATATACATAGCATCATGTATGTCATGTGCTATCCTGTGGACGGGTTGCGGCCGATCCCCAGGGTATGTGTGTTGTATGTATCGCGCGTGCGCTGGCTAAGGTGTTCCTGTAGGTATGTAGTGGGTAGCGCGAGCAGAAAGCGGCAGGGCATGTTGGTTGCGAGGCATTCTTGTACAGCGTGTAAAACACGTATGCCGTTCTTTCGCAACCGAGTCCATGTGCGTGGTGCATATACACCATTGCAGCCACAGGCTGCTTTGGTGTAGGCATATAACGAATACCATCCACCAAAAGCGGTGGTGCCCATGTCGTATGAATGTTTTGCCTGTAATATGAGCGGGTCTGTGGTGGGTGCATCCACCTCGACATCGGTCGCCGTTGCAATACGAAGTGCCTGCAGCAACTTCTTGTAGTGCCGCCAGAGGCATATGTCATGTGGGCTGCTGACAGGCTGTGTATTGCGTGGGCGTGCGCCGGGCTTTCGGTTATCAACACGTAGCTGGGGGTTGGGACTTGCAGACACGTGTCTAAGGACACGTGACTGGTCAGCATTCAATAAATCCTTCAAATGTGTAAAAAATAGATAACAATGGTGCGCATGGCATTGGAGCCATGTGTGCACGCGCAGTGTGTCCGTGTATGTGTTCCACAAGCAACGCAAGAAGGTATAGCGGTACATCAGGGAATTGGGTGTAACACAGTAAGGGGGTGCATAGTAACCCCCCCTTACTGAGTTTGACTTTGCCCCCCCTCCCAAACATGTGTCCCGGTTGTTTTTCTCCACCCTAGGTGGTCCAACACACTTCCCTATGTCCACTCTAGAGGTGTATAACTTCGTTTACCCGGAACTCCATGGTGTGTCAATTTCGCGAAACCCCCCCCAAAACTCAGTACCCCCCCTTACTGACACCCTTACTACCGCAGTAACCCAACTCAGTAAGGGGGGTTACTGACCCCCTTAGTGACTTAGTAGCCCCCTTACTCACTCAGTAACCCCCCCTTATTGACCCCCCTTACTGAGTCAGTAACCCCCTTACTGACCCCCCTTACTGTGTTTTAACCGTAGCAACACTAGGGCATGAAGAAATCAGGCAAGTATCAAATGTATCACTCAGCCCTTCGTCGTTTGCGTGCCAACAAAGCCTCCCCTTGTCCTCCCTTGGCTCTGCGCAATTGTACACCCACCGCGAGTGCATCCGTGTTGACCACATGGGCCATACCACGCCTCGTCACTCGCGGCTTCTTCAAGCACCAACCTCTCATACGGTTTTTCAACCGGACTTTGAAGGTCCGGTTGCGGTACTCAATGGGGATGCTAGAGAACAGGTACAAAGACCTATACATCCCCAAAATTTTGCCCATGTGACACGCGGCCCAATGGGCCCACGGTGTGGGCTTCCACCCCAAGGCACTCCAACACTCGCCAAACTGACGGGCATGTGCCTGAGCTTGGGCAACTTGAGTGGGGGTGAGGTACTGCTTTTCCCTCCACAGACTATACATACCTGCGAAAGACCGCAACAATAGCTTAATGAGGACATGGGCACGCATTCCTCTCTCCCCGACCACCTCACACTCAAAGTGGCTACACAAGATCACAACCAACTTGTCTGGTGTTTGGTGATTCCTCCAGAACAAGGCACTAGAGGTCAGACTAAACTTTCCGTCCTTTGTTTGCTTCTGTTGCAAGCGTTCAGTAGGTGGGATTGCCTCTGCCTCAGCTTGTACATGCTGATGGAGTTCCTGTAACTCCTTCACATCACCACGCTTGCTGTGGTCGGCTGCTACCCAATCCTCAACCATCCAACCCGACCGTGTCACAATGGCAATTAAAACACGGCAGGCACAATGATTCTAATCACCAATGCGCCGCCTTGGTGGGACGGAGGTAAGAAAAGAGCCCCAACGGCACAGGGCCTCGACAAAATCGGTGGGAACCATGCTTTCCACATTGCCACAACACCAACACTTGTCGCCAGGGTTACTGACTAACATCAGCTTTCCATCCCCGGTGACAAACACCTCAAAAGTGTACCTTGTACCCCCCCACATTATATCCCTATCCTGCTCAAGGTCTTCAACCTCCCTGTCTAGGCCGGGCAAGCCGGTCGACGGCACAGAGGCATCGTCCATCGTCAGGACCATCAAGGGCCCACCATGTGGCCCACCTCCTTACATCGCTGGCTCGACTCGGGGTACCCCACACGTGGACGTAGACGTCGCAGCGCGTGGCCGATGTGCGCCACAGGGGTGTGGCATCTGGGGCTACCATGACCTTGATCTTAGTGTCCGTAGGGGGAGGCATTTGGCACTGTTGTGCCAATGCAACTTGCTTGCTCACCACATCCCATGGTGGGACAGCGGCAGCGGCTCTTTGGGACATGCCACTGCCAAAGACAGCCATCGGGTGGGCCGTGTAGGGGCGTATGTGGCGGCGGGCTTTATCCAAGTCCGCCCGCGTGCAAGTGCGTGGCAGCTTGTATAACTGCCGCACACTAGCTTGCATGTCGATCATCCGCTCAACAAGGGAAGCAACCTCCTCCACGGGGGTATCAGAGTCGTCACCGCCGTCACTTGGGATGCCCAAGGTTATCCCCGTGCCCGCTATGGCAACGTCGGTGACGTTGGTGCCTAGCAGGGCGCTTGCCACGCGTGCAAGGCACTTCTTGCGTTGTGCCTTGGTCTTGGGGTCTTTGAGGGCTTCTAGTGGTGTAAGGGTGAGACGTTGTAGGTGCGCCTCAAACGTATCCACCGCCGCTTCCATGATAAAAAGCTGTGCACAAGGAAAACGGCATCCTTGTTGCGTTGGTCTCTACTCATCAATTGGGGGCAGTAAGGGGGGTCAGTAAGGGGGTTACTGACTCAGTAAGGGGGTCAGTAAGGGGGGGTTACTGAGTCAGTAAGGGGGTTACGGAGTCAGTAAGGTGGGGTCAATAACCCCCTTACCGACTCAGTAACCCCCCCCCCCTTACTGACTCAGTAAGGGGGTTACTGACCCCCCCTTACTGATTCAGTAACCCCCTTACTGACTCAGTAACCCCCCCCTTACTGACCTCCTTCCTGAGTGAGTAACCCCCTTACTGACCCCCCTTACTGACCTAGAAAGTGGTGTACCGAGGCAACTGTTTTCCTAGGGGTTGAATGTGGTTTCACTCTTTTAGGTGGTATGCCCATGCCATGGACACTAGCAAAGCGTTGCACAACACAAAAGGACATTGTCTGCACCCTCAAGTCACAAGAGTTGGAAAGATTGTTGATATCGGTGGACCTCTGATGAAACACATCATCACTGCGCCAACCACATTGTCATTGCTCAGAAAAGGAATGGGACGTGCCTTTAGGCACCCGATCACGCACCCATTCATGAGCCCATTCACGCGCCCAATCACGCATCCAATGACCCATCCCTTCATGAGCCCTTTCACGCACCCATTGACGCGCCCATTCACGTGTCTAATGACCCATCCGTTCGGGAGCCCATTCACGCACCCATTCAAGCGCCCATTCACGCACCCATTCACGCGCCCATTCACGCGCCCATTCACGCATGCAACCACCCATCCATTCATGCGCTCAGTCGCACGCCCAACGACGCGTGCACTTGCATGCTTCACTACTTCTTCCCTTGTCCGATCACCTGCAGCAACTCATTCTTGTGCGTTGCTACCACCTGTGCCTCTGTCTCTGCCTTTTCTCGTGCCGAGCGTTCTTCGGCGGTCTTCTGCTTTTCGGCTTGGACCGCCTCTTGTCAATGGAGCGTGCGCACTTGCGCTTCCAACTCCACGATCCTACCTTTCTGCTGAGCGGTCACTTGCCGCATTGCGGCCAGGTCCGCCTCGACTTTGGACGCCTTACCCTTGGCGGCCTCCTTCACGATCCTCTCGGGGCGGTCCGGTAGTCCCACAAGCGCACTCATTGCGTCTTGTGTGTCCTCTGGGACTACCTCACTGACCGACTCGGAGACAGCACGCCCGACAACCTCACGGAGCTCCGACACCGTCAACCCGTCCCCAACTTGAGAAGCCCCCCCCCCCCCCCCCGCCCCTTGTCGGCCCAAATTTCAGCCACCACAAAGCGAGGGTGCAGGCCGTGGGCTGGTCCCCCTTGGGGACCAGGAAACAGGGGAGCAGGCCTTTTGCTGCCCCCCCCCCCCCCCCAACAGAAATGGGGCCGAAAGCAGGCCCAGCACAGCCCCCCCCCCCCCCCCCCCCCAGCATGCCCTCGCACCCCCGCACCCTCACTGCAGACCATCACATGGTGATCAAGGTCCCTCCCCTCACGGACAGGGAGCGGACGCCGAACGATGGGTATGTTGGGATCTGGGACCCGCATGGTAACCCAGCAGGTGGTCCTCCTCTCCCAAACAAGTGAGCAGGTAGACCCAACCACCACTACCCCCCCCCCCCCCAGCCTGCCCCCCGACGGGAGAGGTGCACGGAGTCGGCGCCCTCAGGGCCTAAAAAGTGGAGGCTGTGAAGGGCTCGCAGATTGACTGCTGTGGGTATCCCCTGAGCGGCCTGCCTAGGGAACCTCCAGGAGTGCGCGTGCCCCTCCAACTTCATCACAGACGCCTAGGCCAGCACAGCCCCGTGCACTCCAGTTCAGTTGTGGGCGACCCCTGGAGGCCAGACAGCCACCTGCCGACCCCTGCCCCCCCCTCCCCCTTCCAAACGGAGCGGTCACTCGGGTGGTGTGCCCTCTGGGCCCCCCCGTTTACGCGGGGAGTAGCACCGCCACCCAGGCCCCGAGCCCGGGCAGGCTCCAGGGCAGGGCAGCGCTCAGCGCGCCCTGGAGCCCCTCCTCCTGCCGTCCCTCAGCGCCGTGGGCGGATGGTCCAGTCCACGACAACACCACCAGTGCCTAGAGCAGTCAGGAGGTGTGGACCCCCCCAGTCGAGCGCCCAGGGAGCGCGCCCCCGTGCCTCATGCAGTCGTGGGGCCGCTCGCAGCATGTCAATGACCGGGAGGCGGCATGTCCAGTCCGAACACTCCCCCGGCGGGCTCAGCGTCAGGCTCCCATGGCCTCCCTGCCGGGGCCTGGAGCACCAGGCATCACACAACCCCCCACACGCCCCCCCCCCCCGACGCGCCTCCACCACAAGCAGCCAGGGCCCGGTGGTGGCGGACCCTGGTTCACACCCGACGACCACACGAGCAGCCGGGACGCCACTACAAGCGGCGACGCGGACGGACCAAGCCGCAGCGGGGGAAACCAGAAACACTGGAGCGGCACCGGCGCCAGCGGGCAGGGCCAGGCGCGGCGCAGCCGTGTGACCCGTCATGCCATGCGAGCGCCACCAGCATGCACGCCCCGCCCTCCTGCCCCGCGCGCGCCACACACACAGGCACGGCGGCATCTCCCTCCCGTGTGTGCCACCACGGGGTACGGGGGCGGTCAACAGTCCGGCAGGCCTTGGGACCGGACAATCGCGATTCGCCTAGCCCAGTCGTGTCGGCACAAAGGCGAGTGCTGACCATGGGCCAGGGCGTCCGGCACAGGCCTTGACCCAAACCAAACCAAACCCCCCCCCGCCCTCGACGTTCCTCTGCTGCCCCTGCCTCTTCCTCTTGTCCTTCCCTTGGGACGGGGGGGAGGAGGACTGGGACGAGGTCTTCGACTGTCCAGCAGGGGAGGGGGGCTGCTCATCCTCGGGCGCCTCTCGCTTGATCCCCCTCCCCGAGGGCCCCATGCGGTGCTGCTCCTCAAGCCACGCTTGCTGCGCAGTTTCTACAAGCCCCGTTGCCGGCCCGCCCACGCCACGGATTTGCCCAAGTCCGCGCAGCTTCATCCGCTTCCCATTTTCGTCGATGCAGATGTAATAGTGCGCGGTGTTGGCACGTGAGAAGCTCGTCCAAAGCCAAAATCGCGGCGCCGGCTGGCCCGCGGCCTCCACTCCATCCACGGCCACGGGCAGCTACACCTTCACCGTTTGCATGGTCTTCCCCTCCTGCAACGATGGGCGGGAAGGGTAACTAAACGATTTCAGCTGAAGACCTCCGCCACGTACAAGGAACTAGCCCCTTTATTTGCTTTGGGGCATATCAACCTGCCAACTTAAATCCCGTGACATGTCGCACCTACACATACCTTGAATTTTAGCTCAAATTCTTTGTGCCACGTGGTCTGCCCAACAAACCACACGGCACACCCCGCATTGAGGACAACGGGGGTTGATCCCGTGGGCCACTGCACGGTATTCACCGAGGTCGGACCCACCACTGTTGCAGCCTGGAGTGTGGCCGGCTTTGCACTACCCGCCTTGGGTGCCACGTCCTCCAAGGGGACATCTGCCGGGATCAAACGGGGCAGCAAGTCAACGGTAGCCTACAACACATAGGGATGCAGGCAACCCCCTTCCACACCCCCTCAGAGCCCACTCCTACCCTAACCCAGTTACAACTCGTAAAACTCAGGAAGGGGGGTCAGTATGGGGGTTACTGACTCAGTAAGGGGGGTCAGTAAGGGAGGGTTACTGAGTCAATAAGGGGGTTACTGAGTCAGTAAGGGGGGGTCAGTAACCCCCTTACTGAGTCAGTAAGGGGGGGGGGTTACTGAGTCAGTAAGGGGTTTACTGACCCCCCCTTGCTGACGCAGTAACCCCCTTACTGAGTCAGTAATCCCCCCCCTTACTGAGTCAGTAACCCCCCTTACTGACTCAGTAACCCCCCCCTTGCTGTCATCTGGCATTTGTTTGTGCCTTTGGTCTGTGACTATCTGTGACTGTCTGTGACTATCTGTGACTGGTATGTGATTGTGTGTGACGGAAATCAGTGACGGATGTAATTGGGGGGGTGGTTGTCCCTCCCCCCCCCCCTGTTGTGACGAGGCAGGCGAATAATCACTGGGGGTTCTTGGGTTTTCCCCTTCCCCTGAACAACAAAGATTCCTAGCCCCTTTATGGGCATGGGGCACGAATAATCACTAGGGGTTCTTGGGTTTTCCCCTTTCTCTGAACAACAAAGATTCCTAGCCCCTTTATGGGCATGGGGCACGAATAATCACTGGGGGTTCTTGGATTTTCCCCTTCCCCTCAACAACAAAGATTCCTAGCCCCTTTATGGGCATGGGGCACGAATAATCACTGGGGGTTCTTGGGTTTTCCCCTTCCCCTCAACAACAAAGATTCCTAGCCCCTTTATGGGCATGGGGCACGAATAATCACTGGGGGTTCTTGGGTTTTCCCCTTCCCCTCAACAACAAAGATTCCTAGCCCCTTTATGGGCATGGGGCACGAATAATCACTGGGGGTTCTTGGGTTTTCCCCTTCCCCTCAACAACAAAGATTCCTAGCCCCTTTATGGGCATGGGGCACGAATAATCACTGGGGGTTCTTGGGTTTTCCCCTTCCCATCAACAACGAATCATCAAATTCCTAAAGAGCAAAGAGCAAAAGGGACACAGGGGGGAGCGGGGGGAGGAGGGCAGACATGGACACACAAACCCAAAGCGCGCCAAAGCATACACCCAAACCCAAACCCAAACCTAGGCCCAAACCAAAACCCGCACCCGAACCCACACCCAACCCCCAACCCAAACCCAAGCCCAAACCCACACCCATGACAAAACTGTGACAAAGGGGCAAAACAGGCAGCAATGCATACAAAAAATAGCAAAGGCAAAAAAGGAAAGAAACACATTCACCTGATGGCATGCACACATGTAGTCCCCCTTCTTGCCGTGGGGGTCGTCCCGCACGTGACCCGAGGCCGCCAGCACGGAGATGTCCATAATGGGCATGCGGGGGGGGGGCAGCAAGTTCCACCGCCAGGCCGTCACCTCGTCGTTGTCGGTGGTGGGCACTTGGAACCCTGCAAATCGACCCCCATTAACAACGAGGATGGTGCCCGGCCTGGTCTTCAGGACCATGCGGCAACCGTGTACCCTTCGTGAACCGGCCGTTTGAATCCGAGATTCACGGTACCGTGAATTTCACCTATTTTTGCTGTTTTTTGCTCGTAACTTGGTGCCATTGTGTGCTTTTGTCGTGCCATCTTCGCCCAAAGTAAGATCCAACAAATGTGTGCAATTTAGAGGCTTGAAGTAGTCGCATGGTTCAACACATTTGGTGAGATTCGCGTGAATGTGAAATTCACGCACCCAAATTCACGCATAAATTCACGCTAGATTCACAGATCCACGAGAATGTGAAATTCGCACGAAATTCGCACGAAATTCCTACGAATTTCGTGCGAATTTCGTGCGAATTCGTACGAATCGGCCCCAATTTTGTCTTGTCACTGCTATTTGTTGCACACATTGGATATTGAACAATTTGTTTTGTATATCCCTAGATACACGCTAGCACGCACAATTTCGTTCTAGCCTAAAACGACATCGCGAGGGCATTCTACCCCACAACATCTAGCTAGAACGTAGACTAGAACAGGAATCATTCTAGCCTAGATGTATTCTACACTAGAACACAAATAACAAATCAAAACAATACACATTACATTTCTTAATCTTTGTTGCATTGCTCACAAATTTGTTGGGAAGGGCATACGTTATAGGTGATAGTGGATGCAGTGGTGGGGGGGTCCGTTGGGGTCAAACCATTGTTGCATTGCTCACACAGTTGTTTGGAAGGGCAAAGGTTATAGTTGCTAGTAGATGCATGAGGGTGGGGTGGGGGGGTCCATTGGGTCAAACCATAGGAGCGTAATCAACCACGTCTAGGGTTGGGAGGGGGGGGGGGGGCAAGGAGACCCCCCACTTACAGCCCCTGAGTGTCTGGGTGTGGGGTTATGAGGGTGTCTTGCTTGTTGCAGTGCGGTTAAGGTTAGGGAGGGTATCCTTTTTCTCTTCACAGGTTTTGTGTATCCCCATGGCTCTCATGTGCTAGTTGCTCATGCTTTGGCAGCAAATAATCAAGTCAGCGCCGACTTTACAGTATGCTCCCGTGTCTACTCGGAACTGTGTAGTACGCAGGGGAATCTGACTGTTTAATTGAAACACAGCCTTGCGATGGGACCTGCTGGCTGGTTCCGCGAGGTGACTTCTGCCCAGTGCTCTGATTGTCAATGCAAAGAGATTTAGCCAAGCGCGGGTAAACGGCGGGAGTAACTATGACTCTCTTAAGGTAGCCAAATGCCTCGTTGACTGATTATTGACGTGCATGAATGGATCAACGAGATTCCTGCTGTCCCTAGATGCTGGCTGGTGAACCAACCGCCAAGAGAACGGGCTTGGGTGTTCCAGCGGGGAAAGAAGACCCTGTTGAGTTTGACTCTAGTCTGACAGAGTGCAGCAGCATGGAGGGTGTAGCACAGGTGGGAAGTGCGCGCCAACTCATGGCATTGGTCATGGCCTTCGCGGCCATCTCGACTGTCGGCTCTTCCTTCTGGATGAGGCTCCGCGCTGCTACGCGCAAGCTTGCAATGAAATACCACTACCTCCACAGCCGCTTTACTAATCGGATGATTCGGGTACGGGTGTGTATGGGTGTGTGTGTGTGTGTGTGTGTGTGTGTGTGTGTGTGTGTGTGTCTGTGTGTGTGTGTGCCGGGGGGCAGGTGTAGGGAAATGTGTGTGCTTGGTTCTTTGGTCACCTCACGCCGTGTGTGTGTGTGTGTGTGTGTGTGTGTGTGTGTGTGTGTCTATGTGTGTGTGTGTGTGTGTGTGTTTGTGCGGTGTGTGTGTGTGTGTATGTGTATGTGTGTGCCGGGGGGGCAGGTATAGGGAAATGTGTGTGGGTGTGGGGACTTCGGTACATGCATAGGTGGTGTTGGTGTGGCTCTTCGTGCAGTGTCCTGCAAAAATGGTACGAAATTCGTACGAAATTCGTACAAAGTTCGTACGAAATTCGTGCGAAATTGGTACGAAATTCGTGCGAAATTCGTACGAATTTCGTACGAAAAGTGCCTCACAGACAGGTACTATGAATGTGGCTGTTACGAAATTCGTACGAACTTCGTACGAATTTCGCACGAAGTTCAAACAATTTGCATGAAGTTGTGTCATTTTTGTGTGTGTGTGGGTGTGCCTGGTCGGAGGGGTTGTTGTTTGTGTGGGCGTGGGTGCGTGGTTTGTGCGTGCCTGGGTAATATGTGCATGCATTGGTGGTTCTTGGGTTCTTGGGTGGTTTTGTTGAATCATGTGGGACGATACTTTGGTGCTGTTTGTAGTTTGTGACTGTCTGTCGTTTGTGTTTGTTGCTGCTGATTGTCATGATGTGTGTGTAATGCCTGCTTTTCGGTTGTGTTGGTATCGCTGTTTTGCTTGCTGCTTGTTGTGCTTCGTGTGTCTGCTGCTTCTCACTGGTGACTGTTGCTGATGACCTGACTGTGTTGTTCTTCTATGTTGTTGTTGTGTTGCTTTGCTGTGTGCTATGGGTGGGTGTGGATGGTTGGATGGGTGGCTGCCTGTTGTTGAATCATGTGGGACAATACTTTTGTGCTGTTTGTAGTTTGTGACTGTCTGTCGTTTGTGTTCGTTGCTGCCAAAAAGGGGCAATTTCTTTTCGTAGGCACCGGATTTATATTTTTTGGCATTTAAATATAGCCACCATCTGAACTCTATGGAAATAGTCGTTTTTCGCCACAATCGTTGAGTAGTGGACCCATGTTCGCGCAATTTTCGCCCCCCGTTCAAAAGTTCCCGTACCATCCGTTCGCGAAGGATACAGCTGAGTACTCCCCGGCTCTACCCATGGGCTGGGTGCCGGGTGTAAAACCTCGCGCGATGGGGCTAGAGCATCGCCCTTTGGGTAATGTATTAACAGTGTCGGTTGTGGGCACGTCACAGTGCCAAACACCAACCCCGGGGATCCCGCGCCCCCGTAGTACATGCCTCCTGGGCATCGGGAACGCCTGGCGAGGCGTAGCGAGGATGGCTAACAAAGCCTCCCTTCCTCTCCGCCACACAAGCCCGACCCACACAAAGGGCGTTCCACATCATCTCCACCCCCGTGCTATGTGCTGATGTGCCCCCGCCCCCACCGCCCGTCCGTCTCTCCCCCCATCCCATGCCAACCCACGCCCACCTTGCCGCACGAACAATGGACTCGCCATGTGCAGACCTCCCATAGGCGCGGCCGTGACATCAACATTGCGGCCATGTGTGTGCTAGGGTGGTAGGGCAGGGGGCGGAGGGAAGGCAGGTGGTGGGTAGAGCGCGGGCCCCTGCAGGGCAACAAGGAATAGTGTAACGACTCAGCACGTCCCGTCCCTCCCAACCCCCTCAAGGCCAAGGAGGGTAGGTGGCGCACTGCGCAGGCGAGACTCAAGGGTTTGCGGTGCTGGCTCTGGAGTGACGTGGACGGAAATGTCCCTTGGTGCACATCTTGGATGCCATAGCGACTCTTCTTTTTGGTGGCTCGTGCAATCTACCTCTTGCACAGGCCTTCGGTAAAGGTCAGTGTCAACGTTCTGCTTTGCAGGAGCGGCAAACGGACAAATAAATTTGATGTTCCGACACATTGGTACCGGGGTCATCGGTGATGCTCCGTTGCTTTCTTCGAGAGGCTCGTGGGAAGGGGCAGCGGCAATGCTGGAGTGCTGAAGTCTGGTGCTACGGGGCCCCCAATGGCGTGTTCCCAATGCATCGAGCGACGGGGAGTCTTGGCCGGTTAGTGCTCACTCCTCAATGAGCGGGTGCAAGGGATGGCAGCTCCAAAGCGGCGCGGGCGCACTTGCCGGGGGAACGGGGACTCCTACGGAGTTAGCGGTCCATGCCTATGGAGCGCCTGCGGGGGACGGTAGGCCCCTACGGAGCGGGCGTAGAGGCTACGAGAATGGGAAGGTGTGCCCGATCGGTGCTGCCGATGGAGTGCTTGCGGGGGTATGGCAGCCCCCAACAGCACGGGCCCACCGGCTGGGCAATGGGGAGTTGTGAATAGTTGGTGGTCACTGCCTATGCAAATTGAAGGGGGCGGCAGCCCCTAGCGACATGGGCCTGTTGGTTCGGGGTAGGAGGAGTCCTACCCAGTTGGTGGTCGCCTCCCCGGGCGCCTACTACGCCCTCTGGGGAGTTTGCAAACAGTCAACGTAGGCAGGCACGACCGGGGGTCATAACCTCGGGGTAGCAGTAGCAGTTCTTGCAGGCCCGGTTCAAACGTGGCGCGGGCACCAATCCCTTTAATTGCCACGGCTTACCTGGCAACCAAGCACAAAACCCAAGGCCCCCTTGGGCACTTGAAGCCCGCCCACATGCGACAAGCTGTGGCCTGCAGTTAAGAACGGCCGACTCGGTGTGTGCTGCCTCGTCGCGGCCGGTTGAGTCCGGCTTTGTGGGGGGCGAAAACATGATTGAAGGCGGTACTGCATTATGTTTAGATTATTATAGAGCGCAAATTGTTACCCTGTAGACATGCCCCTTCTGGTGCTGCGCTCACCATGGGAGCTACCATGGGGGGATCGGGGGCTCTTATCCCTCCCGGAGGCCCTCTCTGATGTGAATGCCGTCGTGGTGGCCTTATACCTTACCAATACTGGTAGAAGCGGATGGCCATACCTACGTGTCCTAACGGACGTGTGGCGGCAGGGACCCGTCAGAAAAAAGCAACTGCCAGTGATCAAACGGAAAAGACCACTCCACAGGGGCGCAACAAACGCAGCCGCGACTCCCCGAAGATCCACTTGGAACTGCAACCACAGAGTGAGCATGACTCCCCGTCCTCCTAACCAGTGGGCCCGCACGTTTTGGGGCTGCCATCCCGTGCAAGATCGCCATAGGCGGTGACCACGGAAAGGGCACGACTACCCGTCCCCACTGCCCATGGGCCCGCACCGTTGGCATGTGGTGGTTTTCATCAAACAAGGTACCACACCCGTCAATTTGGTCCGAAAATTCATGATGCCAAAAGTTGCTGTGCTGCCCTAATGGCTACATACATGTTGTGTGCTCTGGTATGTACACTGTTTTCTGTTTGCATTCACGGAAGGCATTGGCAATTCACAGCACCTTGTAATCCATGAAATCTTGTGAGAGTTGCGGCGATGGCGTGTCCAAATTCATAAACATCCTTTCAGAGGGTCATGTTAGTCTTAATTACGAATGACCACACTAGAGTCCGCCATACTGAGAACCGACTTGTGTGGCCGTGGCACAAAATTATCCAGTTGCGGTGGTGGCGCGCTCTTCGTGACCCAACAATGTGTACGTCTCGTTCCAGATCCTCTCTCTCCTCGTCCCCTTGCACAACAGGTAATAGTTTGTTGGCAGTCCACATTGCAGTCCGTACGCCACCCTAGCTGGCCAGTGTATCCACTTGTTCATTCTCTGGCAGTCCGGCACCTGAGGGCACATGATACACAGTCACATGTGGCCCATAAGACTCAAGTGGGGGGCTACACCCACCACAAGCGCTCCACAAGCAGCAACCACCCATTGGGCGGGACTCCCTCTCCCTCTAGCCAAAGGCGCCGCGGGCTACCGTCCCCTTACGGCCCTCCATAGAAAGGGACCACCGTTTGAGCAGGGCTCCCCGTCCCCCGAGCCATTGGGCTCACACCGCTTCCGGGCTGACATCCCACGCCCGCGCTCCATAGACAGCCACCGCCAACTGGGCAAGACTCCTCGTCCCCCCGGCCGATGGTCCTGCGCCGTTTGGGTGTTGCCATCCCCCGCAGGCGCTTCACATGCAGCCACAACCAACAAGGTAGGACTCCCTATCCCCCCATCCTGTGGGACCGCGCCGCTGGGGGTTGCCATCCCCCGCAAGCGCTCCATAGGAACCGGACACCTACGTGGCAGAACTCGCCGTCCTCCGGGGACTTGGGTCACGCCGTTGGGGGCTGCCATGCCCTTGGTGCGCTCCATAGGCAGTGATCACCGATTGGGCAGGCCTCCCCGTCCCAACAGCCAGAGGGCCCACACCGTTGGGGGCTGTCATGGCCCCAAGGCACTCTATAGGAAGTGAGCACTGACATGGCACCACTCCCAATCCCCGAAACTAGTGGGCCCGCACTGCTTGAGGGTGGTCATCCCCCGCAGGTGGTCCATAGGCAGCGACCGCCCACCGGGCGAGAGTACACGTCGCCCCAGCTTGTGGGCTTGCGCCGTGGGACGCTGCCAACTCCTGCACAGGGGCCAAGATTTCGATTCGGCCCAGTTGCTCTCATGCACATGGGTCAATAGGTCAACAAAGACCCGGAGCGCTCATGCACAAAGGCCATGATTTCATCCAGGCCCTAGTGTGCTTCTCCACGGGGGCCATGGCTTGCACGAGGCCCTAGTGCACTCATGCACAGCAGGCCGGATTTAAATGGGGCCCCAATGCACTCATGTAGCGGGGCCATGAGTTCAGTGGGGCCCCAATGCGCTCATGCGAAGGGGGCATGGATTCAATGTGGTCCCGGTGCGCTCTTGCACTGGGGCCATAGCATGAGTTCCTCTGCCCAGGGCACGCAAGCAGTGGGGCGGTGCAGTGCAGGTTGCAGTGCCAATTGCTCCCAGGCAATGTGGCAGCGTATTGAAGGAGTTCCAGTGCTCCCTGCCCAAAAGCGGTAGGGCGGTGCATTGATGCAGTTCCGCTGCCCACTACCCCTGAGTTGTGTGGTGGTGACTTGCAACAGCTCCATTGCCTATCGCCCCCAGGCAGTGTGGCGGTAAAAGGCAACAGTTCCACTGCCTTCCGCCCCTAGGTAGTGTGGCAGTGCATGGCAAGAGTTCCACTCCCAACTGCCCCAAGGTAGTGTGGCAATGCATTGCAAGAGGTCCGCTACCCACTGCCCAGAGGCAGTGGAGCGGTGCACTACAAGATTTCCACTGTCTATAGCCCCCAAGTGGTGTGCCGTTTCATCGCAAGAGTTCTACTGTAAGCTCAGCACGATTTCTACTGCCCGTTGCTCCCTGCCAGTATGGAGGTGCATTGCAGGTGTTGCATTGCCACCTGCCCAAAGACAGTGAGGCAGTGATGTTCAGGATTTACACTGCGTACTGCCCCTGGGCAGTGAGGCGTGCAGGTCACGAGTTCCGCTGCCATTGCCCTCAAGCGGTGTGGCGTTGAGTTACAAGAGTTCGGCTGCCCACCACCCATAGGTAATATGGCGGAGCATTGCAAGTGTTGCTTTGCCTCCCGCACATAGACGATGAGGTAGTGATTGGCACGTTTTCCACGGCCAACTGCCCCCGGGCAGTGAGGCGGTGCATTTCAAGAGTTCCACTGGCATTCCCCTCAAGCGGTGTGGTGTTGAGTTACAAGAGTCCGGCTGCCCACTACCCATAGGTAGTCTGGCGGTGCATTGCAAGAGTTCTCCGGCCTAATTTCCGCCGGCGGTCGGGCGGTGTGTTGCAGGAGTTCCACGCACCACTGCCCACAGGAAGTTGGGTGGTGCATTTCACGAATTCCACGGCCCACTACTCACAAGCAGTGTGCGGTGCAATTCGGGACTTCCACTACCCGATGCCCCTGCAGGGCGAGACAATGTGTTACTAGTTCGCCTGGTCTAGCGCATGCAATGCAGCTAAGCACGGCACAGACAGTGCAATTTAGTGCACAACACCAAGAAGTGCAGCACAACACACAAATTGCTGCTGTGCAGCACAACACACATAGTGCAGTGAGCCCCATAGTCCCTGTGTGTCCGTACACGGGCGTCGATAGAGCAGCAGCGGCTTAGTGGAACCGTGTAGTGGTCCCGACTATCATAAGTCACAACAGATATATCGACATGTGAAATCGAACGCAACCACAGTACGAAAAAGTAAAACTTTGTTTCCTGTGCGTTTGGTGGGAACAAATATGGTTTGGTTGCAGCCGGAGGCTGTGGTGGTACAAAATATGGGAATAGCTTTTGGTTTCAATACGTACATTGATTTTGAACACTATGTGATGATGTGAGTATGACGATGCACATATGGGTGAAAAAGAGGGCAGGCACGGCGAGACCTTTCTTTGGCTATTTTGGGGGGCCACCGAACAAGATGATTTGCATGTTGTCAGGATATCCCATCATTATCCAACTACCAGTACCACTTTGTGTGCACGGCTTGTAGCGGGTGGCTCGGCTACGCGAACCACAGGGCGTTGTTGCCACAACAGCAGCACCTAAGATTCTCCATAGTGCTACATACAATTGCACAAATGGTTCCGTCGAAAGGAAATAAAATGGAATAATTTTATGCGGCCATTACCCCCGTCAACGCTTTGGCTACACTTGGGAAGGTCTCGCTACGCCCCCACCTCCCAAAGAGTGAGGAAATTTTTTTATTGCCGTCATTGGTCCAGAATGCTACACAATTTGTACACTCTTATTTTTTTGAACAACTGAAGTTGCTATGCCTAGAGCTCCTATCCAAGAGCTGTGCAACCGATCGAGTCATATCACAAAGGTTTACCGTTGTTGAGATGCAAAGAAAGAACGCTTTGAGCTGGAGGGAGAGCTATATTTCGGTGACAATCAGGTTTGCAAAATCAGGCAGCAAAAATCAGATTCATAAAGCGTTTCTTTCCCACGGCAAATGCTCTTTTCGTCCCACCGTTATCGCTTGCGAACACCAACAACCTATTGCTTCCAATTGCATCCTCTTCAGTTTCAACCAGCCCATATCGTTAGCAAGCAGTGGTTTGTGCTTGAGCGTGCTACCCTTGTTCACCCCTTGGGTAATGTACTTTGCCATCACGGCGGTGCGCTCTTTTGGCTAGAGGAGTTGCCATTGTTATGGTCTCCCCCCTCCTCCGGGTTGCAGGAATTACTAGCAAGAATGATATTCCCGTGAGGTCTTGGTACTCCCAAGCACCTTGCGCTAGCAATCTTGTCCTTGAGTACTTGGAAATAATTTTCCTCTTCAGGTGCCCGGACCCATGGGGCACCTTTCTGGGTAAGGTCGGTCAGCCTAGCGCCTTTTAATGCTTCAACCAAATGGCAGTCAACTGTACGTGGACTCCTGATGGACATTCTTCAGGTGTCCCATGTAGCTCTTCACCTTTATAAGGAACTTTCAACGTTTACAAAGTGGCAAATGAATGATGATGATCGAAGTTTCCCAAGTAGCAGCGATGATGTTGAGACAAGCCCTCAAAGTGCCAACCTCCCTAAGGATCATCACCTCCACCACAATAATGCAATTTCCCGCAACTTCTTCAACATTCCTGCCGTGCAAAGTGTACCTCATGCGGATGCTAACTCACTCCAATGAAATAGGACTTCCTATTCCCATTTGTATGCCGGTGCTACATGCGATGGGGGGGTATCAACTATCCATTGGAGCATGCCACACTTCATGCTTCGATGCTACAATCAAACATTGTCTCGCAAATCAAGGTTATTATAGTTTGTCGCTGCGCCAATGGAGATAGCCACATCACTCCATAATCCCACACCCCCTCCATACTCCCACAGCCATTCCAGCAGGCAACCACATCCTTGTATTTGTACATCACATCGGAAGTGTCTTGTGCGTCCCTCTGATTTACGGTACAGTGTAGGATTGTAGCATGCATTTTTGCATTCTTTCAACCTCCCCCATTTGCATTATGCATTCTTGTCCCCACAATGGAACGTCGTTCCGCAGAACTATGTTCCTAGTCGAATTGCATGATGATTTTTTCTGATTTGCTTATTTTGCAATAGAATGCATGCCGCTAGTACTCTGGGTTCCTTGCTTCTCGATGTTACATTGACTAATCGATAGATCATTGTCATATCACACCGTACTTGGTTTCGTTTGTCGACACATAGTGTGAAGTCAAGAAATTAGCTGGACCCGGGTGCCCAATTAGTGTACACCACGGCAGTCCTTACAGACCCAAAAAGTTTTTTAAGGGCCGCCTTTAGGGACCGCCCCCATGCGCCTTTTTCCAGCGGCCCGGCACGGGCCATTTTTGTCCCCTTTTTGGGGGACCCCCGAGAACACAAAGAGTTATGTGGGAATTCCACTAGCCCAAAAAAGGGGAAATATTAACTAACAAAAAAGCACACATTCCCCAAAAATTGTCGGCGCTCCTTGCGCCTGGACAAACTCATCGCTGTCCGAAAGTGTGTGGAGGCCGTCGGGGCCTCCACGAGATCCTCCAAGATGTCGGCGGGCGCGGGGGGGGGGGGGGTGGCTCTGGCAGGGTCGGCCGCCTGGGCAAACGCGGTGGCGGTGTTCCGCATGCCGCCCCCCGACGCATCGTACTAGTGCTGGGCGCCGGGGTCATACACGGGGCGTGGGGGGAGCAGCAGAGCAGCCCAGGAAACCGCAAAATAGACCCTTCCCCTGCAGCCACTAGCGGCACCATCCGATCGTGACCCAATGCTGGAGGGCCACGTGGAAATGTGCCGTCCCGAACCGCACACCTCGCGGGTCGCCGCACATATTGAGCGAGCTCAGCGACCCGACGCTCATACCCTACGGCACTGGGGTGAGGGGCTCGCCAGGGAGAGGGCACCAAGTCCAGGCGCCCCCTCGCTCTCTGTCCCGCCGCCGAGTGCCTTTGTTTTCGCCTTGCCGGCGAATTGGGCACCGCACGAGGCGGCCAAAGACCCACTCAATAATTATATGCGCGTTTGACGCGCCTGCGAACAAGGGTTGGTTATTTGCGCAGCCCTCTTGGGGGGCCTGGGCCGACCTCGGCACTAATGCGGCCTTGCGGGTGGCCGCACAAGTGGGCCCCACGGCTTTTAGGAGCTAATGGTGGAGGGTTAGTTTGGGGGGGGGGTCGGGGGGGGTAGGCCTCCACCAGGTCCCCCTCCCCCCCCCTCCAACACCCCAGCCCCCCCCTCGTCTACCACCACCTCCCGATTTCCCTCCGCCTGGCGGCCCCCTCCCCCCGCTGTCCTGATTGTCACCCGTAGGGGTCCATTGGGCTCCAAGGACGTCCCTCAAAAAACCGCGAAGTTATTGCGGCTTTTGGTACCGGCTGTGTGCCCCGAACGATAAGCAACAATTTACCGTACCACCATTGGAATTCAGTTCGCATGCATTCATTTGCCTTGGCAATGGTAGCCAATTCTTAGGCATCCTATCCGCGATCAAAACTTGATTTCTCATTACCGCTGATGGCCATGGTGGTGCACCACACCGCCAATCATAGGTCATGGGTCACAGACACACATTCGGGAGCAATCATGGTAGAACCACCTTTGCCATCACACAAACTGGCCACCAAGCCCCCCCTCCCCCCCGCCAACTAGTGCACAGTCTTCAGATTGTCGCCAGTGTAATGAGCCATTCACAAGGTGACTCTCAATCCCATGTCTTCTGCAAGTTGTGTGGCTTATCCTTTCACAGAAGCACATGCCAACTGGCACGATCCACCAGAATCACGCGCCTACATCATCCCCATGGCCGTGGCCAAGTATAGTTCATCATCTTTCGGGGCCCATGAAAAACACCTCCCACTCACCACCATTGTCCATGGTATTCAGGCTTGGCATCTCTTCCGTCAGATCTTGCCATTGCGCGCCGTCCAAAAAACTCGACCACAACGCCAGCGAGTAGCGGCCCCACACCACCAATATCTGTCCATCACTGAAATCACCTCCCAAGCGCATGGCCACGCCATATGAAAACCTTATCAACGCCAGGTTCACCTGCGCCTCATTTCCTCGTAGCCCGCTTGGGCGCCTTGGTAGACGGGGGTGGAATGAGCACCTGGGACTGGGTTGCAGATTGGGTCCCAGGCTTGGCCTGGGCGGGCGGAGGGGGGTCACCGTTGTTCAAGCTGTCAACCGGACATTCCGCCCCTCGAGTCCATAATGCCGTCAACCATCTACATCCCGTTGTCCAAGTGTTCCTTGCCGAATCTTGCAACAAAAAGGGCCATCTTGGCCATTCCCGACAAACCTTGGAGGGCAGTGGCCAACTCGCCGACCTTGTCCCTCAATGCCAAGGCCACCTCACGCCGGGCACGACACTCGATACGCATCACGGGACATGCGCTCCTCGCGAACCGGTTCCTTTGACTTCGTAGCACTCTCCACCCCCTTCCGTAGTTCCTTTTGCAACACACCGCGGTCGTCAATGAGTGTCCGCCGCTCCTTGTCCCGCGCGTCCCACTTGTCACGCCGCTCCTTCTACCATGCCTGACGCTGCTTGTTGCGTTGCTCCTCCCATTGCTCTCTTTCCCGTGTGTGCGTTGCGCCCAAATCACTCAATGCCTTTGAGTCGGCCCCACCGCAACACGCCTCCAGTGCCTCCGCCATCAACGCCTGTCCTCACCCCTTCCCCATTCGCGGCACTCGCGTACGTCCCAACCGCCGGGCCGCCGTATCGTCGGTGTTATTGAACATGCTGTCATCCTTCACGACCGTGGCATCCTTCTTGTGGGCCTGCCGGCTGGTCACCTCCATTTTCCGACGCTCCAACGCACCATTGGCGTGCACCGCCAGTGCCGTGGCACTGGGCCCTAGCCCCACCACGGTAGCCCACGAAACCGACTTGCGCACACGGAGGGTGCCCTTGTGCACCGTGCAAGGTGTGACGGGGATTTGTGACTCGGGGGGTTGGTATGGGTAGTGGTACTAGGTCACAAGTACAGGGTGCATGGTCCACTTGTGGGGCACATAAGCCAAAAACGGTGTCTCTAGCTCCAGGGGCTCCCCAGCGTACTGAACCCGCACCTCGTTCAACAGGTTCACCACAATGGTGCACTTGCCGGGAGCCAACACGTGGTAGTACGCGGGGGGCTTCCATGTCTGCAGCAACGACCTGCAAGGCCCGAATGGACTGCACCGTCGGGACCACAGACTCCTCCATCTCCTGCGCCGCCACCCCCAAGCCTGCCGCCAGCCCGGTACGTTTCGTCGGCTCGGTGCCTTCCGCCGGATCCATGTCCCCGGGGTTGACGCCCAACCGCACATGCTGCGCACTGCCACACCCAAAGTCGAGGGGCTACCAGCTCACGCCGTCCTAAAATGGAAGACACAAGCATGTGGTGGGGCGGGGTTGTGAACAGGTGCATAGAAGGGGCACACCGGCAAATGATCGATGTGGAAAGCAACCATTTACTGTGAGGTAACCCGAATGTCACCGCGCGGTAAAAAACTGCTGCCGCATGGTAACAATTTTTTTACCGGGGCAGGGCACACAGGGGAGGTAGGTGACCATGAAGTAAGAAATGGGTCACCGCACGGTACACAGACTTTTACCGCACGGTAAGCAAAATTTTAGTTTGCAGTAACGACAACCCGAATGTAAATTCGATTCAAATGCATCGTTTCACCGGATACAAACTACATTATCCCCTGAGGTTTCTAGTCACCAGTATGCAACCCGGGATGCACCACCATGCACTTCTGCATGTGAGAGGAAGCCACACCCCACTGTGGCAAGCAAACGTAATCTTAAGAGCCTGTTGGCTCGTCCTTTTCGAGAGGTTCATGTACCCCAACATCTCCATGGCCGCTGAGTTGATGCCGAGGCACCGGTGAAATACCATCACGTGGCACAAAAAAGGGCAAGTTTGCTTGTTCCTACGGCGGTTTGCGCATCCTTGAAGGTGCCCCTTTGCAAACCCAAGGGGGTGTTTCTCTCGCCACATACGAAAAATCCTCGTTGCGCAAAACGTGCAATTCGCGTACACACTACATGTTCACGCGGTGCCTTAGTCAGGCAGTAGCCTCATTATATGAAATGCACTATATGAGATCAATTTTTTGAGATGAAAGCATCCCAAGAGGTGTAGAGGGCTTGCTTTGGCCATGCCCTTTGCCGCGCAGCCAACCCCCCCTGTCGGAGCGCCCAGTCCAAATTGTCATTGCGGATAACCTCCGCATATGACTTCCTCAAAAGCCCCCCCCCCCCCCCCCCGAGCCGTCCATTCTCTTCGCCGCCCCCCTTTGAAAGATCTCCGTCGGATTTTCGACTTGAGAACTTTGTGCCTCTCTTCCCCCCTGAACGCACCAAACCTCACCAACCCCCCAAGGGTGGCCGCGCAGTGGACAAGGTGGTCCACGAATACGTGCGACCACACTGCTATGAGCAAGGGTAGGGCACGATGGGCGTCCCCAATCTCACCAAAAAGGGTACGGGGTTGCTCCACCTCACCATGGGTTAATCGCTCCCCAAAACAGCATGCCAAATTGTGGGAACGGGCAAACACCCCAACCCACTCCTCAAAAATGTTTGTCCACGAAAATCTCCCATGCCCCAAGGGTTGTTGCAACAATCCCTCTACACGCACTCCCGCAATTAACGGTACCCACCCACGATGGCGTAGGCACCACATGGTACAACTAGCGTCCACGGCAACTTTTGTTTTTTGGCCTCCGCGCTGGCTTCAAACGCATCATGCTCGGCAACACTACGCAATCGCACCTATGCCTCCGCAAAAAACTTTGCACCCACTCAAGTGCCCGTGTGTGGGACCACCGAAGCTCCTCAATCAACGCCTTTGTCATGGTGTGGAAGCCGGTGAACACCAATCGTTGCAAGCCATGCAAAGGTAAATCAGGAACACGATTCCGCGGGGGGGGGGGGGGGATTTTGGCGAGCACTTGTCTATACCAACCCCACACATTGGCTATGTGACTTGTCCCAATCGCAAAATCAGCCAAACATGCTTGGAGGTTTTTCCGACACACCCAACACACTGTTACAACGTCAACTTGGGCCTTGGCATCGGCCACGATGACACACTACACCATCCTACAAAAACCCCCCCCCGGCCATTGATTCCATATTGTGCAACAAAATGGCGGACTTGTGTTTCCATGTGTGCCGCTCTACACATGTCGGCAAGAAGTTTTCCCTATTTGGGACCATGCAACAAAGCCCATGAACTCAGATGCACACCATTTGCCGTTAGATCACCCAATGTGAAGTGCACATCAGAATGGTTCCACACGGCCGTGCCGTTCATGAATATGTGAGGATGGGCCGCCCCTGCCATACGCCATTGGGGGGGCGTGGCTCCCCAAATGAGGGCAACATTTTCGCTCAATGCGCAACCATTGGCAAAGTACCTGTTGCCTTTGTGGTCCACCACGTGGGTTGCAACGGGGGGGGGGAGGCGACAGGGCACGCCATCGCTCCAACATGATGGCTCCCGCTGCCTTCATGGCGGTTAGCGGATTGGAGTAGAGGGTGGTGCGGAGAGACAAGCCTTCTTTGCGCATAGCCCATCATTGTACCCAGGCTCTCTGCTCTTGGGTGGGTTCTAGTTGGATTCCCTCGCCATGTGGAAGCGGTACTTGCACACGGATATGTGTTGGGGTAACTTCCGTAGCGGTCCATGGGGCTCCAAAGACGGCCCTCAAGAAATCGCGAAGGTGTTGCAGCTTTTGGTACCGCGCTGTGTGCCCCGCACAGTAAGCAAAAATTTACCGTGCGGTAACCACAACCACCATTGGAATTCAGTTCGCATGCATTTATTTGCCTTGGCAACGGTACCCATTTCTTAAGCACCCTCTCCGTGATCAAAACCTGATTTCTCATTACCCCTGATAGCCATGGTGCTGCACCACACCGCCAATCATAGCTCATGGGTCAGAGACACACATTCGGGAGCAATCATGGTAGAATCATCTTTGCCATCACACAAACTGGTCACGTAGCACCCCCCCCCCCCCCCGCGCCGCCAAATAGAGCAGAGTCTTCAGATTGTCGCCAGTGTAATGAGCCATTCACAAGTTGACTCTCAACCTCATGTCTTCTGAAGCGTGTGTGGCTTATCCTTTCACAGAAGCATATGACAACTGGCAGGGTGGACGGCCGTGACTCGGTGGCGCTTTGGTGGAGTTTTTGTGACGGCGGGCTGTGGCAAGGTCTGACGCAAGAGATGCCGAGCCTCAATACCATGGACACTGGTAGTGAGTGGGAGGTGTCCTCCATGGACCCCGAAAGATGATGAACTATACTTGGCCACGGCCATGAGGATGATGCAGGGGAGGGATTCCCGTGCATGCGCCCAAGTCGGTCAATGCCTTTGACTCGGCCCCACCGCGCAACGCCTCTACTGCCTCCGCCACCAGCGCCTGTCCTTACCACTTCCCCATTCATGGCACTCGCGTACGTCCCAACCGCCGGGCTGCCGTGCACCATTGTGGTGAACGTGTTGAATAAGGTGCGGGTTGAGGACGCTGGGGCGGCCCTGGAGCTGGCCTTCCAGCTCTGCACCAGGGGAACCTGGGTGCTCAATATTCCACGGAGGCTATAAATATTCCACGGAGGGGGTTGAATGTTTCACAGAGGGTCAAAATATTACACAGAGGGTCTCAATATTTCATGGAAGGGGGTAAACATTCCACGGAGGGTCTAGATATTCCACGGAGGATCTGAATATTCCATGTAGGGGGTTAAATATTCCACGATGGGTCGAAATACTCCACGGAGGGGGTTGAATATTCCATGGAGGGTTTCAATATTCCACGGAGGGTCTAAGTTTTCCGCGCAGGGTCTAAATATTCCACGGGGTCCAAATATTCTACGGAGGGTGTTAAATATTCCACGGAGGGTCTAAATATTCCACGTAGGGGGTTAAATATTGCACGGAGGGTCTAAATATTCCACGGAGGGCCTACATATTCTAGGGAGGCTCGAAATAATCCACGGAGGGGTTTAAATGTTCCTCGGAGGGTCCATATATTCCACGGAGGGGGTGTAATATTCCACGGAGGGTCCAAATGTTTCCACGGAGGGTCTAAACATTCCACGGAGAGTGTAAATGGTCCACGGAGGGGGTTACATATTCCACGGAGGGGGTTAAATATTCCACGGAGGGTCTAAATATTCGACGGAGGGGGTTAAAAATTCCACGGACGGTTGGAATATTCCAAAGACGGGGTTAAGTATTCTACGGAGGGTCTAAATATTCCACGGAGGACCTGAATATTCTAGGGACGGTCTAAATATTCCACGGCAGATCGAAATATTCCACGGAGGGGGTTAAATTTTCCACCGAGGGTCTAAATATTCCACGGAGGGGGTTAACTTTTGCACGGAAGGTCTAAATATTCCACGGAAAGGGTTAAATATTCCTCAGAGCGTCAAAATATTCCACGGACGGGGTTAAATATTCCACGGAGGGTCTAAATACTCCACAGAGGGTATAATTATTCCACGGGGGGTCTAAATAATCCACGGTGGGTCTAAATATTCCACGTAGGGGGTTGAATATTCCACAATGGGGCGAAATAATCCGCGGAGGGGGTTAAATATTCCATGGAGGGTCTAAATATTCCACGGAGGGTCTAAATATTCCACGGAGGGTGTTAAACATTCCACGGAGGGCCAAAATATTCCACGGAGGGTTTTAACTATTCCATGGAGGGTCTAAATATTACATGCAGGGGGTGAAATATTCCACGCAGGGTCTAAATATTCTTTGGAGGGGGTTTAATATTCCACAGGGGGTCTAAATATTCCATGGAGCGTCTAAATATTCCGCGGAGGGGTCTAAATATTCCAAGGAGGGTCTAAATACGCCACGGAGGGTCTGAATATTCTGTGGAGGGGGTTTAATATTCCACGGGGGGTCTAAATATTCCCCGGAGGGGTTTAAATATTCCATGGAGGGACTAAATATTCCGCGGAGGGGTCTAAATATTCCAAGGAGGGTCTAAATACGCCACAGAGGGTCTAAATATTCTTTGGAGGGGATTTAATATTCCACGGAGGGTTTAAATATTCCTTGGAGGGGTTTGAATACTCCATGGAGGGTCTAAATATTCCACGGGTGGGTTTAAATATTCCAAGGAGGGTCTAAATATTACATGGAGGGTCTGAATATTCCACGGAGGGGGTTAGATATTCCACGGAGGGTCTAAATACTCCACGGAGGGTCTAATGATTCCACGGAGGGGCTGAGGGCCTAAATATTCCCTGGAGGGTCTAAATATTCCACGGAGGGGCTAATTTTTCCACGGAGGGGGGTAAGCAGGCATGTAACGTGTTTACTCTGCCACAGATCGGGGTAAACACGTGTCTAACGTGTTTATCGTTCCTCGGAGGGGGGTAAACAGATGTGTAATATTTTTAATGTTCCACGGTGGGGTGTCTAATTGTTTTAATCTTCCACGGAGGAGGGTAAACAGGTGTCCAAGGTGTTGAATGTTCCACATAGGGCGGTAAACCGGTGTCTAATGTGTTCAATTTTCCACCGGTCGAGGTAAACAGGTGTCTAATGTGTTTAATGTTCCACAGAGGGGGGTAAAAAGGTGTCTAAGGTGTTGAATGCCCCACGGAGGGGCTTACACAAGAGTCCAATGTGTTGAATGTTTGGCAAAGGACAAAACATGTGTGTAATGTGTTCCACAGGTCGAGGTAAACAGGTGTCTAATGTGCTTAATGTTCCACGGATCGGGATAAACAGGTTTCTAATGTGTGTAATGTTCCACGGGTCGTGGTAAACAGGTGTCTAATGTGTTTAACGTTCCACAGAGGCGGGTACTCAGGTGTCTACTGTGTTTGATGTTCCACGGAACGGGGTAAGCAGGTGTCCAATGGAAACCCCCCCCCAAAAATGCAAACACCCACGCATCAGAAATAATAGTGGGGGCCTGGGGGGAGCAGTGACCCATCTATTCTTAGGTGGACCGCTCCCCTAGCACACAGTCACGGGTGCCAATTCCCACAATTACGGGTTTTTGCATTTCCTACGTTTTCCCATTTTCCACATCTTCCCCCTTTCGTACACCCCCCTTAAAAGGTTCCATTTATCACGGGCTGGGGGATGTTTTTCCCTATTGTCATCAACATTTTTATTCAAGGGGGGAAGAGTATCAAATGCTTCCTTGTCGGTCTTCGGGGGAGATGGGGGGTCAGAATCTTTGCGAGGTACATTACCTTTTTTTGATGTGGTTCTCTTCTTGGGGGGGGCTAGGGGTTGTCGGACTTTTGCTTAGATGTCTTCTAGTGTGGCTCTGCGACACGACATGCCAAATGAGACTTGAGACTTCAGACTTTATGCACATAGCTAGTGGAGCGGTTGGTGGGCTGGTGCGGGGAGGAGGGTTGTATGGGTCCGGCGGGGGACATGGATGCGGCGTGCGGATCGCCAGTGTTGCACCGCTGGTAGGTCCCCCCCACATGCCCGAGGAACATTGCGCGGCGGGTGTTCGGGAAGGGGACCATGGTTTGGACGTGGGGCGCGTTGGCTTGGGCGATGCTGCGCGCATGTGGCACAGCCGGCATGCGGTGGCCGCAGATGGGACGAGCAATGGACATCCACAAGTATCCACTCGGCGGCCATGGAGAGGTTGGAGGACATCAACGTCTCGAAAAGGAGGAGCCAACGGCTCTCAACATTACGTGTGGTGGCCACAGCGGGGTAGAGCTTCCTCTCACAGCTAAGAGTGCATTGTGGTGCATTGTGGGTTGCATAATGGTGACTACAAACCTCATGGGCTAATGCACTTTGTATCCGGTGAAGGCATGCATGTGAATTGAATTCAAATTCGGGTTGTCGTTACCGTACTGTTAAATTTTGCTTACTGCGTGGTAAAAGTCTACGTGTTGTGTTGTAACGGATTTCTTACCGCATGGTCAACTTGCTCCTGTGTCAGCCCTGCCCCGGTAAAAATATCGTTACCATGCGGTAACAGCTTCTTTACCCCACCGTGAAATTCGGGTTACCTCACAATAAACGGTTGCTTTCCACATCAATCACTTGCCGGTGTGCCTCTTCTATGCACCTGTTCACAACCCTGCCCAACCACATGCTTGTGTCTTGCATCTTAGGACGGTGTCAGCTTGAAGCCCCTCAACTTTGGGCGTGGCAGGGCACAGCGGCTGCGATCGGACGTCGGCCCCGTGGACATGGAGCCGGAGACAGCGACCGATCCGAGGACACGTACGGGGCCGGCGGCAGGCTTGGGGGTGGCGTGGCAGGCAATCGAGGAGTCTCTCGTCCCGATGATGCCGTCCATGCGGGCGTTGCACTCCGTGAAATATTTAGACCCTCCGTGGAATATTTAACCCCCTCCGTGAAATATTTAGACCCTCCGTGGAATGTTTAGGTCCTCCGTGGAATATTTAGACCCCCCGTGGAATGTTTAGACGCTCCGTGGAATATTTAGACCCTCCGTGGAATACGTAGACCCTCCGTGGAATATTTAACCCCCTCCGTGGAATATTCAGACCCTCCTTGGAATGTTTAGGTCCTCCGTGGAATATGTAGACCCTCCGTGGAATATTTACACCCTCCGTGGAATATCTAGACCCTCCCTGGAACATTTAGACGCTCCGTGGAATATTCAGACCCTCCGTGCAATAGTTAGACCCTCCGTGGAATATACAACCATCTCAGGGGAACATCTAGACCTTCCATGGAATGTTTAAGCCCTTCCGAGGAATATTTTAGCCCCTCCGTGGAATATTTAGACCGTCGGTGGAATGTTTAGACCCTCCGAGGAATATTTAACCCCCTCCGAGGAATATTTAACGCCCTCGATGGAATATTTAGACCTTCCGTGGAATATTTAACCCCCTCCGTGGAACATTGAGACCCTCCGTGGAATACTTAACCCCCTCCGTGGAATATTCAACCCCTCCCTGGAATATGTAGCCCCTCCGTTGAATATTCAACCCCTCCGTGGAATATTTTGGATCCTCCGTGGAATATTTAGACCCTCCGTGGAATAATTCACCCCCTCCGTGGAATATTTAGATCCTCCTTGGAATATTTAGACCCTCCATGGAGACATTTGGACCCTCCGTGGAATATTCAACCCCCTCCGTGGAATATTTGGACCCTCCGAGGAATATTTAACCCCCTCCGTAGAAGATGTCACCCCCTCCGTGGAATATTTAGACCCTCCGTGGAATATTTTGGCCCTCCTCGGAATATTGAACCCCCTCCCTAGAATATTTAGACCCTCCGGGGAGCATTTAACACCCTTCATGGAATATTTGGACCCCCCGTGCAATATTTAGACCCTGCGCACAAAATCTAGACCCTCCGTGGAATATTTAGACCCACCATGGAATATTCAACCCCCTCCGTGGAGTATTTGGACCCATCGTGGAATATTTAACCCGCTACGTGGAATATTTAGACCTTCCGTGGAATATCTAGACACTCCGTGAAATGTTTACCCCCCTCCGTGAAATATTGAGACCCTCTGTGGAATAATTAGACCCTGGGTGGAAAATCTATACCCTTTGTGGAATATTTAGACCCTCCGTGAAACATTCAACCCTCTGTGGAATATTTCGACCCTCCGTGGAATGTTTAACAGCCTCCATGGAATATTTACAGCCTCCGTGGAATATTTAACCCCCTCCATGAAATATTTCGACCCTCCGTGGAATATTTAACCCCCTCCGTGGAATATTTAGACCCTCCGTGGAATGTTTAGGTCCTCCGTGGTGGATTCAGACCTTCCGTGGAACATTTGGACCCTCCGTGGAACATTTAGACCCTCCGTGGAAAAGTTAGACCCTCCGTGGAACATCTAACCCCCTCCGTGGAACATGTCGACCCTCCATGGAATGTTTAGGTCCTCTGCGGAATATGTACACCCTCTGTGGAATATTTAGACGCTCCGTGGAATATTTAGACCCTCCGGTGAACATTTAGACCCTCCGTGGAACATTTAGACCCTTCGTGCAAAATTTAGACCCTCCGTGGAATATTTAACCCTCTCCGGGGAATATCTAGACCCTCCGTGGAATGTTTAACCCCCTCCGAGGAATGTTTTAGCCCCTCCGTGGAATATTTAGACCGTCGGTGGAATATTTAGACCCTACATGGAATATTTAACCCCCTCCCTGGAATATTTAGACCCTCCGAGGAATATTTAACCCCCTCCGAGGAATATTTAACCCCCTGTGTGGAATATTTAGACCTTCCGTGGAATACTTAACCCCCTCCGTGGAATATTTAAACCCTGCCTAGAATATCAACGCCCTCCGTGGAACATTTAGACCGTCCGTGGAATATTTAACCCCCTCCGTGGAATGTTCAGACCCTCCGTGGAATATTTAACCCCCTGCGTGGAATATTTAGACCCTCCGTGGAATATGTGACCCCCTCCGTGGAATATTTAGACCCTTCGTGGAATATTTAGAGCCTCCGTGGAATATTTAGACCCTCGGGGGAATATTTAGACCCTCCGTGGAAACATTTGGACCCTCCGAGGAACATTTAAACCCCTCCGTGGGATATTTAGACCTTCTGTGGAAGATTTAGACCCTACCTACAATATCCAGGCCCTTAGTCGGAAAATTAGGTCCTCCGTGGAATATTTCGACCCTCCGTGGAACATTTAACCGCCTCTGTGGAATCTTTAACCCCCTCCGTGCAATATTTAGACCCTCTGTGGAATATTCAACCCCCTCCGTGGAAAATTTAGACCCTCCGTGGAATATTAAGATCCTCTGTGGAATATTTAACCCCCTGCGTGGAATATTTCGACCTTCCATGGAATATTTAGACCCTCCGTGGAAAATTCAACCCCCTCCGTGGAATATTTGGACCCTCCGTTGAATATTTAGACGCTCCGTGGAATTTCTAGACCCTCCATGATAGTATTCCGACTTTCCGGGTAAAATTTAGACCCTCCCTGGAAGATTGAACCCGCTCCGTGGAATATTTAGACCCTCCGTGGAATACTTAACCCCCTCCGCCGAATATTTAGACCCTCCGTGGAATAGTTCACATTCTCGGGGAACATTTAGACCCTCCGTGGATTATTTCACCCCCCCCCGTGGAATATTTAGACCCTCCGAGGAACATTCAACCCCCCCTCCGGTACATTTAGACCCTCCGAGGAATATTTCACCCCCTCCGTGGAATATTTAGACCTTCCGTGGAATATTTAGACCCTTCCTAGAATATTTAGACCCTCCGTGCAATATTTAGACCCTCCGTGGAATATACAACCATCTCCGGGGAATATCTAGAACTTCCGTGGAATGTTTAAGCCCCTCCGAGGAATATTTTAGCCCCTCCGTGAAATATTTAGACCGTTGGTGGAATATTTAGACCCTCCGAGGAATATTTAACCCCCTCCGAGGAATATTTAACCCCCTCCAAGGAATGTTCAGACCTTCCGTGGAACATTTAACCCCCTCCGTGGAACATTTAGACCCTCCGTGGAATACTTAACCCCCTCCGTGGAATATTCAACCCCTCCGTGGAATATGTAGCCCCTCCGTTGAATATTTAACCCCTCCGTGGAATATTTTGGATCCTCCGTGGAATAATTCACCCTCTCCGTGGACTATTTGGATCCTCCTTGGAATATTTAGACCCTCCATGGAGACCTTTGGACCCTCCATGGAATATTTAACCCCCTCCGTGGAATATTTGGACCCTCCGAGGAATATTTAATCCCCTCCGTAGAATATTTCACCCCCTCCGTGGAATATTTAGACCCTCCGTGGAATATTCAACCCCCTCCGTGGAAAATTTAGACCCTCCGTGGAATATTAAGATCCTCCGTGGAATATTTAACCCCCTGCGTGGAATATTTCGACCCTCCATGGAATATTTAGACCCTCCGTGGAAAATTCAACCCCCTCCGTGGAATATTTGGACCCTCCGTTGAATATTTAGACGCTCCGTCGAATTTCTAGACCCTCCATGATAGTATTCCGACTCTCCGGGTAATATTTAGACCCTCCGTGGAAGATTGAACCCCCTCCGTGGAATATTTAGACCCTCCGTGGAATATTTAACCCCCTCCGCCGAATATTTAGACCCTCCGTGGAATAGTTCACATTCTCGGGGAACATTTAGACCCTCCGTGGATTATTTCACCCCCCCCGTGGAATATTTAGACCCTCCGAGGAACATTCAACCCCCCCTCCGGTACATTTAGACCCTCCGAGGAATATTTCACCCCCTCCGTGGAATATTTAGACCTTCCGTGGAATATTTAGACCCTTCCTAGAATATTTAGACCCTCCATGCAATATTTAGACCCTCCGTGGAATATACAACCATCTCCGGGGAATATCTAGAGCTTCCGTGGAATGTTTAAGCCCCTCCGAGGAATATTTTAGCCCCTCCGAGGAATATTCAACCCCCTCCAAGGAATGTTCAGACCTTCCGTGGAACATTTAACCCCCTCCCTAGAACATTTAGACCCTCCGTGGAATACTTAACCCCCTCCGTGGAATATTCAACCCCTCCGTGGAATGTGTAGCCCCTCCGTTGAATATTTAACCCCTCCGTGGAATATTTTGGATCCTCCGTGGAATATTTAGACCCTCCGTGGAATAAATCACCCTCTCCGTGGAATATTTAGACCCTCCTTGGAATATTTAGACCCTCCATGGAGACCTTTGGACCCTCCGTGGAATATGTAACCCCCTCCGTGGAATATTTGGACCCTCCGAGGAATATTCAACCCCCTCCGTAGAATATTTCACCCCCTCTGTGGAACATTTAGACCCTCCGTGGAATATTTAGGCCCTCCGTGGAATATTTAACCCCCTCCCTGGAATATTTAGACCCTCCGTGGAGCATTTAACCCCCTCCGTGGAATATTTAACACCCTCCGTAGAATATTTGGACCCCCCGTGCAATATTTAGACCCTGCGCGGAAAATTTAGACCCTCCCTGGAATATTTAGACCCATCATGGAATATTCAACCCCCTCCGTGGAGTATTTCGACCCATCGTGGAATATTTAACCCCCTACGTGGAATATTTAGATCCTCCGTGGAATATCTAGACACTCTGTGGAATGTTTACCCCCTTCCGTGAAATATTGAGACCCTCTGTGGAATATTTAGACCCTCGGTGGAACACCTATACCCTCTATGGAATATTTAGACCCTCCGTGAAACATTCAACCCTCTGTGGAATATTTCGACCCTCCGTGGAATGTTTAACACCCTCCGTGGAATATTTACGGCCTCCGTGGAATATTTAGACCCTCCGCGGAATATTTGCACCCTCCGTGGAACATTTAGACCCTCGGTGCAATATTTAGACCCTCCATGGAATATTTAACCCTCTCCGGGGAATATCTAGACCCTCCGTGGAATGTTTAACCCCCTCCGAGGAATGTTTTAGCCGCTCCGTGGAATATTTAGACCGTTGGTGGAATATTTAGACCCTACGTGGAATATGTAACCCCCTCCTTGGAATATTTAGACCCTCCGAGGAATATTTAACCCCCTCCGAGAAATATTTAATCCCCTCCGTGGAATATTTAGACCGTCCGTGGAATACTTAACCCCCTCCGTGGAATATTTAGACCTCCCGTGGAATATTTAGACCCTACCTAGAATATCAGGCCCTCCGTGGCATATTTAGACCGTCCGTGGAATATTTGACCCGTTTCGTGGAATATTTAGACCCTCCGTGGAATATTCAACCCCCTCTGTGGAATATTTAGACCCTCCGTGGAATATTTAACCCGCTACGTGGAATATTGGGACCCTCCGTGGAATATTCAACCCCCTACGTGTAAATTTTAGATCCTCCGTGGAATCTTTAACCCTCTCCGTGTAATATTTAGACCCTCCGTGGAATATTTAGACCCTTGGTGGAATATTTAGACCCTCCGTGGAAACATTTGGACCCTCCGAGGAATATTTAACCCCCTCCGTGGAAGATTTAGACCCTCTGAGGAATATTTAAACCCCTCCGTGGGATATTTAGACCTTCTGTGGAAGATTTAGACCCTCCCTACAATATCCACGCCCTCCGTCAAAAATTTAGGCCCTCCGTGGAATATTTCGACCCTCCGTGGAACATTTAACCCCCTCCGTGGAATATTTAACCCCCTCCGTGCAATACCTAGACCCTCCGTGGAAGATTTAGACCCTCCGTGAAATATTTAACCCCCTCCGTGCAACAGTTAGACCCTCCGTGGAATGCTCAACCCCCTCCGTGGAAAATTTAGACCCTCCGTGGAATATTCAAATCCTCCGTGGAATATTTAACCCCCTCCGTGGAAGATTTAGACCCTCCATGGAATATTTAGACCCTCCGTGGAATATTCGACCCCCTCCGTGGAATATTTGGACCCTCCGTGGAATATTTAGACCCTCCGTGGAATTTCTAGACCCTCCATGATCGTATTCCGACTCTCCGTGGAATATTTAGACCCTCCGTGGAAGATTGAACCCCCTCCGTGGAATATTTAGACCCTCCGTGGCATATTTAACCCCCTCCGTGGAATATTTAGACCCTCCCTGGAAGATCTAGACCCTCCGTGGAATGATTAGACCCTCCGCCTAATATTTAGACCCTCCGTGGAATAGTTCACACTCTCGGGGAACATTTAGACCCTCCGTGGATTATTTCACCCCCCCCGTGGAAGATTTAGACCCTCCGTGGAACATTCAACCCCCCCTCCGGTATATTAAAACCCTCTGAGGAATATTTCACCCCCTCCGTGGAACATTTAGAGCTTCCGTGGAATATTTAGACCCTCCCTAGAATATGCAGGCTGTCCGTGGAATATTTAGACCCTCCGTGGAATTTTTAACCCCCTCTGTGGAACATTCAGACCCTCCGTGGAATATTTAACCCCCTCCGTGGAATATTTGTACCCTCCGTGGAATTTTTAACCCCCTCCGTGGAATATTTAGACCCTCCGTGGAATGTTCAGACCCTCCATGGAATATTTCGACTCTCCGTGGAATATTCAACCTCCTCCGTGGAATATTTGGACCCTCGGTGGAATAGTTAGACCGCGCGTGGAATACTTAATCCCCTCCGTGGAATATTTAGAACCGCCATGGAATATTTAACCCCCTCGGTGGAACATTTACACCCTCCGTGGAATATTTAGACCATCCGTGGAATATTCAACCCCCTCCATGGAAGGTTTAGACCCTCCGTGCAATATTTAACCCCCTCCGTGGAATATTTCACCACCTCCGTGGCATGTTTAACCCGCGGAATATTTAGACCTTCCATGGAATATTTACACCCCTCCGTGGAATATTTAGACCCTCCGTGGAATATTTCGAGTATGTGGAATATTCAAACGTCTCCGTGGAATATTTGGACCCTCCCTGGAAAATTTAACCTCCCGCGTGGAACAGTTGACCCCCTCCGTGAAATATTTATACGCTCCGTGGAATATTTAACCCCCTCCGTGGAACATTAGACTCTCCGGGGAATAGTTAACCCCCTCCGGGGAATATTTAACCCCCCCGCGTGGAACATTTGACCCCCTCCGTGAAATATTCAGACCCTCCGTTGAATATTTAACCCCCTCCGTCGAATGTTGAGGCCCTCCTTGGAATATTTAGACCCTCTATGGAATATTTGGACCATCGGTGGAATATTGAACCCCCTCTGTGGAATATTTAGACCCTGTGTGGAACATGTAACCCCCTGTGTGGAATATTTAGACTCTCTGTGGAATATTGAGACCCTCCATTGAATATTTAGACCCTCCGTGGAATATTTAGACCCTCCTTGGAGTATTTAGACCATCCGTGGAATATTTAACCCCATGCGTGGAACATTTAGACCCTCCGCGAAACATGTAACCCCCTCCGTGGGATATTTAGACCCTCCATGCAATGTTTGGACCCTCCGTGGAATATTTAACCCCCTCCGTGCAATATTTGGACCCTCCGTGGTATATTTAGACCCCTCCGTGGAATATTTAGGCCCTTCGTGGAATATTTAGATGCTCCGTGCAATATTTAGACCCCCCGTGGAATACTTAACCCCCTCCGTGGGACATTTACACCCTCCGTGCAATATTTACACCTTGCGTGGAATATTTAACCCCCTCCGTGAAATATTTAACCCCTGCTGTGGAACATTTGGACCCTCCGTGGAATATTAAGACCCTCCGTGGAATATTGAACCGCCTCTATGGAATACTTACACACTCCGTGGAATATTTAGACCATCCGTGGAATATTCAACGCGATCCATGCAATGTTTAGACCCTCCATGGAATATTTAAACCCCTTCCTGAAATATTTACACCCTCCATGGAAAATTAACGCCCTCCGTGGCATATTTAGACCCTTGATGGAATATTTGGACCCTCCGTGGAATATTTAACCCACTCCGTGAAATATCCAGACCCTGCGTGGAATATATAACGCCCTCCGTGGAATATTTAGACCCTCCGTGGAATGTCCAGACCCTCCGTGGAATATGTAGACTCTCCGTGGAACATATAACCCCCTCCGTGGAATATTTAGACCCTCCGCAGAATATTTCACCCCTCCGTGGAATATTTAGACCCTCCGTGGGAAACTTGGACCCTCTGTGGAATACTAAACCCCCTCCGTGGAATATTTAGAACCTCCGTGGAATATTTGGACCCTCCGTGGGTTATCTAACCCCCTCCGTGGAATATTTGGACCCTCCGTGGAATATTTAGACCCTTCGTGGCATATTTAGACCCTCCGTGGAATATATACCCCCCTCTATGGAATATGTACACCCTCTGTGGAATGTTTAGACCCTTCGTGGACTATGTAGACCCCCCGTGGAATATTTAACACCCTCCGCGGAACATTTAGACCCTCCGTAGAATATTTAGACCCTCCGTGGAAATCTAGACCCTCCGTGGGATATTTAGACCCTCCGTGGAATACTTAACCCCCTCCGTGGAATATTTGGACCTCCCCGTGAAATATTTAACCCCATCCGTGGAATATTTAGACCCTCCGTGGAATATCTAGACCCTCCGTGGGATATTTAGACTCTCCGTGGATTACTTAACCGCCTTTGTGGAATATGTAGACCCTCCGTGGAATATTTAGACCCTCCGTGCAAGATTTAACCCCATCCGTGGAACATCTAGACGCTCCATGGAATATTTAGACCCTCTATGGAATATTGAACCCGCTCCGTGGAACATTTAGACCCTCCGTGGAATACTTAACCCCCTCCGTGGAATATTTAGACCCTATGTGCAATATGTAGACCCTCCATGGAATATTTAGACCCTTTGTGGAATATTTCACACCCTCTGTGGAATATTTAGATCCTCCGTGGAATAGTTCATCTTCGTGGAATATTTCGGCCCTCTGTGGAATATTTAGCCCCATCCGTGGAAAATCTACACCCTCCGTGCAATATTCAACCCCATCCGTGGAATATTTAGACCCTCCGTGGAATATTGAACCCCCTCCGTGGTATATTGAGACCCTCCGTGGAACAGTTAGACCCTCCGTGGAACCACTCCACGGAGGGGGGTAAACAAGTGTTGAGTGTGTTTAATGTTCCACAGAGGGGGCTAAACAGGTATCTAACGTGGTAAATCTTCCACGGAGGCGGGTAAAAAGGTGTCCAACATGTTGAATGTTCCACGGAGGGGGGGCAAACAGGTGTTGAATGTGTTTAATGTTCCACGGAGGGGGGTAAACAAGTGTCCGAAGCGTTCAATGTTCCACAGAGGGGGGTAAACAGGTATATAATGCGGTTAATCTTTCACCGAGGCGGCTATGAAGGTGCCGAATATGTGTAATGTTCCGTGGAGGGGGGTGAAGAAGTGTCTAATGTGTATAATATTCCAGGGAGGGGGGTAAACAGGTGTCGAAGGCGTTTAATGTTCCACGGAGGGGGGTAAACAGGTATCTAATGTGGTTAATCTTCCACGGAGGCGGGTAAGGAGGTGTCGAATATTTTTAATGTTGTACGGAGGGGCGTGAACAGGTGTTGAATGTATTTAATGTTCTACCGAGGAGGGCAAGCAGGTGTCTAATGTTTTTAAAGTTCCAGGAGAGCGTGTCTAATGTTTTTAATGTTCCATGGAGGGGGGTAAACATGTGTTTAATAATCAACGGAGGTGGGGGGTAGGTGTCGAGTTTGTTTAATGTTCCACGGAGGGGGGTAAACGGGTGCGGAATGTGTTGAATGTTCCACAAAGGGGGGTACACAGGTGTTGAATGTGTTGAATGTTCCACGGAGGGGGGTAAACGGGTGTCAAATGGATTTCATGCTGCACGGAGGGGGCTAAACAGGTGTCGAACATGTTTAATGTTCCAAGGAGGGGGTTAAATAGGTGTCCAGTGTGTTTAATCTTCCACGGAGGGGGGTACACAGGTGTCAAATGCGTTTCATGTTACACGGAGGGCGGTAAACAGGTGTCTCATGTTTTTAATGTTCCATGCAGGGGGGTAAACATGTGTCGAATGTGTTTAACAATCATTGGAGGTGGGGGAACAGGTGTCGAGTGTGTTTAATGTTCCCCAAAGGGGGGTAAACAGGTGCCGAATGTGTTTAATGTTCCACGGAGGGGGGTAAACAAGTGTCGAATATTTTTAATGTTCCACGGAGGGGCGTAAACGGGTGTTGAATGTATTTAATGTTCCACGGAGAAGGGTAAGCAGGTGTCTCATGTTTTGAAAGTTCCACGGAGGGGTGTCTAATGATTTCAATGTTCCATGGAGGGGGGTAAACATGTGTGGAATGTATTCAATAATCAACGGAGGTGGGGGAACAGGTGTCGAGTGTGTTTAATGCTCCGCGGAGGGGGATAAACAGGTGTCGAATGTGTTTAATGTTCCACGGAGGGGGTGAACGGGTGTTGAATGTGTTGAATGTTCCAGGGAGGGGGGTAAACATGTGTCAAATGCATTCAATGTTCCACGGAGGGGGGTAAATGGGTGTCGAATACGTTTAATGATCCAAGGAGGGGGGTAAACAAAGGTCGAATATGTTTAATGTTTCAGGGAGGGGGGTAAACAAATGTCGAGTGTGTTGAATGTTCCATGGAAGGGGGTAAACAGTTATCTAATGTAGTTAATCTTCCGCAGAGTGGGTCACACAGGTGTCTAATGTGTTTAATATTCCACGGAGCGGGGTCAAACAGGTGTCAACAGGTCAAACTCGTGTCTACCGTTGTTAATGTTCCACGGAGGGGTGTCTAATTGTTTTAATGTTCCACAGAGGGGGGTAAACAGGTGTCTAATGTGTAGAATGTTCCACGGAGGGGGGTAAACAGGTGTCTAATATTTTTAATGTTCCACGGAGGGGTGTCTAATTTTTTTAATGTTCCACGAAGGGGGGTAAACAGGTGTCTAATGTGTTTAATATTCCACGGAGGGGGGTAAAACAGGTGTCAACGGGTCAAACGGGTGTCTACCGGTTTTAATGTTCCACGGGGGGGGGTCTAATTTTTTTTATGTTCCACGGAGGGGGGTAGACAGGTGTCTAGTGTGTAGAATGTTCCACGGTAGGGGGTAAACAGGTGTCTAACGTGTTTGATTTTCCATAGAGGGGGGTAAAGAGGTGTCTGATGTGTTGAATGTTCCACATAGGGGGGTAAACGGGTATCTAATGTGTTGAATGTTCCACGGAGCGGGGTAAGCAGCTGTCCAATGTGTTTAATGTTCCACAGGTTGGGGTGAACAGGTGTCTAATGCGTTTGATGTTCCACAGATCGGAGTAAATAGGCTGTTTAATGTTCCGAAGAGGGGGGTAAACAGGGGTCTAACGTGTTTAATGTTCCACAGAGGGGGGTAACATGTGTCTAACGTGTTGAATACTCCGCAGATCGGGGTAAACAGGTGTATAATGTGTGTAATGTTACACAGATCAGCGTAAACACGTGTCCTATGTGTTGAATGTTCCACGGTGGGGGGTAAACAGGTGTCCAATGTGTTGAATGTTCCACGGAGGGCTAAACAAAGGTCGAACGTGTTTACTGTTCCACGGTTCGGGGTAAACAGGTGTCTAATGTGTTTAAGGTTCCACGGATCGGGATAAACAAGTGTCTAATGTGTTTAATGTTCCACAGACGGGGGTAAACAGTCGTCCAATGTATTGAATGCTCCACGGAGCGGGGTAAACAGGTGTCCAATGTGTTGAATGTTCCACGGAAGGGGGTAAACGGGTGTCTAATGTGTCTCATCTTCCGTAGATCGGGGTAAGCAGGTGTCTAATGTGTTTGATGATGCACAGATCGGGGTAAACATGTGTCCAATGTATTCAATGTTCCACAGAGGGGGGTTAACAGGTGTCTAATGTGTTTAGTGTTCCACGGATGGCAGTTGGAAAGGGAGCGTCTAAACAGTTCAACCGCCGGCCATCGTAGTGGGGTTCATGGCCGGATACCTGTGTGATCCCTGTTGGTGCGTGCACAACCCAACTCTTCTACTCGGATGCAGGTGAAACGCTAGGAAGAGCCGACATCGAAGGATGAAAAACATCGCCCGAAAAAGAAAAACGGGCATACCCTCCCTAACCATTAACCGAAATTCAGGGAGCAGGGAGATGGTAGGGTGGGAGACAGGGAGGAGGGGAGGGGGGGACGGGGGGAGGGAGCGAGCGAGGCGAGAGGCACTACTAGGCAGCCCCGGGGCTGTGCTGTGCTGTGTTACGCTGTGCTGTGTGGTGATGTGTTGTGTTGTGCTTTGTAGTGCTCTACTATGTATGTGTATGTGCATGGGCATGGGCATGGGCAAGGGCATGGGCATGGGCATGGGCATATGCATGGGCAAGGGCATGGGGGGGGGGGGGGGGCGGTGGATTGAGGGGGGGGAGTGGTTGGTTTGTAGACGCTAGAGTCTAGACCACAACCCACTTCTACACCTCAAGGGTGCGCTAACAGTTGGTTGGTGACATTGGGACAAGTCCGATATTGGGGGGGGGGGCACCGGGGGGTGGCGAAGTCGGGGGGGGGGGGGGATTAGAAAGGGTGTTGGGGTGGGGGTGAAGGGGGGTTGGGGGGGGGACGATGGTCCATAAAAGTCTCAAGTTTGAAGTCTGATAGCCCATTTGGTTACTATACACAAAGTTGCGCTCGACCCCGGGGCCGGGCAAAAACACTTCCCCCACCTCCGAACGGGGTGTGTTGGTGCGCAACTTAATGGCGCTTGCAGCACTGCACAAACGCATCCATCCATCGGCGCCTGCCGGGTCCACCGGTCCCATTTTGGGGGCTAGAAGGGGTACTGCGGCTCAAGTGGAAACCCGAGGAGCACCGCCCAGTCTGTGGGCATGGCCAAAAACGACGAATACCGGCCGATCCGCGTTTGCACCGGCTCAGGTGACCGCGGTGGAGGTTCATTGCCGAAAGCCTCTGTGGCTCCGGGCGCCGGTAGGGTGGGTTCATCTCCCTCGTTCTCAGCAAGCGGATCGGTGCCTCAATTTGCGCCCTCGTTCTCGCTCGCGAGCGGTTCCTTGCACGGATCTCCGCCTTGGTCATCACCCGCAGGCAGTTCCGTTCCCGGACTTCCACCTAGGTCGGCGCCCGCAGGCGCCCTGGCGCCTACGACCATATACCCCTTCTGTCACAAGGCGGTTCACAAAGGGGTGCCTGCAATCGTGGTGCACGTGATGCCCCCTCTCAGTCTGCAGCAACAACTGTTGACAGGCATGTCCGGAGCATGCCGAGTAGCACCCCGTTGCCAGCCATGGCGCTAGCAACGGGTGACCCAGATTCTACCAACCACATTGGGGAAGCACAACCCTCCCCCTCGCAGTCTGCAGCACCAACCGTCGAAAGGCATGCCCCGAGCCTGCCAAGTAACACCCAGTTGGCAGACATGGCGTTGCCAACGGGTGACCCCGCATAAACCACACATGTGGGGGATGCGCAGCCCTCGACCGAGTTCATTGAAGCTGTGGCAAAGCTTGTACAAAAACAAATGGGTACGGGTGAAACAGCATTTGCAGGTCCGTGTGCAAGCCCACCAGGTTCATCTCCGGGCACGTCATGACCAGGAGTGGGATGAGAGGCATGCAGGTCAGGGCATGTCACACCGGTTTGTTGCCGAGTCCATAGAACACGATAGAGCCCGATCCGCTGCATTGGCAGCAGCGGGGAGCAATGATTTTTCTGTGATGATGGGGGCAGCCCCGAAGCAACAAACAGCAGGGCCAAAGACACTGCAAGCCTTTGTGGATGGGCATTGGCAGTTGCAGTTCACTGTTGAAGGGGGTGTAATGTGCATATGTTGTGCATGGGCTGCTCAAACGGATTGTCTTGGGGTGAAGCGGCCACCGAAGGCTGCTACACCCTTGGTGAATGGAACGTATGGCATGGGCATGCGTATGATGATCGCTCGACCAAAGGGATGACGTAAAGATGTCCTGCAGGGTCACCTTGGTGTGTCACGTCTCACGACCAGCAGCCGCAAGAGAATTGGTAATCCTGGCCGCCACCACTTGGCCGCCGAGGAGAGTTTCCGGGTGCATTGTGCGGAATGTTTTCGGGCACTGTGCCCCAGTCGATCTGCGTGTGCGGTCAATGTGGCAGAGAAGCGCACTGTGTTCATTAGGGGTGAGGGCATGGACCTCGGTGTACCTATGACCGACGCGGTGGCAGCCATTTTGTCACGCTTGGTGGAGGTATAAGTTGGCCTCCGCATGTGCAGATCCATCCGTGCCATCGGTGAACGCATTCTTCTGCATTGTGCGTTGACCTCCAAACCGGGCCATCATGCCTCTCGACGGTGGATAGTTGAGAAGGCCATGGTCGCAATGCATGGTGCCATGCAAGATGGTGTGCCAGAGACCCTGCAAAAGGCACCGTTCATTGCCTTTTTGTTGGATGGATCTGACCGGGACCGGCATCGCATCAATGAGTATGCCATCCTGCTCCTCTTCCCAGGCACTGGGCCAGGGGGAATGTGTGAGGGGTTGCTTGGTGTGGTGGATTTGGCTTCAGGGGAGGCACAGGAGGTGACGGCATAGGTGGAGGCAGTGCTGCCATCCTGGATGCCTGACCGTGCCTGGTGGGCTCAGAAAGTTGTGGCTTTTGCTGTGGATGGTGCCTCTAACCTTGGTGCGCGTCCCGCCACTGCACAACAAGCTGTTGATGTGTCGGCAATGGAGCACAATGTGTTTGCCATGCTTTTGAAGTGGTTGTCCTTGCTAACCCCCCTGGGTGAGCCATGCCATGTGGTCCAGCGCAAGCTAGGGGACCTGCCTTGGAGGCTGGCGGCCAAGTGCATGGTGACTACCTGGCAGCTGTGGGTCGCCAACGTGCATTGTACAACGGTGCGTGCCAGTGGAAGGACCTCTTGAGGTGTGTCCAAAAGCACAGCAGACCCGATACACATAGCGGGTTGCGTTTGATCCCTGCCAGTCACCGTATCCGGTGGTCTGAGGCAAATGCCCGTCGCAACAAGGTGTTCTTGGCCAATGTGCCATGGGTGGCGAGGCATTTGGAGGCCAAAACACACCTCACCACCAAGGAGGAGGATGCGTGGGAGGATTGCCATGATGCAGGTTTGCTGTCATGGGCAGTGGTATATGGAGACAAACTACACGGCACACGCAGCTTCCACAATGTTGCACAGTTGCATGCACCAACAGGTGCCCCCTTGACCAAAGCAACCGAAATGTTACACGCACAGGTGGAAAAGGTGGCGAGGGAGGAGGGGCTAGGGTGGACTCAATTCAAAGAGCAAACTGTGACGGGTGCATGGCATGGCGTTGAATTGGTCCGGTTTGATACCGATGGCCAGAGGTGCACAACCAGCCCCCCTTTTCTAGCCACAGAGGCACGTGCAGTCACAGACACATTGCTTGCTGGCATCAGCGAGGGACAGGGGACCATTGACCCCCGGAGTGTTCTTGAGTGTGCTGTGTTGCTTGACCATGGCCGTTGGCTTGCTCTACAAGCGGCTGATCGAGCCACATTTGGAGTGGATCTGCCGAGGCGGTTCATGGGCACACACCACGCCGAACTGGCAGCTGCGCATGTTAATGCTGCTCGTGCATTGGAAGAGTGGGAATCCTTCAAGGAGCATGTCCTTCAAATCTTTGCCAAGACCACCATATCCCAGGTGTGGAAGGCCTTGACGCTGGCGCGGGAGCATTTCCAATTGGTGAATGTTTGGCGTGTTTTGTCATTACTGCGCACATATTGCCCTGCTAAGGCTACTGTTGAGCGTGCCATTTCGTTGCTTGGGAGGTTCACCAACGGTATGCATGATATGGAGGACACACATGTCCTTAGCAGTGCGTGGCTTTGCATTTTAATCTGCCACCTTTGCGGAAATGGGTGAAGGGGCAGGGTGTCGAGGTAGCCAGCAAGCTGGCAGCCAATGCACGCTTCGGTGTGTGTTCCCGGCATAGGGTTTCGCAGCGCATTGATCCACGTACATCAATGGAAGCGGCCATGCTGCAGTGCCTAGAGGGGGAGGCTGCAGTGGCAGACGATGGTGACATTTTGCCATCTTTCGGGGGTCGGAGGTGCCACTGGCTTGCCAAGGCGCAACACGCAAACGGGCTGACCGACAAGCCCTGTCTGAGGACACTGTGGTCTAACCAGATGGTAGTCCTGCTCAACATGGTGGCAACCATGACTTCTTCACTTTCCGAAGGCGCATGGAGTGTGCAGTGTGTAGGCAGTATGTGCGCATCTGGTGCAACACATGTCTGGTTTGCCACACATGCTTTGTCAAAGATCCAAGACCGTATGGTGAGGCAGTGGTGCCGGTTGTGGATGATGCAGCCGAGGCTGCTGAAAATAACAGTGGCGGGCCGTTTTGTTGCACCATCTAGCAGCTCACAACCATGTTCCCAGGTGCCGCTGGATGACATGGATGGACTTAGTGATGAATGACACACTTGGGGTTGCAGTGGTATTGCACTTTTGCATGCTTGCTCTGCCAATCTCCATGGTACCCATGTTCTCCTTCTCTGCAGGTCCATTCATACATTAGCAACCATCAGCATGAATTGTATTTTTCATTTTCTGTCCGATGTTGTGCTCTAACGTTTTCCCATTTCCCTTGGTTTTCCCTTTTCCACATTTTCCCCAAGCCCCCATTTTCCAAGAGGTTTGGGTGTTTTTTTTTGGGGGGGGGGGGCACTTTTGCCACATTTTTCCCAGAATTGCCTTTTCCACATTTTCAAGCCCATATTTTCCACAACGCATCATTTTCTTGAACTGAACGGTTGTTTGTTTTTTTTGGGGGGGGGACCATTGTATCAGACATTTCCTAGAGTTCCCTTATCCACATTTTCCATTCCAACCCCCCTATTTTCCCCAACCCACCATTTTCCTGAGGTGAAGTTCCTGTGTGTCTGTGGGGGGCGGGGGCACGGAACTTTTTTCACCAATTTCATGATGTGAAGTTGCTGTGTGTCTCTGGGGGGGGGGGGGGGTCTGTAATGTTATCGCCATTTTCGTGAATTCAAGTTCCTGTGTGTCTGGGGGGGGGGGGCTGCACTTTTATCAGAGTTTTACTTGGATGTGCTCTAATGTGTGTCTGCGACACGACAAGCCAAATAAGACTTCAGACTTCAGACTTTATACCCATAGTTGTTCTAGCGAAGCAAGGGGGGTGCACAAAGGGTGCAGAAAGGGTGCAAAAAGGGTGCTAGAACCCGCCTTCCAACAAAAAGGGGTGTGTGTGGAAAACCCGGGAAAATGGACCATTCCGCACAAAAGTGAAAATGAGCCACCAAAAGGGGCGTAAACATGTGCTGATTGGCCCCAAACCACTTTTCAAACACACAAGGTGGTGAGGCTTGGGTACACATGCAAAAAGGGTGCTAGCAGGGGGGGGGGGGGGGTTCTTGCGCACTGTAGGAGTAGAGTAGAGCCCGAAGCCGTGGAACGGAGTAATGGCCAAAACGGAAAGGAGAAGTGTTGCTTGCTTGCTTGCTTGTTGCTTGTTGCTTGTTGCTTGTTCGCTAGATTTAACGGGAGAGGGGTGTGGTAATATATGTATATATGTACATATACATATATCCTCTAATCTACACGCATCGCCCCGACTCAATGCGGCCCCACAGCCAAGGACCCCAGGCGTTGGAACGCAGTAGCGGCTAGAACAGAGGCATGACGTGCTTGCTTGCTTGTTGCTTGCTTGTTGTTAGCTAGATTTAAGGGGAGAGGGGTGTACTAATATGTATATACGTATATACCTATATATATATATATATATATATATATATATATATATATATATATATATATATATATATATATATATATATATATATATATATATATATATATATATATATATATATATATATATATATATATATATATATATATATATATATATATATATATATATATATATATATATATATATATATATATATATATATATATATATATATATATATATATATATATATATATATATATATATATATATATATATATATATGTATGTATATATATATATATATATATATATATATATATCCTCCAATCCACATCCCTCTCCCAACTCTGGGTGGCTCCACCACACGGATGTAAGGTACGTGCGAAGGGCACAAAGTGGTGCATACATGTGGTGGAAGCGGCTAACTCGGTCAAAACCGGGCTCAAAACGCGCTAAAAAACACTTGTTTGAGAATCCCAAATGGTCCGGGATCACTTTTGAAAAAACCGTTTTTGGACCCATTTTTGACCCATTTTTGGTCCCAAAATGGCCCATTTTCAAGGCATTTTGGGGATTTTCCATGTGCCAAAACCCATCGCCACGGGCTCAAAATGGGCTAAAACCACTTGTTTGAGCATCATAAATGGTCTAGGATCATTTTTGGAAAACGCGTTTTTGACCCATTTTTGACCCATTGTTGGTCCCAAAACGGCCCATTTTCAAGGCATTTTGGGATTTTCCATGGCCCAAAACGCGTCACCACGGGCTCAAAACGGCCTAAAAACACTTGTTGGAGCATCCCAAGTGGTCTAGGAACAACTTGAAAAAAATCTTTTTTTCGCCCCGGGGACCCTGGTGGACCCACCGTTGGCCCCCACTCTGCGTGGGCTGGCCGGCCCTCCCGGCTGCACCAAGTGACCACCGGGTACGGGGGTCTACGTATCTCGTTGGGAAATTCTGAGGCTTGGAAACCACAAAAAGTGGGGGGTTGCGGGTGGACTAGGTGCCCTCGGAATTCGTTTTTGAGCCACGTAGCCCAAGATACGGCCCGTTCTTTGGTTTCGGAGTGCCGCTGCACATTGCGCATTTTTGGGGCTTTTTGGCGCCTTTTTGGGCCGTTTCTCGGAAATATCGTGGAGTTAGAGGGCACCAAAGGTCCCTTGGTCGCGAGAAAGTCAGGCCGCACGTGGCGTTTGCCTTCGTTTGGCTGTTTTGAACCCTTACTAGGGCTTTTTTGGGCGAAAAATGGCTGTTTTTGGCCCAAAACTGCGCAAATTTGGGAGGGCACCTCCCGACTTGCATCCACCGCCCGGGCCGCCACCGGTGATTTTTGGCTCAAAACTTGGATTTGGCAAGGGCACCACCTAGGCTCCAAGATGGCTACATGGGTAAAAGATCCGAAGCGTTGGGACGGAGCAAAGGCTAAAACGGCACGGAGACGTGTTGTTGTTGCTTGTTAGCTAAATTTAAGGGGAGAGGGTGTAGTAATATATATCCTCTAGTCTACACTCCTCTCCCCAACTCCAGGTGGCTCCACCATACGGCTCTAAGACACGTGCGAAGGGCACAACTTGGTGCATACATGTGGCGGAAGGGGCTAAACTCGGTCAAGATGTGCTCAAAATGGCCTCATTTCACTTGTTTGTGCACCCCCAATCTTCCACGTCACTTTTTGGACAAAAGCGTTTTTGACCCAATTACCCCCCAATCTTGGTCCCAAAATGGCCCATTTTCAAGTATTTTTGAATTTTGCCTTGGCCAAAACGCGTCACCACGAACTTGAAATGGGCTAAACACACTTGTTTGAGCATCCCAAAGGGTGCAGGATCACTTTTGAAATTTCGCATTTTTACCCATCTTTGACCCATTGATGGTCCCAAAAAGGCCCATTTGCAAGGCATTTTGGCATTTTCCATCGGCCAAAACACGTCACCACGGGGCTAAAAGGGCTAAAAACACCTGTTTGAGCATTGCAAATGGTCCACGATCACTTTTGGAGAAACATGTTTCTGACCAATTTTTGACCCTTTTTTTGACCCAAAACGGCCCATTATCCAAGGTTTTTGGGATTTTCCATGCGCCAAAACGCGTTACCGCGAGCTCAAAACGGGCTGAAAGCACTTGTTGGGCATCACAAGTGTCACAATTTTTTTTTCGCCCCAGGGACCCTGGTGGACCCACCTCATGTTGCACTGTGCGCGGGCCGAGCTGCCCTCCGGCTCCACCAAGTGAGCATTAGTACAAGGTTCTCGGTGTCTCGTTGGGCGATTACGAGGGTTGGAAACCACAAAAGGTGGGGGGTTGCTTGTGGACTAGGTGCCCTCGGAATTTGGTTTTGAGCCACATAGCCCAAAATACGGCCCGTTCTTGGTTTTGGGCTTGTTTGGCACAAACAGCGCATATTCAAGCCATTTTTAGCCATTTTTGCGCCGTTTCTCGGACATATCCTGGTGATAGAGGGCAAGAAAGGCCACTTTGTCATGGGGCAGTGAAGGCGCAAGTGGATAGTAGCCACCATTTCCGTTCGTTTGTCCGTTTTGAGTGGGGTTCGGGGCCGTTTTTGGGCCAAAAAAGGCTGTTTTGCGGCACAAAATGCGCAGTTTTGGGAGGGCACCTCCCGACTTGGTGCCCATGCCCCGGGGCGCCACCGGTGAGTTTTTGGCTCAAAACTTGAATTTGGCAAGGCCACTATCTAGGCGGGTAGAGCCGCGACCAATGAGGCGGAGCAATAACCAAAACAGAAAGGAGAAATGGCTGCTTGCTTGTTGCTAGCTTGTTGCTTGCTTGTTGCTTGTTGCATGTTGCTTGTCAGCTAGATTTAAGGGGAGAGGGGTGTACCTATACATATTCCTTTGGCTACCAAGCTACGTCGGGGTTTGGGGCCACATCATCCCCTTATTTTTATTACACCGGGGGGGGGGTGGGGGTTTGAGGGGGACGGATTTGGGCTACGTGGCAGCCGTTTTGTGAGATTCAACACCAAGTAGGCGTAATTTGCATTTTTGTGTTTCCATGTTCCATACGTAGCCCCGAGGGTAGCCTTGGGTATCCCCAATTCCACTAAGTCCGAAGCTATGTAAAGTGTATCCGGCTACGTTCGGGCTTTCATGTAGCCCAGGCGCTCACATCTCCTTTCTTGGTCTAAGGCCATTGAACTGAACGGCATGCAATGGTGCCAACCACAATTTCCGCGCTTTATTGACTTGGGAACCGATTTCCTTATCAAGCACCTTTGTCAAATGATCATACTCTAAGATGGGGAGGCGGATTTGGAAGCAAGGCACATGGGATCGGCGGGTGGCGATGTCGAGGATAAAATCCGACAACACACACGGTTGGCATTTGTGGAAAGGGGGCAAATTCGCCTTGATTGAACCAAAATCTGTGTTACCTAGAAACTGCACAAACTCGGATGCATGCTTGAGCACCACACCATGCTCCACAACCCCCCCCCCCCCATACCCACACGTCCCCACGAGGCTACTCACGTGTTTGACCCATGTGAGCATGGGCAGATAGCCAACCAGCAACCCAGCCATCGCAGCAAGCCGCCACAAAAAGTCTAAAAGGAGAGCGCGAGTGTGCATGCAAAGCAAAGACTTGCGCACAAAACTCAATGAGGGGCGCCCGTAAGGGGTTACTATGTCAGTACAGGGGGGGTTACCATGTCAGTAAGGGGGGGGGAGGGGTTACTATGTTAATAAGGGAGTTCCTGACTTAGTAAAGGAGGTCACAAAAGGGATTACTGCTAAGTAAGGGGGTTACTGACCCAAGGTCATCAACCCTGGCTGACCCAAATGGGCGGGGTTACTGACTTTTTTCAACTTTGTCTACCGAAGGGATACGGGCATGGAGACACATGTTCTACCCTCATTTGGATATGGAGAACCCCAATTTGTACCTAGGTTGCAGCAATCTAGGTTCTTCTGGCAATAACTAAGGTATCCATTTTTGGGTGGTTACTATGCTCCCACTTCCTGTGGGACACCCCATATAATGCCTACGCTGCCTGTGCCCTCCGATTATGTGGTGCGGGTTGCCACGCCGCTCACGTGTCAAGTCAAGGATTTGGATGTCGGTGCAGCCGTAGTGGTGCAGGTCCGTTTTCCGTGTGTTTTGAGGGTGTTCTGTTGCCTTTACCCTGCTTCCGCTATGTGGTGCACTTTTGTGTAGCCGGCTACGTCTTGGGCTACATGGAAGGGGGTTTTGGACTACACAATGTATAGCCCGCTACGTGTCGGGCTGCATATGCATGCATTCAAGGCTATTAATTAATATGTAATGTGTATCCGGCTACGTACCAAGCCACATTTTGTGATGTGTTTCTGTAGGTCAAGAATTAGCCATCGTTGTACATTACCGCCTGATGTCCTCCGTGATGAAGACGAAGCTGAAGTTTGAGCTCGGCTGCACGTATAAGGTGGCGCCGAAGGCTGTGGCAGGGCTGGAGATCGTGAATGAGGACATTGGGGATGTGGAGTACTTTGTGCGGGGCACCTCCAACATTTGGAGCTACTTTAAGGCCCAGCCAGCAAAGGTGCCCCCAAAGGGATCCCCCAAGGGAACTGCATCGGCAAAGGTACAGGCCTTTGCCAAAGGTATAGGCCTTTGCCAAGGCCCAACACTCCAAGGACAAGACGTCAGCACAAGCGCGTGAGAGGGAGGATGTACCCTGCGTGAAGCGCCCGTTTGAATTGGAGATTCACGGTAGTGGAAATTTGGCAACTTTTTGCCGTGTCTTGGTGCCATCGTGTGCGTTTCTCGTGCTACCTTCGCCAAAATGGTGGTACAATAAATGTGTTCAAATTTGAGGTTTTAACTAGCCGCCTGTTGCCACATATCTAGTGTTGTCCGGTCGAATCCGGTGCAAATTCACCGAATTTCACGCATCGATTCACACAGCATTCACACAAATTCAAGACTATGAATTTCGTACGAATTCGTACCACAAGTTGCACGAAGTTTGTACGAATTTGGTACCAATTTCGCCCGAATTTGTCACACATTGCACTGTTTCGCTTTGGTACAGCTCTCAACGCCTTTCGTTATTTGAATATGTCCCACACACTTTCCCAACTGGCGTTCCTGGAGTCTGAGTCCGATGCTGCTGCCGAAGCTGTCGCGCAGTAGCAAGCCCTACAAGTCACCCATCACCGGATGGAGGCGGAGACCTACAACTCCGGGGCCCTCGTAGTGGAGGATGTAGTGGCTTGGGCAGCATCCGTGGACCCCGCCCCCGAGGTTATTCGCATGAATTTGTACAACCCGTCACGCACCTCTTACCTTGGGGGAAGGCCTGGTCCACGTATTCGTAGAGGGAACTCCGCTTTGGGGTTTCCTCCCTTCGTTTTTTGCACCGTCTCCCCGTCGCCCCGCATGGACCAATTGTTGAATGCAATGCGCACTAACCAGTTTGGGTAGCCCAAGCACGCCCACGTCCAGGCATACCCCACCACTAACCTGGTGCGCCCCCCCCCCCCCCCCCCATTGTGACATGGTGTGCCTTCACGATCTGGCTACAGGCTCACCACTTGACCATTCGTTTTTCCCCTTAACCTGGCACCTTGCCAACCCCCTTTGGTGGGTCGATTTGGGCATGGCCCCTTTCCATCCCACCATCCAACCACAAGTTCATATCCCGGGCATCACCCACCCCACTTTCTACAGCACCACTTCTCTGCAATGGTTCCGGGTGTCATCATGTGCCCCCCCCCTTCATTTCAAGTGAACCCCCCTCCACATCGAACCCCTTCCCGACCCCCCCCCTTGGGGTGACGGGCGATTTCCCCGCCGACTCCAATAGGGTTGACCCCTCGCCCCCCCTCATCTTTGTTGATGGGAACGGCTACATTGTGCTTCGGGGGGGTGTGGAAGCAAGGGATTGCGAGGTGGGGTGGAACGAGGTGATGAGGGCGTGGGGAACTGGCGACGAGAAATTTGTGGGGAAAAATTTCGAGTTGCTGTTCAACGCCGGCCTGAGTGAGGAGCACGCAAGGGATGGTAAACTCTCCCGGCGTTGGCAAAGCAAGAGCTCGCTGGGGAAGGGGGTGGGGGGGCCCCTTTTCAAGAATTTCCAACCCCCCCTCGTGGAAAGTGTCCCTGAAATCGGGAACCTCCACGGAATGACGCCAGGCGACGTCATCATGGCAAGTAATGGGAGTGAGCCCCAGCTCCCCCACACCGACGTCGCCACACATCCTGAGGCGTTTCCCCCTCATGGCAGGGCCGTCTCGGGGTGTCACCTGAATAGTTTCCTCTGCCTTTCGGAAGAGTACCCGGTGCGGGCCATGCGGGAGGCACCGGAGGTGCGCTGGGACACCATTCAAATCCACAGGGGGGACATGCTGTTGATGGTGGCCACCAGCTGCCACCATGGGATGCTTGCCCTCCCGGGCGCCCGGGATGGGCCACAAGGGGCCCTTGTTCACTTGTGGGACCCCGACGCCAAGCACCGCCACCACCAACCCAACAGCACCCACCTGGACCCTACTTCCCCCCTCGAGGCCCTGGCCATTGCTAGGGACTTGTCCAACTGGGACTGCTCCAGCGCGGACGAGATGTTGTGGTTGTGGGAAGGGTGCGGTTAGGAGGGTGGGGTTGTGGGAAGGGGACGCTGCCTAGGCCTTGTTCCCCTACGCCCTTGTGGTGGCGTCGTCCAGCTCCCCCACCTGCCCCTACCACCACACCTTCCTCTCGCTGTCTGCCCCGGTCGACGTCTTGGCCGTGATGGAGGTGGCCGAGCACTCGCCGCTCTTTTTTGCGTGGCTCGTGCAAAGCTCAAGGTCACCAAGGACAGCAATGTCGACGAGGAGGAGGAGATCCACTTCACCATCTCCGGTGTTGCTCCCCTCCCTCCCATCTAGCACACCACTATGTGGCACCTAGGCAACACCGCCCCACCGTGGCGCAGCCCCAACTGCACCCGTGCCGGAGTCTCGTCGATCAACCGCCCGTGCGATTGTAAGGTGTGCCCCTTGTGTAATTATGTGTGTTTGCTTGCTTTTTTGACGAATTGGACGAAATTCGCCTGATATTAGTACGAATGTCCGGGGCAAGTGTGTGAGTACCGAAGCTTCTGTGAAATTCATACGAAATTCGTACGAATTTCTCACACTTTCTGTGAATTTTTTCCAAATTGTGTACCGCTTGCGTTCCGTTTCGCCCATGGTCCTTGCATCGGCGCACCCTCTTCCTCGATTGTTACCCCCAATCCTTTGCCTTGTCTGTAGGTGCCATTCCACACGTGGTCCCCGTAGGTGCACCACCACGGCCGCAAGCGGTTCACACCTGCATCATCGGGTGCAGCTGACCGGTGAGGGCATGTATTGCTTTAGGGTTGGCATGAACGAGACCCACGGGGAGCGTCACACTGTCAAGTTGTTTGCCTGCTTTGGTGTCGGTGCTAGTGTGCTTTTGTTTTAGTGCTCAATCTTAGATCACGTTGTGATCTACAGTTTAGCTCTGTTTGTGTCGTGCGTGTGTGTGTGTGTGTGTGTGCCGTGCGTGCCGTGCGTGTCGTGCGTGCTGTGCGTGCCGGGCGGGGCCGGGCAGGGCCGGGCGGGGCCGGGCGGGGCCGGGCGTGCGTGCGTGCGTGCGTGCGTGCGTGCGTGCGTGCGTGCGTGCGTGCGGCGTGCGTGCGTGCGTGCGTGCGTGCGTGCGTGCGTGCGTGTGTGTGTGTGTGTGTGTGTGTGTGTGTGTGTTCATGCGGTGTGCATGTGTGTGTGTTTTGGTACACTGCAATTTTGCATTTGAGCTTGCAGCTCACCCGTCCCACCCTTTACGCTATGAGCAATTTCTATCGCCCTTTTCAAGCTCTTGTGACATTCCCCCACGTGGTGCGGCACATTGTCGAGTTGTTTGCTTGCTTTGCTGTTTGTGCTTGTGTGCTTTCGTTTTTGTGGTCAAATGAAATTTTGTAATAGGCAAGATATTTCAGGGCCATTTTAGATCTATAGAGCCCTCTATGGGCGATGTTATGACGTCACTCTGGCGATACACAAGGGGGCGGTCACCCCTAGTAGGGGACTTCACCAGGCACCAAACTTGTTGCTCAATAAAAGTGCACGAAGTCAAGAATTTACTGCACAGCCTACCAAAAATGTGTGCACTGATTTTCGACCACATCTTTTTCATTTCAAATTTAGCTGAAATTCTTGTTTTCTTTAATTTTTGATCAATTTTTCGATTTTGAATGAGGCAATTGATAAACCAAACGGGGCGAATATCAATTCAAGAACAGAGGGGGAACTACCGAAAGCTTCTGAGCTCACAAAGTGGCCAAAGCGGATATCTCTTTATTCCTGCACATGGCCATCCCCATTGCCCATAAATAGGCGGGTGTGCGCCCCCTTTTGCCGTGGTTAGGGAGCCCAATGGATAATATGGTCCGGCTCCCAATCGCGCGGGTATATGCATCTCACATACAATAAACGGGAGGGGCCGCCGCCAATCAATGGTGCCCACTTGTGGTGGGCACAATTGAATGCACTAGGCCCACAAGTGCAGGCGCCAAATATGGCCACCAGCAAAGGGGGGGGGGGGGGGATAGTCATGGGCGGTCACTATCTTCACGGCCTCCACTTGCTTGGTGCAAACAAGGGAGGGGTAGCCAACCTTGGTGGCGTCCACCTTTTGGGCCTCCGCCAATGGTGATGATGCCACGCACTCAGCAAGAAGTCCCAACACCGACGGGTCTCGCGAACTCTTGGGTCCCCTCAAACTCACAAGTGTCATACTAATCTCGAGAATGGTGTCTCGGCAGAATGGCATAACAAACAAAAGCTACACAGTAGAAAAGTGGATGTGGAGTGGGGTTGGAGTTGGCTCCAAGGTAGGGGTTGAAAACCCAACCCCTAGGCAATGTAACATCTCTAAAAATCCATTGTCCAGCATTGTACCACGTAAAACAGCCACGGGATCCTGGCATCTAATTGCAAATAGCATTGCAAAGGTTTAAATTTTGGAAATTGTTGGTTTAACACGTGAAAATTTGTCGTTTAAGCTTCAATTACCTTCCAAAATTGAAATTGAACATTTACCATATTGGATTTAACGTGGGTATGTAGGGACCGTGTATGACGCACTGCGACGGTTGTCGGACCCAGTGACCCAGACTTTGGAGGAACGGGGCCTAGAGTCTGCACTAGAGGCACGCCGTATCCAATACCGGACAAGAACCGGTACAAAAGCCGTGCTAGACGATGTGACAAAACTTCTTTGGGGCGAGGTCCAAAAAGCAATGGGATGGAAACGGGCGGAATGCACGTTCACAAACCACCGCAGGGTCCTCATTCAAGAGTGCGAGCCGTGGATGGGGTATGAGGCGGTACACTGTACCGTGGCCGCAAAGCTGGTCCATGCGACGGATCCGATGCATTCGTACTTCATCTATGTGCCCCTAGATGACCTTGTGCCTCAGCCGCCTGCGCCCCAGGTGTGGGTTGGGACGCACAACACCGCTCGGTGTGTTTCATGTGTCTGCATTTTTCCACAAAAGACAAAGAAGGTTCACCAAGTCATGCGTGGTGCCAAGCCAAATTTTGTTACGTCCCATGTTGCAGGTACATTGCCAACAAACCTAGGAAACATGTCCCCATTGCAGGTTTATCTGTCGGTAGCAAAATTTTTCTACCTTTTGATTTGCCTCAGTTACACCAGCGCACAAGGTGCTCGGTTTTCCCTTGAGAGCAGTGATGAGCTGTAATCCGCAATGAAGGTGCCTGTGAGTGATGCCCGGAAACATGTGGTATTCGGAACTCATGCGCAGTGGTCTATAGTGCTCTTTGACCCAAAACCCATGTACCCAAAATGCAGGTAATTTCACTCTACCCAGCAAAGAAATGTTGGCGCACTCCGCAGACATATTTCCGCAATTCAATTCAGCTTGTTGTGCAGACGACTCACCCAGAGTTTCCGGATACTATTTCCAAAGCACCAAAAATGTTTGGCGATTCGGTTGATTTCACTAAGCTCGGCACACTTTGTCCGACAGCACGCAGTGCGCGCGCCACCAAAAGACGTTGCGACGCTGCATGCCACAAATGACCAGCTGAAGTCATTGTCTTTTGCAGTAATGCAATGGACTAAAAAGCTACACAAGCTGGGAGGCTTTTGCACCTCAAGGCTGGAGTCCCATATCCATACAGGCATTGTAGGTGCAAAGTAATTTGGCATAATTTGCGTGGCGCGTTCATGTTGGCAGTGCAAGGCCATGGGCCTGCATTTGATATTCCTCTCTGCTTAGCAGCACGGCATCTTGCTGCTGGGTGAAACGGTAGGTGTATTGTCCCCTAAGGTACAAATAACAGGTCACAGGCAGTAGTTTGTGGCCAAGCAATGTGTCCCCGTAGAAATCCCGGAGATGGTACCCTTTTCTATGCCTCACCCTGATGATGCACCGAAAAAAAGTGCGCACCGCCTACAATTTTCTTTCATCCGAAGTGGCACCCAATGAGCTCTTGAACCATCTTATATTGAGGAACATGATCTCTTTTTAACAGCACCCAATCAAACCGCTCGCACATGTTGTCGGTAGATGCCTAACCCTGATGGTTAAGGAATCCATGAAACAGTGCGCCTATATGGCATTGCCTTCCCCATTAAGAATTCGAGACATGTTCACGGAACTTGCTATGTTACATGCACAATTGTGTCTTTGTAAGAGAGCGAGATTTGGATAACTATTATTGGAAGATTGATAAGAAGGAGGCCTTGCAAGCACTTCAATTTGCAAAATCAAAAGTGATGGAAGCGTTGGGACTGAGGACTTACCTGTGGTACAGCATAGCAAAGGGTAATCATAGGCAGTACGTCGGATCGGAAAAAGTGCACATACCATGTTACATGTTGTAGAGTACTCACAGGTGCGCGAATGTGTGGTTTGGCAGTTATTACACAACACATTCTTTTGCTTGGACTCCATTTTGCTTACACAAGGGCCCAGAATGATACACATTGGGGGCTTCCTCAACGCACAAATAATGGTCCTTTGGGCAATTTTTAAAGAGTCAATGTTGTTTACCCATGAAGGTTTGTCTACGCACATGAAAGAGGTAAAATTAGAATGCTCGTCTAAAGGATTCCACATTGATGGCGTCACAGCTGGTCCCCAATTGATTTTCCCAATGGATGTCTCTTTGCCTAAGAACAAGGGCTTGTTCAACACATACGGCATGCGCGGTGGTCTGACCAACACAATGAATTGGTTGAAAGGGTGGAGCTAAGGGGCGTGAGAAATGAGGTGAAGCTCATGGAACTCTGGGAGTCACACCCACAAGGCAGGTTTGCGCAGAACCTGACGGCGGCCCCCCAAAAAGCCCGCCCGTTCTTGTCCGCACAACTGGACCGATTTGACGCTAAAAAAAGTCATGCTTGCCGAAACTAAGTTTGGTCAGGGCTATCTGCCTGATGCGCAGAGTCCTGAACCTATAGGACCGACGTTGTTGCTTAAAAGGTTGAGGGACAAAACTTACATCGGTTTTATTGCGTTCCAAGGGGATCCTCTAATTCAACGGAATTTGGTAAAGTTTGCACAAGTGTTGATTGATGTCTTGTATAGCATCCCCATGAAACGGGAGCCGCATTGGGAGGTAAATGAATGATCTCAGTCTAGGGTCCTTACCAGTCCTAACGTGGCCCTTCGTATGAAAGGAATGGCCTTTCAACCCCCTAACACAGCCCACCCTGTGCCTCGCCTAACCGTTTGGGACAAGTGGGTAAATGTAACCTCGCCGAACGCCAATTGGGTGCTGAAATCCCTGTTACCAACGATGGTAGGGAAAGCACTAATCTATGCCATGTAGGAGCTGCATATGCAGACAAGTGTAGCCTCCGTTGTGAGCGGTTGTGGGTTTAAACGTTACCCAGAGTCTTGGTGCCGGCCCCTGCTCCGATGTGTTGTGGCGGGAGCCAACCTTTTGCACCTTCTCCCAAAAGGGATGGTGACACAATGGGTGCGGGGGAAGGGAGTTCACGATAGCCCTCGGGCCGGCGAGTCTTGCGCACTTCGCACAACCCCTCGTGAAGTCTTGATTTTATGTGCGTCGTTTCTGTTGCTGTGTGGTGTGCTACGCACGTACAATCAACTACAAGACGGAGTTGGATTGCAAAGCAGACGACGTCAAACGGATGAGGGCCCCTTGGGCCACGTGACACAGTTTCTTGCTGCTCGGGTGTACATTGAGTGCTAGGTGAAAGCCAACTGTTTGTTAAGTAGGCACGTGTGGGGCCTGTTGCCGAACTCACGTGTTGTGCCTTGACAGCTTTTGTGTTGGGCATCCCCTATTTGTGAGCAGTGCCACATTGTCACTGAAGAACCAGTCCTTTGCCTATACCAGCAGCTAGTCAGAGGGGTTACCCCTGGCATCGCCGCGTATACATGTTGCGGCAATGGATTATGGGGATATTGTGGTTCTCCATGGGGGTGTCATCTGGCGTGATTGCTCTGCCCCCCTCATAGAGATGGAGGATGAGCATGGCATGACGGCGGAGGAGCATGTCATGCCTTATGCAGCACCCCTTGCCATGAAGAAGAAGGATGTACTCGGCAGTCGCAGTCCCGGCACAGAGCCCCGGCGCGAGGACAGCGACGGAAAGGCAGGCCCCGAGCGGCCTGGCAGCGGTGACCAAGGTGGAAATCGAAGCACTAAGCCTACTCCAGGCAATGAACAAAATGGAATTCCGGGCACAGAACCGCCTGCGGGCCTTGACCAAGGTGGAAATCCGGGCGCCTAGACCAGAAACAACCAAAACACCTCCAGGGTGTTCGGCATAATCAATTTGGAACAACACCAGAAACATTTAGAGTGCAGGTGCTGGGAGGGGGGGGGGGGTCCATTTCCCAACTTTTCCCGTTCTTGCCAGTATGGCCTCAATTTCCCGGTCTTACACTACAGGTACTGAGAGAGGGGGGGGGGGGTCCATTTCCCAACTTTCCCCGTTTGTGCCAGTATGCCTTCAATTTCCCGGTCTGAGACTATAGGTACTGAGAGAGGGGGGGGGGGGGTTCCATGTTTTCCATGTCATAAGTTTCCCAGTTTCCCATTTTCCGTAACAAAGTGTGATATAGGGGGAGGGCATGGAAACTTGTCAAGCAAAAGTCTGCTCTCAAGGGGGGGGGGGGGCAACTTCGGGGGGAGGGGGGAGGGTGGGGGGTTGAGGGTGATGGTCCATAAAAGTCACAAGTCTGGGGTCTGATAGCCCATTTGGTGACTATACCCATAGCTGCGCTAAACCCCCTTTCCGAACCCTTTTTGCACACGCTTTGTGCGTTGGAACCCCGTTTTTGCACCCTCTTTGCGGGGGTTTTCTACGCCAAGGCATTTTGCAAGAAGAACACCGAATGCATTCAGCAGGTTCAAACTTGCTTTCTCAAGCGTACATGCAGTGCCTTTTTCTTCCGTCCCTTGTGGCCTCCCCAAGGGCAAGCCTTTGCTGGGCCACTCGGTGTCGTAACCCCACGTCAAGGGTCTCCATGTTCAACACATGGGTGAGACCACGTCGTGAAACGCGTGGGTGGCGAGCGCACCACCCCACATGCTGTTTTTGACAGCAAGTTTGAACGGCTTATGCCTGTGTTCAGCAGGTATACTGCTAAACACATAAAGGTTACGATATTTTTGGAGCACCGCTCCACAATGGGCCACTGTCCAGTGGACCCATGGGGTTGACTTCCAACCCTATTTGAGCCATGCCTCACCAGTTTTGAGGCAATGAGCCTTGGTCTCTTGCACTTGACCATTGGCCAATGGTGTTTTTTGCCTCCACAAGGTGTATAGGCTACGCATATTGCGTAGCAACACTTCAATTAGCGCCCACAAGAGGACACCACCAAACATGGTGTTAGCAAAATGGTTGTTGAGGGCATTTGCAATTCGAACATGGTGCTTGGGGTCTATCAAGAACAACATAGAGATGCTCATATCAAATTGCCCCGCCTTAGTGGTCCTTTGGAAAAGCCTGTCAGCAGGAGCCACATGCTTTACATCCGCTAGAAGCGTAGACCATAAATCGGCAAAATCAGTGGCGATTCGCCGCACTCCAACAACACCCACTGTCAAGGTGGAGATAGTTTCTGTTAGGCGCTTCTTGAAAGCACTGGTTACCCTACAACTTGCATGTGTACAGTCTCCAAAGCGAATACACACACTTCGAAGAAATGCCCCCCACTGAATTTTGTTTACCGTGTCTTCTATCGGAACCAACCTAGAGGAATCGGGGCAGCCCCACCAACATTTCCCCACCCCCGTTCGTCACCATCATTAGTTTCCCAACACCGGTCAGTTTACATCGAAACTTTTTGGTTTGGTTTTTCACACAGAATGTACAAATTTCCTGTAGGTAGATGTTTTGGACATTTAGGCCCGCATCCTCATCTAAGGGCTGCAGCCATGCGGCGTCATCGGGGCCGTCCATGCACACCCACATCACCCATTTATGGGGCTGCGGCGGTCGCCGCGCAGAATTGGAGGGCCCCACCACTGGGTAGTGCGGCAGAGCTCGCATTTGGCGGCAGTTCCGCTAGAGGAGCCGGACTTCGCTGCGGCCCACGCGAAGGCCCCACCCGTGCACGTGCCGTTGCCCAAAGAGCATACAACCCTCTTGGTGCCTAAGGACGATGGGGTGCTCGAACCGCATGTGCCCTCCATGCAAGCCCTCCATCAAGTAAGGGAAGTGGAGTGGCGCTCATTTGCGGCGCGCACCAGTGCCCATACGCCGTTGGCTGCTGCTTGTGAGGCGGTACCTCTGGGGGCGGTACACCACGGCCCTACACACAGGAACCTGCTGCGGGCGCGACCGGTTCACCATGCAAATCATGCGGGGGTGGCGGCAAAAAATCACCCGCAGGGTGATCCCGGCACATCCCTGTATCTTCTGTGGGGGGCCCGAAGAGGACATGGGGCACATGCGCATCTTGTGTGCAAGAGACGAAGCGGTGGCGCGATTGCTATGTGAGAAAGTGGGGGAGATCTATTCGGAACTGCCCCTGGTGGACAGAGAGATGGAGTTCATGTCCTGGAAAGAACATACCTGCACGTGGATGGAGTCCCTTATGACAAGAGTCGTCCCCAGGGACCTTAAACGGCTCTTCATGACGGTGAGGGCGACGTCATCCCGGGTCCCAGCGAAGGCCAAGCCGTTCTTGGAGGACATGATCCAGATCGGGGAAGATGTGTACGCCCGGAGGAATCATCGGCTCACTGAGATCATGCAACTACCGATGCAAGATCGGAGGAAGGGCGTATACACATTCCTACGGGGTGACCCCCCCTTCCGTCCACTGGCTGGGAGGGTCGGGCAACTGCCGCCGTGGAACCCGTACGATGGCCTCCCTAGCAACTTGCAGGCGACCTTTCAGAGAGCACCGCTGCATGCGTTGTTGGTGTCCCGGTCGTGCATCACGTACGATGAGGCCACGTCCACGATTTCCTAGTGGATGGGGGTGGCGGCGCAAGCCTTTGGCCAATAGATCGAGGTTTCCGACGATTATCCCACATTCCGGGAGCGGTCCCGCGCGGTGTCCGCACAGTCATGGGCCACAATGCGTGGTACCAGGGTACGCGACACGGACGGTCAAGGCGAACCCTGGCTTTAGGTGTTTGTGAACCATCCAGCTGTCGGGAACATCATCGGTTGGCCCCGTGAAATGCTGCCAATACTCCAAAAACCATTGTGCTCCCTCCCGATTCTAGCGGTGGCCACCGTGCTGACGTGGGAGTGTTGTGGCTATATCACCGGCAGTTACAGAGGATCGTTCCGGTGGCAGAGGAACAAAGGGCCATGGCCGTTGTGGCGGGGTCCAAGCAGCTTGCGCAGATCCATGGGAACAACGCGCCGACACGCACCACGGAGGTACTGCTATCTCTGCCGGAGGGAGACAACAACCTGGCTGCAGACACCCGTCACCCGCTGGATACCTTAGGCCTAAAGCCAGTTGTTGACGCTCGGTCAGGAGGACGACGCATGGTGATGGCGTCAGCCTGGGGCCCCAAACCCGTCGAGGTGGATGTCATCGGGGAGACCGCGCAAGACTATGGGTTGAAAGTCGTGGCGAGCGGCAAACACAATCTCAAGTTAGTGCGGTGGCCCCGGCTGCTCGAGCGCCTCTAGGGGAAGTTGGACGGACAGCCCGTTCTTGTCCCGGAGTCCAAGGCGAGGCGAAGCCGGCTCAATAGTGCCACAGCACGTGCACTAACAGGTGCACTTCTCCACCATCAGGAGGCTTGTAGTGCGGTGTGGCAGGACTTGTGGTCGCAGTGCTATGAAGGCTGCTGTGTCCCATCGCGGTCGATGCTTCCGCTAAAGTGCTGCGGGTGCCGAGAGACATCATCAGTATGGGTAGATTAGTGTACCTTTGTCCCGCTTTGTGGGTCGTGCCGGGAACGCGCTACTAGGGGTTGGCCCAAAGCCAGATGGGCTCTACGCCACTCTGGGCAAATGTCATCGACTTCCTGGAAGACAATTCAGCGTGATGTACTAGGCGTCCGGGTGGCTAGGGTGCGGTGCCCAAGTGAACCGACGGCGGCACTGCCCCTACTGTTGTGGTGGGCGGCTCTGATTGGTGACCCGCGGGTGTTCTGGCTGAGGCATCACCGAGGACCATGTGGGGAGGCTCCGCGCGTTGAGAGTGATGTGGCGTGACCAGATGCGAGGGTGGTGGGCGGAAAGGATGTTGTCCGTCTGGTGGATGCAACGGCGGTGGTAGCTTTTGCGAAGTCGTCTCCTCTTGGCCTGTGTGTGCGGCAAGGGCGGATGTTGTGTGACGGCCAACGCGATGTGACGGATCGTGCCGGCCTGATAGTGAGCCGTACTGCCTACGCACACGCGGTTCAGCTGGAGATGTGAGGCGTCGCCCACCTGCCCCGGGTCGCCGCATACTAAAGTGAGGTGTCATGGGTCGTCCCGACCAGGGTACTAAGGCCCAAACCCCTGTTGGGTATTCCCATGGCACTGGGGTCTCTACTAGCGGCCCGGTAACAACAGTCGCGGGGGTTCACTCTCGGGTTAATTTGGGGGTTGGGGGATTCTGTTGGTGTCCCTGTGCCCGCGCTGCCAGAGTCGGCTGGCAGGTGGCTCAGCGGAACGGGCAACGTGTGGGGCCGGGGCAGCATCCGCAGCGACGTGGAATGTGTGAGGTATTGCCGACAGGCAACGACGGGTGCGATCCACGAGGCGTTAAGACCGCCCGTGGGCCCCGGGAGGAAATCAACGAGGGTGCGAAGCCGTCCCCTGGCCCCGGGACCACCTCAAGGGCATGTAAGGACCACTTGCGGGCCCAAAGGTCATTATGGTGGGAATGCTGGGGGACGCATGGTGGTATTGGGGACAATATGGTGGGAGTGCTGGGGGACGCATGGCGGTACTGGGGACGGTATGGTGGGAGTATTGGGGGACGCATGGCGGTACTGGGGAAAGTATGTTGGGAGTACTGGGGGACGTATGGTAGTGCTGGGGACAGTGTAATGGAAGTACTGGGGGACACATGGCGGTATTGGGGTGTCCCTCTGACCCCTGGAACAACGCAGAGGGGGTACTGGGGCATCCCCTGGCCCCTCAAACAAACTAGGGGGACAATGCCTGCGGGCGTGTACATAGCTTAACCATTTAACCTCTGCACAAGACACTGATGTTACGGCGACGAGTACGGTGGCGGTCTTGAACGTGGGGGAAGGCGCCTGCGGTAGTGAGCCATCGCGGCGGTGTGGCGGTATGGCCCAACGGCGGTGGAAATAGGCGGTGTGACGTCGCGCAGACAGTAGCTGTCAATATATATGTAGCCTACACGGTGGCAGCAGAAGCACGGGACTTTAGGGGGGGCACATGCCTGAGCGGTCCGTGAAGTATCGTAATGCAGTGAGGCTGTAAGAGAGGTCCAGGGGGTGAGGCACAGGCCTATACTGCAAGTAGGCATGCCAAGTTGTCAGTGGATACCGAACCTGCGGCCTGGTCGCTGCTGTGGCGGAGATGGCACAACTACGGGAGCTGGACAATCAGTGTAGATAAGGGTCACGGGTAGGAGCCACGGCAATGTAAGTGGGCAAAATGAGGTGATTCTGGTTACCACGGCCCGGGGCGAACCTCTGGTGGGTACCCCTACAGGGCGTCGATAATCAAGCAACGGCAACCACTAGCCCGAATCCCAGCCAGCGATATTCACCAGTTGTGCCTCTCATGCTAACGGGTGGCCGGCATCCCCCCAGCGGACCCTCGTGGTATACTACATGTAGGCATGTACAAATACCACAGGTCAGCTCATGTTGTGGTCTTGGACAATGGGTGCCAGCCCTGTATATAATTGGGGAATTAGAGGGGTACACCGTGGAAGTATTATCGAGTGCTTATACACAATACTGTAGCTCCGAATGGGGGGAGCCTTAGATGGGCTCGCAGTACATGTTTCCATAACGATGCGGACAAAGGGGCGATGAAGGCTGAGGGCCAGGCTAGGGTGGAGCCCCCCAGAAACCCTAGGTGTGCGTCTTTGGAGTTGTGCACATGCACTGCCGGTTGGGAGATGCCCATGGTCCGAGGGGATGGACAGCCAACAGGCGACAAGAGCATACACTGGGACGTGGCCCGCACTTGCTTCCCCGCGTGCGTGCTGCTTTGTTTCTTGGTAGCTGCGTTGCACCCATAGGATGCGCCCTTGCTTTCTGCTTGTTGCTATGCCACTGCATTGCCCTGCCTTGCCCCTTTACCCCCGGCGGTTCAACGGGCCAGCACCCGTTGCCGTTGCTAATGCTAACACTCTGCACTAGCCACTGCCCCTAAAGCCTGGTTGGCCGGTGTCCCCGGTCCTCTGGGTCCTCCGTCATGTTGTGCGCCACCTCAGGCAGCCCTGGGGCCCACGGGATCGAGCAAGGCAGGAACCACCAGTCGGTGCGAGATGCCTAGTAACTCCAGTAGACGGCATGATAAGTAGTTACGACTATGACTATGACTATACATATAGGTATACACACACACACACACACACACACATATATATATGTATATATATATATATATATACATATATATATATATATGTATCTGGCATAAGGCGGCAAAATTCAAAAAAAATAGGAGTTGGAGTGATTGGAGACGGTGGTGGGCCGCTATGACAGTTCAAAGTTGCAAAAAAAAGGTGTTTCTTACTGAGTGATATCATCCCCAAAAATAGCCTCAAAAACCTAACAATAGCCCTCTTCACGTCACAAAACCCACAAAGCGCCTAGCCTATTGCCGTCAATGCCTTCCATTGGATCCATTCATCAGTCTTTTGCCCCACTAGGCGCAGGGGAAGGGGCACCTACACCCCATCGTACCAATTTTCCAGCCAACCTTGCATATTTTGGGGATGATGTCACTCAGTAAGAAACACCTATTTTTTGCAACTTTGAAGTGTCATAGCGGGCCACCACCGTCTCCAATCAGATCCTTTTCCTATGTTTTTGAATTTCTCGACCCAAAAATAGGGGGAGGGGGTCCTTGGTCCCCACCAAACCCCGGCCCATGGTTCCCTAGAGGTATATATATATATATATATATATATATATATATATATATATATATATATATATATATATATATATATATATATATATATATATATATATATATATATATATATATATATATATATATATATATATATATATATATATATATATATATATATATATATATATATATATATATATATATATATATATATATATATATATATATATATATATATATATATATATATATATATATATATATATATATATATATATATATATATATATATATATATATATATATACATATGGCATATATGGCATATTACTAAACCCCTCTCCCCTTAAATCTAGCTAACAACAAGCAAGCGACAACAACATGCCTCCGTTCCGGCTGTTACTCCGTTCCAACGCCTCGGAGCCTTGCCTGTGGAGCCCCATTGAGTTGGGGCGATGGGTGTAGATTAGAGAATATATGTATATGTACATATATACATATATTACGACAACCCTCTCCCGTTAAATCTAGGGAACAAGCAACAAGCAACAAGCAACAAGCAAGCAAGCAAGCAACACTTCTCCTTTCCGTTTTGGCCATTACTCTGTTCCACCGCTTCGAGCTCTACTCTACTCCTACTTTGCGCAAGAACCCTCCCCCCCTTCTAGCGCCCTTTTTTCATGTGTACCCTAGCCTCACCAACTTGTGTGGTTGAAAAGTGGTTTGGGGCCAATCACCACATGTTTACGCCCCTTTTGGTGGCTCATTTTCACTTTTGTCCGGAATGGTCCGTTTTCCCGCATTTTCCACACCCCCCCCTTTTGCTGGAAGGGGGTTCTAGCACACTTTTTGCACCCTTTTTGCACCCTTTGTGCACCCTTTGTGCACCCCCCTTGCTGTGCTAGGACCACTTTTGGCACCGTTTCTGCACACCCTTTGTGCGCTGGAACCCCCTTTTTGCACCCTTTTTGCGGGGGGTTTCTACGCCAGTGCATTTCGCAAGAAGAACACCAAATGCATCCAGCAGGGTCAAACATGCTTTCTCAAGCGTACATGCAGTGCCTTTTTCTTCCGTCCCTTGTGGCCTCCCCAAGGGCAAGCCTTTGCCGGGCCGCTCGGTGTCGTCACCCCACGTCAAGGGTCTCCATGTTCAACACATGGGTGAGACCACGTCGTGAAACGCGTGGGTGGCGAGCGCACCACCCCACATGCTGTTTTTGACAGCAAGTTTGTGTGCCTGTGTTCGGAAGGTATACTGCTGAACACATAAAGGTTACGATATTTTTGGAGCACCGCTCCACAATGGGCCACTGTCCAGTGGACCCATGGGGTTGACTTCCAACCCTATTTGAGCCATGCCTCACCAATTTTGAGGCAATGAGCCTTGGCCTCTTGCACCTGACCATTGGCCAATGGTGTTTTTTGCCTCCACAAGGCGTATAGGCTACCCATATTGCGTAACAACACTTCAATTGGTGTCCAAAGGAGGACACCACCAAACATGGTGTTGAGAAAATGGTTGTTGAGGCCATTTGCAATTCGAACATGGTACTTGGGGTCTATCAAGAACAACATAGAGGTGCTGATATCAAATTGCCCAACCTTAGTAGTCCTTTGGAAAAGCCTATCACGGGAGCCACATGCTTTACATCCGCTAAAAGCGTAGACCATACATCGGCAAAATCAGTGGCGATTCGCCGCACTCCAGCAACACCCACTGTCAAGGTGGTGATAGTTTCTGTTAGGCGCTTCTTGAAAGCATTTGTTACCCTACAACGTGCGTGTGCATAGTCTCCGATGCGAATACACATACTTCGAAGAAATGCCCCCCACTGAATTTTGTTTACCGTGTCTTCTATCGGAACCAACCTAGAGGAATCCGGGCAGCCCCACCAACATTTCCCCACCCCCGTTCGTCACCATCATTAGTTTCCCATCACCGGTCAGTTTACATTGAAACTTTTTGGTTTGGTTTTTCACACGGGATGCACGAATTTCCTGTAGGTACATGTGTTGGGCATTTAGGCCCGCATCCTCATCTAAGGCTTGGAGCCATGCGGCGTCATCGGGGCCGTCCATGTACGCCCACATCACCCATTTATGGATGTCCCCCGCAGTAGAAAACCCTGAGGCCCAACAATTCACAAAAACATCGATCTTAGTGACCGATGTGTGCCACAATGCCGTTGCATCGGGGCATATCAAAATCCAAATCTTTTCAATTTCCACTTGAAGCACCCCTAGGGTCTGAGCCATCTTGAGCTGCGGGAAAACGAGGTCTTCAAGTGTTGTTGTGGCTGCCGTTGGGGGCATAGATAGCGTAGGTTATGGTGGAGTATGGTGTTAACCTTGGGCGCAATTCCGCAAGATCACGACGTGTGCATTCCTGTGGAAGGGCCAACATCTGCCGTATTGACAACTTCAATCTTCTACCGGTGCCCGGTAGTTGAATTGCGCGCAATATGCGAGGGTCCTCATCGTCGTGGTGCCCGGCAAATCGGCTGTACAATCCCCCACCACCCTCAACGACAACTGCTTCTGGGTCCACGAAAAGTTGCTCCATGATGGTATGTATGTGGTACTCCCACTCTGCTCTTGCCTTCCCCTTGATGGCCGTATATGGCTTGAACTATGGCATGCTCCCCACATGTGCGGCAACCGCCTTTTCCATGGTTTCTGTGACAAACGGGACAATTGGGACCGCCGGATCCCCCACTGGAACCCCTTGCTGAAACCCCCTTTCTGCGCTGGATCCCTCTGCTGAAACCCCGGCTGGAACCCCTTGCTAAAACCCCCATCCTTGCAGCGCACCCTTCCAGCGATGGAACCGCTTCCAGCACCCCTTACAGCACTCCCTTCCGGCACTACGCCCCCCCCCGTTTTCTGCCTGCTCTTGCATTGAGCCCCCCCCCCCCCCCCGCCCGCCAAAGTACGGGCACAGGCATAGTGAAGCGGTCAAAGCGGTCAAACCCTAGAGACCCACGTTAAATCCAATATTTTAAATTTTCAATCTTAATTTTGAAGGTCATTAAAGTTTAGACGACAAGTTTTAACATGTTAAACCAAAAAGTTCCAAATTTTAAACCTTTGCAATGCTATTTGCATATGGATGCTAGGGTCCCGTGGTTGTTTTATGTGCTACAATGTTGGACAATGGGTTTGTAGAGATGTTACATTGCCTAGGGGTTGGGTTTTCAACCCCTACCCCCTTTCCTTGGGTTCACCTCCAACCCCACTCCGCACCCACTTTTCTTTTGGGTAGCTCTTGTTTGTTATGCCTTTCTCCCGGGTTACCATTCTCGAGCTTAGTATGACGCTTGTGCGTTTGAGTGGAGCCAGGAGTCTGCGGAACCCATTGATCTCCCGACTCCTTTGTGAGTGTGCACCATTGGCCGAGAACCGATGGGTGGAAGCCACCAAGGTTGGCTACCACTCCCTTGTTTGCGCCAAGCAAGTGGAGGGGGTGAAGCCCGTGACCGCCCGTGACAATCCTCCCCCCCCGCTATGGGATACAGATGCGTGTGCACGACCCCCCCCCCCCCCGCTAGTGGCCATAGTTGGCCCGTGCACTTGTGGGCCTATTACATTCAATCGCGTCCACCAGGACTGTACACCATGGGTTGGGGGTGGTCCCTCACCATTATTGTATGTGGGGATGCATATACACGTGCGGGTGGGAGTTGGACCCCATTATCCAGTCGGGTCCGCAACCATGGCAAATGGGGGCGCACACCCGCCTATTTGTGGGTATTGGGGATGGCCGTGTGCGGGAATAAAGATACATCCGCCTTGGCAGCGGGGGGGGGGGGGGGGTGGAAAAAAATTCCTCGAAACGGCATACAGTTTTTCCTGTGCAGCCAACCCCCGAAGGGTGGGGGGGGGGGTACGCAATTTTTTTTCATACACATATGACCAAATTTTACCAAACAAAGCCGTTTCAAAGCAAAAATAGTGCACGTTGATCTGTTGACACCATCGCTCCATCAATGTGAAGACTACGGCCCCGGCTGAACGTGCAAAGTGTGGTACGGAAGTCTCACCCTTCAAGTGTGGTTAAGGGGGAGGGGCGTTACTCCCTCGGTCAGAAGTAGCAGAGCCCGAATACTACTTCTTTCCCCATACCCCGTGGTTCAGGCAACAACGTGCCTGACCCACTACGTCACAAGGTGCCCATTTCTGTGACGTAGTCGTTTCGGTTTGCATGTTGCGATGTTTCGCGTTTCGAGTCGTTTCGCGTTTCGAGTTGCCGTGCTTGCTGCTAAGTTGCTACCTACTGCTTCTTGGCCTTCCGACCATGGGAGGCCACGGCTTGCTTCTTGCCCTTGCGAGCGGCTGGTTTCTTTTTCGCTGGCTTCTTGCTACTATTGCTGCTGCCGCTAGCGCTGGCCTCGGAAGCTACCGCCCGCTTCTTGACCTTCTTAGTTGCTGCCTTCTTTTTGGCCGGTTTCTTGTTGCCGCCGTTGTTGCTGCTGGTGCTGCTTCTACTGCTGCTACTCCTGTGGCTGCTACTTCCGGTGGTACTCGTACTGCCGCTTGTACTACTACCGCTGCCGTTGCTATTGTTGTCGCTTTCGCTGCCCTCGGACCCGCTCCGTGGCTGGTAGTCTTTGTCCTCCTTGTCCTGTGCCTCCATAACTGCTTCTGCTTCTCAGTCTCCGGCTTTTGCTGCCCGGCGTGCTGCTTTTTTACCTGCTTTTTTCGCTGCTTTCTTCTCTGCCTTTGCGAGGATCTCACGTTGCAGTGTAACCTCGCCCTTCAATTTACGGCGCTTTTGCTGCAGGCGCTTTTTCTCTTTTGCGCTCTTTTGGGTTGATAATTGCTTTTGCCAAGCGGTCAACCCTATTTGGAGGACAGCCTTCTCTTCCTCCGGAACTTCCCGTTTGGCCTTTTGCTCCGGCGTAAAAGGATATTCCTTGTGGGTATGATCCATTTGCAAGTGGGCTGGCATATTGTACTTGGACTCCCAACGTCCACATCCAGGCACGGGACACAAAAGGGGCTCATTGTGAACAACTTGCTTTTGCAGAGACGCCATGTTTGTCTTGCGGTGGCAATGATGGGCGATGAACTCTACTGTTGGGGGTTGGTTGGGCAGCAATGGGGGGTCCAAGCGAAGGCGTTCTCTCGACACGTCCTCGGAGGGGAGGTGTCCAGCGCGATTCAGAGGCACATAACGCGCGGCTGCCACCAATGCCAATAGCAACAAGGCACGCCAAATCACGACCCGTCTCATTGTAAGTGCGGATTTGAATCTCTTTCAACAAATGCTCCAATACAGCGGTTGCACTTTGCCCAGCGGCAATGAGGCGCGTAGCGCGGCGTGATGCCAAGGGATGGTCGTCGGCACCAATCGCGCAGATCAGAGCCTTGTGTGCATCGCACTGTTGCACTACAGTCTCGCAGACATCCGAGACACGGCGAAGTGCTGTAATTGCGGTATTCTTGTCGGCACGATGCGCGTTTGCGCGCTTTGCCAAATTGAGGAATCCTAGTTTGAAATGTTCTGTGCTAGAATCAGCGTTGCGTTCCTCACACATCCGTTTGCAGTGTGTTTTATTGCGTGGCATCTCATAGCATCGGTTGCAAGGCAATTTCTCGCTAGAATCACCAAAGCGTGCCTTTCCAGTACATGGGGGGTCCAATGACACCATCCCCATGCCATCCACGTAGCTCCAGCGGACTTTCTCATATGCATGCCGCATCACGGGGTATTTGCCACACAAGGCATTGGCATTGGGAATACCCAAGGGCAGGGGTCCCATGCACTTGTCTTTGATGGTTGGGGGAGGAGCGGCACCTTATGCCTCTGGGTCATTTGCTGCAAGCTCATCTTCCCCATCGCTCTCTATCGGAGGGGGCACCTCCTCCGCCACCCGTGGGGGGGCAGCGGAGAAAGATTGTGTAACAGCCAATTGGCGTTTGGGCTTCAGCGGGGGGGCTATACCGGCCCGGTGTTTCCGACCCTGACAATGAGCAGCAAATTGCTGTGTGTCCGGACCGGCCAAAACTAATAGCCGCTCCCCACAAATACAATTCTAGCCGTCCACAGTGCGGTTCGCCCATGCAATGTTCAGCGGAGAAGAAAGAGAAGAAGATGACATGGCTAGAATGCAAAGCAAAAACACACTTACACTTGACCTCTCCTCTAATCCAAATGACGAAGCACCACAACGAAATTGATGCATCTATACGTTCAAACAATTCTTTATATGCCATGTGCCAAAGGGAAAGGCAGACACGTTCACCAATTTGATGCAAAGAATTCAATCCTTGTACCTACATTGGTCCCTAGAGGCAAAAAAAAAGCAACCTCACAAATAACGTCTACCAAAAGCACAAATTTGAAATGATCAATGGGTTCAAACAATTCAGTACATGCCAATGTGCAAAGGGAAATTTGGTGCAAAGAATTCCATTTCTGCACCAACAATTGGCCCTGGGTAAAAATTTTACAAACGCTACAATTATGGCGGGACGGCTTTTTTTTGCGCAAGCATCCCCTGGAGGGTGGGGGGGGTACGCAATTTTTTTCCATGCGCGCAAATTTTTTCCACCCCCCCCCTGCGCCTTCGACACTATATGGGATGACAACCTTTCGGTATTTGGCCCTCTTGTGTTGCATTGTTATTTGCCCGTTTTGTTGCCTATTTGCTTCATTTAAAACGTAAAAACCGATTAAGAAATAGAAAACCAGAGAAATTGAGCTAAATTTTAACGAAAAAGTTGTGCTCAATAATCAATGCAAACATTTTTTCGTAGGTTTTGGAGAAAATTTTTTACTGTTGAGCAACACGTTTGGTGCCCGGTGAAGTCCCCCTCATAGCACTGACTACCCCTTGTGTGTCGCCTTAGAGATATCACTACATCGCCCATAGTGGGCTCTATAGACCCGAAATGGCGCGAAAATGGCCTGCCTATTACAAATTTCTTTTTGTTCCTAGAGGAAATGTTTCGTTGGACCGGGGTGGGGGGTGGGGTGGGGGGGCTCCTTATCACCATTTTCGGCTTCTGAAACATTCCTAGGGCCACTCTAGTAGTAACCTCCCGTCCGATATGTACAGACACATGCACACGCACACACACGCACACACACACACAACAACGACAACAACACTCAAGCTTCGGGAGGGTATGCCCCTTTTTTGCTGCAGGAGGAGGCTAAAACAAATGCAACAATGAAAGAACCAAAAGAAAAGGGTTGGAGGTGTGTTCCTGTGTCTGTGTGTGTTCCTTGTGGCTAGGTTGTGGGTGGTAGATTACCCGTGGTATTGTGGTGTGTGGGGTTGTGGAGTGTGTAGGTGTGGGGTGTGATGCTAGCATAGAGTCGGATACTTGGCTAACCGGGTACCCCCGCTCACAGGATCCGGCTCCACGGGGTGTGATGCTCTGGTTTCTAGGGTTGTGGTGTGTGGTGTGTGGCGCTTTGGTTTGTGCCGCTTTGGTGTATTGGGCTGTGGTTTCTAGGGCTGTGGTGTGTGGGAGTGTGGTTCCTAGGGCTCTGGTGGTGGTGCGGGGGGGGGGGGGGGTTGTGGTGTGTATAGCATGGATTCGGAGTGTGCATCTGGCTTGGTCAACGGCAAGGGCAGCGGCTTGTCTTTGGGACAGCCGAAACCTGTGTAGTCAAACAGAACAATTCATCCTGGGCCTCCGTTGATTCAACCACACAGAGTTCAGACCCGTTCTTGACCTTTTTTCGGTGTGCTGATTTTGATTCCGTTGGTTAAATTTTGGATCACGGCGTGGTGTTTCGTTTTCGCTTTAAAATGTAAATGCGGCGGTGCTTAATATCTAAAATTTACGCCGGAACGCGGCATTTACAATTTAGGCCAACGATTTTAGACCTTTTTTTTTTGAAATTTTAACCTGTTTTTCTTGCACATGGAAAGGGAGAGTAGGAGGAGAGAAAAGGAGGCAGAAGAGGCACAGGTACAGGCACAGGCACTCACGGGGGGGTGGGGGGGTTAAGCAGCGCTGTGCTGTAGCGCACTGTACTTGTACTGTACCCTACTATGCTCGGCTGTGTTGTCATGTACTGTATTGTACTGTGTAGTGTGTACTGTGTTGTGCAGTACTGTGTAGTCTACTTTAGTGTCTTGTAATGTACTATCCTGTACTTTAGTGTACTGTGCTGTCATGTCATGTACTGTGGTGCATTGTACTGTATTGTACTGTGTTGTACTATACTGTACTTTACTGTACCGTACTGTACTGTACCGTACTTTTTTGTATTGTACTGTACTATACTATATTATACTGTATGGTACTGTAGTTGTATTGCACTTGTACTGTACTTGTACTTCTACTGTATTGTGTACTGTACTATATTATGTTGTACTGTAGAGAGGCAGCAATTTCTGGTGGCTGCAACAAACAACCGCCCCCCGATTCCCACCCCCGAACACCTGCTCCAACTTTGAGATGGCTATGGACGTCTACTAGGCCCAGGGCTATCAAATTTTTCGAGAGGTATGTCTGGGTGCCTTTTTTGAAAATTTGCACCGCCTCGTTTAAATTCTTTGATTTGAAATTTACATTTGGAGCGCAAGCACAGGAAAATTGAAAATCGCAAATTTGAAGTTCAAAATGTACACGAAAAAATTCAAAAATGTCGTCCAAAAAGGTCGTTTACCCCCCCCCTGTGCGACGCCTTGCACACATTTCTGTGCAAGTAAACAACAAAGCCAAACACTAAAGCCCTACAGACCCTCCTCCCGCACACCACAGCCCCACAAACCACAACTACACACACCAAAGCCGTAGAAACCACACCCCCACACACCAGAGCCCCACACACCACACCCCTAGATACCACAACCCAACGCCCCACACCCCCACACACCACAACCCCAAACGCCACAATACCGCAAAGCAACGTGTGAACTAGCCCCTCAACCAGCTTTGGGGCCTAGCCACAATGAACACACAAACACACACACACACACACATGCACACACAGCCATACCTGCTGTTCCGTTCGCTTGCAACAAGGAAGGGGCATACCCTCCCAAACCTTAATCGTGGTGTGTGTGTGTGTGTGTGTGTGTGTGTGTGTGTGTACATAACGCGCGGAGGAGGGGTGGGGGGGGTATAAGGTAAGAGGGGGGTGTAATGCAAGATGGAGGTGTGTGTTTGTGTCCGCATTGGGTGGTTCTTGTTTCCCTCACGAAGTGCGTTTGTGTGTGTGTGTGTGTGTGTGTAAATAAGGCGGGGGGCTGGGGGTATAAGGTACTACGGTGGCCCGGATGGCCATGGACACGGGTTAGGACCCCGGACCGAGCCCGCTAACTCCCAGAATGACACCCCTAAACCCCTCAATCAGAGCGAAGCTACCCCTGCACTATGGGACCCGAAGACGGGTCCCAAGAGGTCTAGGCCCGAGATAATGGGCCCCCGAGAGGTGTAACACCTCAACAATGGCCCAAATGGCCAAGGACATGAGCCCCGAAGGCTAATGGGTATGTTCTATGTGTTTTTGTGCTTGCGTAGGGAGATTTCATTTTTGGAAAGTTGGTTTAAATTTTCTTGGTTTAATTTCTAATCCCGGTGACGCATAATATTTAAGATCTGCAAATTCTAAACCAAAATTAATTTCAAATTTTAAAGCACAGGGCCATTTTAGTATTTTTCACATCAACACGGATGGACCCCCACCCACACACACACACACACACGGGATAAAATATCCGACAAACACACAAGGCACCCCATGGGGGTGAAAATGTTCCCAAGCGGCGCCCCTAACCCGCCGCCAAAAGCGGCAGCTTTGGTGTAATCAATTCAATTTTGGCCAAAAATGAAAATATATTGGATTCAATTTGGGTCCCTAGGGAAGGGTCAGAAGTGTGCAATGTATCAATGTACTACCCCGAAATCCGCACCCCATGGCGCCACCCCTTCACTTGATTCTAAAATGACACAGAATAGAATAGTGTAGCGCAATTTTGGGCCACCAAGGGTGCAATGAATGCATGCCACCGTATAGGGCTCAAATCTCGGTGGTGTCCACAAGGGGTAGGCTATGTGAAGCCTCCCACTAGTGACACCACCTTAGGCACATCGGGCACATTGCGACTAATGTCCTAGACGAGTTAACACGCACCCTCGGGGCAAAAACCACAAATGATGTCTCGGTGTTCACGGCGGCGCACTACCATCAGCACAATTCCTTGCAACGTCCCTATGCCCTATATTGTGACTTCGGCAGTGGCCTGATCTCTGTCCCTCTGGAGTTGTCGGGACGAAAAGAATACGGTCTACATTACGTGAACCGGTCTTATCGAATTGAAAACTATCAGTTGGTGCGACCCGTCTTGGAAAATGGACTGGCCGCCGTTCAGGTAGACCTGAATGAGGTTTAGGTAGAATTGTTCGCGAGTAAGGAGCAGCATATGATGCAGCTCTATTGTTCGCAATATCTCAAGAAGGCCTACCGCTTCTACGGGAGATCGATGGGGTTGTGCTATGCTAACGTTGCATTCTCCCAACTTGCTAAGGTGTTGACCAAAATCGCCCTTGAAGGAGCGAGAGTTGTGCCGTGCACCCCCGGCTGGGGTACCACAGCGGAACACGCCTTTTGGAGGCGTATGTTGGACCGCATGACTGTGGGAAGAACTGAACTCCCCAACGGCCCAATCTACGTTCCTGAAGACACTCAGGAGACCATGCCTGCCCCTGAATGGAGCAGTTTCTTGTCCAATCGTTGATGGCTCTCTAAACCCCGTACCGGTGAGTGACCTTGACCAGCAAGTGCTCAAGGAGTTGATGGTCGAAAATCGAAGCCTCACCCTCCTGGATCTCAAGAGGAGATCCGAGTATTCTTCGGTCACCGCTACGAGTCGTGAGTGCTACGATGAGCAAGAGACTCGAGCAGTCCCTACTCCTGTGGCTGATGCCGATGACCACCTAAGTGAGATAGCCAGCTCAATACCACCGGTACACCCGGACACGGAAGCAGAGCGCCTTCCTAGCGCTGCTGCTTATGGAAGAGGTGGATCTTGGTGAGTACACTCCTGGCGGGTCTGATGACCACGCTGTGTTTTCAATGCGCGCCACAGATGGCCATACAAGTCAGGTACCTGGCGCTAAACCCTCACCCAACAACGTGCCCGTCTCTCGGTACCACGTGCACGACCTTCAACAGGTTCTATGGGCTACGGCTGAGGGTATCGAGCGACGGACCCGCCTGGACCTCCTCAAGAGGACCTGAAAAACGTCTATATGGTCCGAGGAGGATGATGAGGAGATGACTCGCCCGGATCTTGAGACACCCCTAGTATACTCCCTTCACTATGTCCAGCAGGGTCAGCACGGCTGGGAGGATGAGCTGCCCCCTGATACTATGGGGGCATGAAGAAACAAGAAAAAGGGAAGAGCAACCTCCACACTGAGGAGGATTTTGCTGAGAAATTGGAGAGCATGAACCTAGACCCTCGTCTGAGTAAGCACATCTAGAAATATCAGGAGGTTTTTGGAGTGTTGCCCCCGGCCCTGTCTTGCAAAAAACTGGTCCAGGTGGACCTCAAACTCAAACCACGGTTTGAAGGGACTGTGGTAAGACGGCGTCCGTACCCCGCCCCACAAGACCAAATCGACGAGATTCAGCGCCAGATCCAAGAATGTATAGATGCTGGCCTCGTCGAGGAATATAAACACGAGGACTACCCCCGCCATTGTAGCCCTTGTTTCCTTGTGGCTAAACTTGGCTCTATTGCTATGCGCTTGGTTGTTGACTATGGTGAGGACAACAAAAAGACCACAAACCACTTAGGGAGTATCCCCAACATGGAGAACACCCTAGAGAGAATCTCCAAGTGTCGATTCAAGACCAAGATGGATAAGCGCAGTGGCTTTTGGCAGGTAGACCTAACCCGAGCAGCCCAGGAACGGCTCGCCTTTGTAACCCCTAAGGGCCATGTCTTCCACTGGAAGGTCATGCCCTTCGGTGTCCCCGATGCCCCTGCACTCTTTCAGGACATGATGAACAAAATCCCATATATCCTGAGACGCAGACCCCTTGTTCAGGAACTCGTTTCCCGCGGGGCTGAAAGGGAGGGACACATCGACGACGTGAGCCTGGGTACTAATACCCAGGAGGATCATATCCTCCTCCTACAAGAGTTTTTCGCTGTCTGTCAGGAAAACTGTCTCCGCATCAAACTCGAAAAATGTGAGTTCATGTGTGAGGAGATAGAATACCTAGGTTTCAACGTCGGGTATGGCTGGTGGAAACCAACCGCATCGAAGATGCAACCCCTGCGAGACATGCAGATACGCGACAACCTCAAGAAGGGTGTACATGACGTTCGGAGTTTTATTGGCGCTTGCAATTTTTCCCAGCGCCATATACACAATTTTACTTATTCATCAGCCCCCCTGACTAACCTTATAAAGAAGACCAACCCGTGGCGGTGGACCGACAAGGAGGAGGTCTGTTTGCAAGAGGTGAAGAAGAAAATCTCCTCTACCAACTGCCTGGGGCTACCACGCCCTAAGGGCGAGATGATACTGGTCACATATGCTTGTGATGTAGGGGGGGTTGGTACCCTATACCAGTAGCAGGACCTTGACGTCGCTGAGTTGGTTCACTGCCAATATCATACTTCAAGTTTGAAGCGCAATGGCACGCTGAAGCATGACTACCCTGCCAATGAATGGCGTCTGGTGCCCCTTGGGCACTGAAACTGGAAGTGGAATCAAGCACGATCCAACTACAGTACCTACGACCGGGAACTCGTGGCTAGGATGCTGGTGCTCTCTTCCCAGTCACGCCTACTTGGTACTAACCCTATTGTATGGCTCTGTGACCAACAGCCTGTGAAAACATTTCAGAAGGGTCCCCCTCCTGAAAAAGCAAAGCTAAAACGATGGTGGACCTATCTGAGTCAGTTCAGGTTCACTATCCACCATATACATGGTGTAAAAAATGAACTGGCTTACTATATATCTCGTAATAACTTCGATGCCCTCTTAGGTGAGAGCTCGGAGGCGTAGGCCAAAGAGGCGTTTCAACGTATGGATGTCCGGCTCTACCTGTCCATGTGCATTGCGGGTGTCCCGGAGGGTTGCAGTGTGAGAGACTACCAACAGTGGAATGCGGCGTTCTAGGGCGTGGTTGGGGAACCCCTAGTTAGGGCACAATTTCCCGAACACCCACCTAGCCTCAATTTTGGGACCAACCAGCTAAAAAAATGAATTCGGCACGCTCAAAACCCCCCCCTCCCCTTTCTTTCCCCACACAACGCTCATGGTAGGGGTGGTTTTTTTTTGGGGGGGGTAAAATAGTTAGAGCAGAGTTAGAACAGAGTTAGAGCACAGTTAGAGCACCTTGCTCTAACTAGTTAGAGCACTAGTTATCGCGCGATAACCCAGTTATCGCGCAGTTATCGCGGGTAGTTATCACGCACCCCCTCCTCCATCCCTCACTAGGACAAACAACACAAAACATTTGCCACACAGCATTTATGGTCTTTCCTCACACAAACTCCTCAATGTCTGACGCCTTGGCTACCTCGAGTCCCAAAAGCCCTTGCTCCAAGGGGTTCACGGACATGCAATGGTGCATGTGGTGGAGGGACATACTTGGCCTCATCAAGGACCAACCCTTGAAACAATTTTTGAGCCTCCTCTTGTGAGGCCCATGTTCATACTCCGTTGGGATGGATAAAAACTGAAAAATGTTCCTCCATTTCTCGGCAAAAAAAGTGGAATGTGCCAAGCACCAATGGATCCGCCTGGTGGGGGACTAACCTGAGTCTCCCCAAGGTTTTGAAAACTTTGTGGTCAATGCACGGCGGCGTTCCACTTGGGTTAGAGTGTACATCTCCCTCACCCTCCAAAGCTCATACAAACCCTCAAAGCATTTTACCATGACATGCACAACAACCCATAATGGAGGTCCACCAGGGGTCCTCACTGTGGGGACATGCTCTTTGATGCGATCCGGAAATTGCCTTTGGAAGGGGGGGGAGGTGAGGAAACTTTGGTGCTCGTAAGATCAAAATCTTTTTCCTTGGCCCTTGAGGCCGAGGGGAGACGTTGCGGAAGAGGAATGCGTGAGGTCTCATCCTTCAAGGCTTGTTTGAAGGCCTGCAAAGCTGCAAGAGCTTGGGCCTTACCAGGCGTACCAGGGGGGAGGGCCTGAAGGGTGGTCTTAGTGCTCTTTGCACTGCCATTTAGACTGCGGCATGCTGCATGTTGGTAGTCCCCCGGCCGTCTATCAGGGGTCACACATCTCAAAAATGCCCCCCATCTGGAGGTGGACTCCAACCCCGTTTGCTCAACAGTACCATTGGGGTCTTTGCACAACCAACAGTTAGACCCAGCCCCCCCCATTGCTTGCATCCCTTTCCCATCCCCCGTCAAAATAACAATGTAAGTCAAAAATTGGTTTTGAAAAATGACAATGTCCTCCTCCACATCCCTCACCTCGTAGATGTCCAGGTTTCTCAAAAAAGCCTGTTCATCCGCGCCATCCATGCAAAACCATGAGGCCCATAGCTTCACGTTCGAAGCATACTTTGCCCCCCCCCCCCCCCATACATTAACCCATACATCCGCACAGGTAGAGGATGCCTTCCACAAGGAAGTCGCATCCATTGAAATGACAACAATGGCAACGCCACTAGGGGGGGTTCACCCCCGCGATAACCCTCGCGATAACTCAGTTAGAGCGCGATAACCCAGCGCGATAACTAGTTAGAGCACCTAGTTAGAGCGCGATAACTACCGCGATAACTAGTTAGAGCAGAGGTTAGTGCGCATTAACTGGAGGGGTTAGAGCACATTGGGCACCCTAAAACCCAGGTCCACAAGCTGTTGCCGCCGTGTAAGCGTCCAATGCAGCAACCGCCTTGCAATGTAAAAAAACACGCTCCATCGCTCACCCTCCCGTGACAATGGAGTGTGTGGTGCCCGGGTGTTGAACAACACGGGGGCTTGGGGCGTAGCTTTGCAGGCCCAACCCCCCACCTCCCTACCCTTGCACACACGGGTGTGCCGCTTTTTGTCCCTCAGGGATGGATTCAGCAGGCCACCACTCTCCAACCAGAAATCCCCCCCCCCGTGAAAGACCCCACACACAAAATCAGCGCCATGGCCGCCCCATCACGCAAATGGGCGTGAACGCCCATGGCGTCCGTCCCTTGGGGGCGAACAACTTGGATGCTACACCATGTGAACCATGGTGGTGCATTGCGAGTGCAACATTCATTCAACCCCACAACCAAGGGGCTGATGGGAGGCCTCAGGGTAGCAGCAGCCATGTAGGTCGACCTAAGATAAGAGGGGTTGGGGTTTCCACTTCCCACTAGGCCGAAGTGGCACATGTCCACTTGGGCCCCATATCGCTGCTCCCCACCAAAAATGCACTTAGGCAACCCCTTCAGCAAATGCACTAGTCATTGACTCCCACTCCTACTCCCCCTACCCTGACTCTGCACCCCTGCTGGACCCAGCCCCTGCTGAGCGGTGTAGGTGGCACTGAGGGTGGAGGTGAGGCTGCGCACGTGCGCCCCACCCACCCCCAGGCGATGCTGGAGGTCATCCCCCCTCCACCACAGCGCCTCCACCTCCACCCTTAGCCCGGCCGCCTCCACCTCGGCCTTCTGCCTCCCCATCTCGGCCTCCTTCAGGGCCTCCCTCACCGTCTCAAGCTCCTCCCCCCTCTTTTTGGCCAAGTTGAGGGCCTCGTCCAGGGCACGCTGAGTGTTGCCCTGGACCTTGTCGGCCCTCAACAAGAACGTCCGCTGCTCGGTCGCCCTCACCCTCGCAAGGGCGACCTCGACCCCCGTGACAGCCACTTGCTCGACCAAAGTTCGGCAACCGTCCGTCACGTGGGTGGCCATGGTGGCGGCCAAGGCCCCCACATCAAGGGCCTAGGGGGTCGGGGGGATGGGCCACCACCTTGGCCACCTTCGACGGCTTGGGGGAGGGGGTGGGGGCCTTACCCTTAGGGTTGGGGGGGGCATCCGACTCAATGACCACCACCTTAGCCCCCCGCTTCGTGTATTTCGTGGGCCTTCCCCCCTTGGGCACATACGACTGGACCCACGAAGCAGTTGCATCACACACAGATTTGGGGGGGGGGCTCGTACCCCCCAACCCGGTGGATGCCCCCACCCCGTTGCAGCTTCTGCCACACTTCCCTCCAAGTGTACTCCCCCGATGCTTCATCAATGAAGCACACCCTAGACAAAAGGTAATTTTTTCTTTGGGGGGGGGGGGGTCACTCATCCCAAACAAACACAAAAAAGCCGCAATTGTTTCCCCCTCAGCGGCATTTTGCCATTTGGCCGTTTTCCCCCCAACCCACACATAGGAGGGGAGAGTGAGGTTGGTCTTCCTCTCCAACCGCCCCTCCTTCTCCGTGATGGTGACTTGCCGGTACCATCCGGTCCTCGCCATCCGGCAGGCCTCGTCCGCCGGCTCCCCCCACCGCCAGGCTGCCCCCTCCGGCAGCCTCTTCTCCCCCTCCAGCTCCGCACGGGCCGCCACCGGCTTGGCGGCGCGTGCCCCTGCTGCTTCTACTGCTCTTGCTGCTGCTTCCTCTCCTGCCTCCTTGACGAAGAGACGCGGCAACAGCAGAGTAGTAGCCTAGGAAGAACTAACGAAACCAAAAATAACACGCCATAACTACCGCCATAACTCGCGCGATAACCTAGTTAGAACGCGATAACCCACGCGATAACCCCCGCGATGACTAGTTCGAAACGATAACCCAGCGTGATGACTAGTTAGAGCACCCAGTTAGAGCACGATAACTGCCGGGATAACTAGTTAGAGCAAAGGTTAGAGCAGGGTGTAGTGCGCGCTTTTCACACCTGGTGACATGGGCACATGCCTTTGCCCGCCTCCTTCTTGTAGTCGTCCAGCACCAGGTTCATCCTCCGCAGCCAGACGAAGTCACTGACGGCCGCATACTCCTGAACTTGCCTCCACTCCACCACCTGGGTCACCCCCTCGAGCTCAAGGGGCACCCTTGGCGCTCCTCCATACAATCCCTTCCTCACCACCAAAAGGGTGCCTGCCGGCACGTTAATCCCAACATGCTCTTGCAAGGTGGGCCACGCCAGTGCCCCCCCAGGGCACACCATGGCCAAGGGGCATAGATTGGGGTGGCCTGCGACCCCCCCCCCCCCCGCGCTCCTCATTACTAAGGGGGGCACCTGCCTCCCACCACTCCAGCCCGACAACAAAAAATGCCCGGTGGTTGTTCCCACCGAGAGCAAGCACTGAGCACCTTGCTCAATGCTGACCCCATTGGGGTCCTCGACCAACTCTTCCTCGTCCCCCCCCTCTTGCTCCTCCCCCTCCTGGCATGGCACAAAGACCATCTTTGTGTGCGGCGCACAAAACAGCCCGCTGGCAACCGTAGCACTTGGCCACGACCTTCCCCCTACACCTAACAGCCCCTTGACAAGGGACCTTCTTGGCAACCTCGCCACCAGGCGCCCCCAGCTGGGGCCGCATAATGGCTGGATGAAATGCAGGTTTGGGAATCGTAGGTCAGGCCCTTGGGTTAGCTCAATTGCAAAAAATGCCATGAGGCAACGATGGGTCACACCAGTGGGCAAGGCCTTTGGAATGCCTGACCCCCGGTGAACATCAAGGGCATTAAAAAAAATGAATGGCACGGCCCTCTCCACCCAAGGTTCAGGGAACCCCGTGCTGCTGGGGGCACAAAAAGAAAATGCGACCCATCCTCGGCATGATGATTATGGGTGAGCATAATGAGGCAATTAACAACCAATGTGCCGTCAGGCACAGTGTAGGGGGGGGCATGGCGATGGAGGTGCTGCGGGGTGTGGTCATAGCACAGAGGTTAGTGTGCACTAACTGGAGGGGACCCTTTTGAGGACCGGCAGATCGTGGAGCTTGTGGGGGTTGTGCTTGTGGTGGTTGCGGCCCCCATAGTTGCCATACACTGTGCGGCGGGTCCATGAATCTTGGGGCCTGCGCACAATGGGAAGGTTCTCATTGAAAATGGGCACCTTCTCTGAGAGAGGCGCCCTCTCAAGATCATCCAAAAGACTCTCGACCTGCACATCACTCCAAAAATCGTGCTTGAACAAGTGGTTCACCACCAACCTATCCCGGACAGTGAGCACAAGATCATTTGGATCCCTGTTAAAGGCCCCCATGGGCTCTGCCGTAACCACTTCCTCGGCCTCCCCAATAAGGGGGGGTGTTGCCCCAAAGGAAAAAGAATCACCCCCTGCCCCGAAACAATGTTGGGAGTGGTCACCCCATACCACTCACGCTCCCAATCCCTTGTGGGGCAAAGGGACTGCATGGGGGGCTTGGTTTGGGGGTCCTTAGTGCAGACCCGGCGGGTGTTGTGGGTGAGGGTCCAGGTCCCTAACCAGGGTTGGGGGAACCAACCATCCGACTTCCCCTTCCCCTTACCGGGTGTGATCCTTACCTTCCGGACACTAATCATGAGGGGGTGGTGGGGCTTGTCCTTCCCCCTCCCACCCCCCACTTCCTCCACATTCTCCACTTCCTCCTCCACTTCCTCCTCTTCCTCCTGACCCACATAGAGGGTCGTCTTCGTCCCCGCACCCTTCTCGGCATGGGTGGTGACGGACTCCACCACGGCGTCCACATCGTCCGAATGAAGCTGGATAAAAAATCTAGCAACCCGTGGATTCACCTCTAGCAACTCGAAGATGTAGTTGCTGAGAACCAGGGGTTCCGTCTCTTCGGCCATGAAGGGGGACTTATGGATGATTAGTCCAAAGTCCACACCCTTTTCGAAATGACTCGCCAGAGGGCGCCTCACAGTGGTGTGACCCATCGTAAACCCCTCGGGTCCGCCAAGGCGACGGATCGCTACGAGCTTTTGATGGTGCTCGCACCAAGTGTGGGCAGGGGGAAGGGCCATTGTACATTATTTGAGAGCTAAAGCGGAGATGGGAAACATGGAACAAGAGAAAATGAAGCGCGATAACCTAGGCGATAACTCGCGCGATAACTGGCGCGATACGTCACGCGATAACTAGGCTATCGTGCGATAACCCCCGCGATACCTAGTGCTCTAACCCCGTTCTAGCTAGGTAGAGCACAAAAAGACCAAATCGCAAAAAGCGCAAAACGGGAAATATCGAGCAAACAAGACATGCAAGGCACATTGTTGCATCATAGTGCACCCATGTAACATGTGAAAGTCCGGGTTCCGACCATATTGACCGCCACCAAAGTTGGGGGGGTTCCGCACCACACCCTAGAACAGCGCATCCCAAGGAGCACCAATGTGTACTCCAGACCCCCAATGATGGCCTAGAGGCACGCCTAATAGACGGCAACCGCTGCCATAAAGATAGTGATTACCTGTATTTTGAGGACCGGATAATTGTGCCCGAGGCACGACTAGACAGTTGGCTACAGTGGGCCCACCTCAGTTCAGGGCACACCGGCTGCAACCACTCTGTTGATTTCTTTGAGGAGTGTTTCTACTCCCCACTAACCCTGTCTGAATTACGGTCGCGAATGAAATCCATAGTGGACTGCTGCGGCTGATATGCCAGCAAACAAAGCGACTCTCGTGAACGGGGACGGATCTGCATTCTACCTATCCCCTACTGTGCTAACTCTCTGTAGTATGTGGATTTCATCCACGGTCTACCTAGGTTTGGAGGTTTCAACAGTTGTCACCTGTGGTCTGAGTCATTTCACCCGTGCGTTCCCCTGCAAAAAAAAGATCACAGGGTATAGACTGTGAAAATTTTGGTTGAACAATGGTTTGAACACTATGGGGCACCCAAGGAGGTGCACTGTGATGAGGATGTACGCATCCACAGTGATACTGGGTGGTACAATAGAGTGTTGGACGCCCTGAACATCCAGGTAACCACAGGTGTGCCCTATGCTCACACTTCTAACCCTCTTTGCGAGAGACACAATCGTGTGGTGGAGCAGAACCTGAGGATACTGATGAAACATGAACGTACTAAGGATTGGGTACGCTTGTTACCGTCGGCTGTCTTAACCATGAACTCTCAACAGAGTTCCTCAACTTGCTATACCCCCCACGAACTGCTCCATGGGGGGCGTTTTGCATGGTTTTTCAAAACCCCTTTCCCTGAGGACTGTAAGAGCCCTTTCGGGGATTGGTTGGAACAGAAGCAGACCTGGCCAACTTGGCCAGAGCTAACCTGAAGCACGGTCGTGAACTTGAGTTAACTAGGCGTAACTGCACGAGGCGTCCTGCCAATTTCAAGGTAGGAGACCTGGTGCTTGTACACCATTCGCGACTGCCCTCATGGCCCCGCAACTGTTTGCAGTACCCATTCTTTGTACCCTATCGCATTATAAGAATCGATGGATCCACAATCCATGTGAGGTGTAGTCCCCGCCTAGGTGGAGAGCTGCTGTGTACACCTAAACAGCTGAGACACTACCACTCTCCTAACGACTTGTCCTGGGATCAGTGGCGTCTCACTGATACAGAGGTTGAACGTATCGACCTGGAGAACGCTGCCAACCCTAAGGAGGCAGATGAACTTGACGAGATGACTGCCGATGAGACGGCAGTCGATGGCTACTACGCGGTTGCAGATATTGCTCACCGCGAGTATCAACAGGGTTAAAAATTCCTTACCCTGTGGGATGGCTATGGGCTGTTTGAGACAACCTGGGAGCCCACATCAGTATTTATCAAGCCAGATGGGACTACCCATTCCATCTTTCGTTCCTACCCCGCTAACAACAACAAAAAAGTAAGAAGAAAAACGGATCTGCTTGTACCTTTCCATTTGTTGCTCCTGACCGAGCCGAGGAGGTTGCAAGCTTCAGGAGGCGTTGGTACTACCCAGACATCCCCTCCTCCCGTTGGGAGTCTCCTTCGGGCCACTCCTGCAGGAGTATAGGCTCCCCCGGAGGTACACTTCCCCCACACCGAGGAAAGCAACATTGGGGATCATCAGAATACCACCAGGCCTCTTATCATGTTTGCAAACCAATGGTCGGTGAGTCCTACTAGCCCAACCTCCCACCGTACATTAATCCGCACGATGTAGTACCAATAACGCGCCCACGCGCTGGACTGGGTACCCGTGGGGTCCGTTCAGTCCGGGATTCCCACCTCCATATGACCACCCCAACTGCGGGTCACCTGTGCACGCCAGCCTACGTGAACACGTTCCGTCCCTTCGGAACTCACAGTTTAGGCCCTTTACTCGCAACCCCCTATGGTTCCTAACCTCCTAGGGGCGGTGAGCACACTTGTGCTGACAACTAGGCCTAATCAATGTGTCCCATGACAGGTTCAAGACACCGGTAGAGCTCTAGCTTCGGTGAGCGTACTAACGCCCGCCCTCTTTCAAGTTCGGTTTTCCAAACACGTCCACATCCGCTGCTTTTGGAGTACCGCCGCTGCCTTGGTTGTGCCCAGCACTCCCATGCCTGTGGTTACTAGCGTGAGTGAGTGCCTTGTTGACCACGTGTTGCATGGGACGTGCCCTAAGGTTCGGGGAGCCAACGATGAGCGGTGGCTTCCTAGACCAGGGGGGAATGGCAAGCAAGGTGTTGAGAAGCAAGGTGTGTCCATCCTCCTTGGGGACAAGCGTGCCCACAGTTAGGACCCCTAACTAGTGCAGACCCATGGGGTTCTACCCTGCTAAACCTTGCTTGACGGTGTTACCATACCCCTAAGTGTGCTACGTATGTCTGTATGTGTCTCACTTCTCTCCCAGGCGTGGCCGCGACGAATCACCTTCACTGATGTCGGACCGAATGTCCTAGCCAGCTACTGTAACCACTCCTAGGGCGCCCAATTTCTTTGCTGGCGCCTATCCTTGGGGTAAACGGCAAAAAGCCTACCTACTAGAGGGGAGGGGTGGCCAAGTGTGCTAAGGGCATACAAAACGCCCGTTTTGCTAGTGGCCAAAAACTAACCAACGCCCCTGCCCGCGAGGAAACGCACGCGGAGCAGGAGACACCACTACACTACACTCACTACTGTTAGCCCCAGCCTTCGATGGCAGGGTGAGCACAGTCCCACTCAGTCCCTACCAGGCTTGCTAGCCCTAACACCTACACACACTACTGGGTGGCGTTGACCAAAGTCTCTAAGGCCCGAATGGCCCACCTTTGACAAGGCAAGCGAACATAGCGCCTCTAGGCAGCTGTGGCCTCACAGAGACGCCTCCAAACGTTCCCCCTGTTAGAACTTGGAGTGAGGAGTGCACGGGTTGTGTGCATAGCGTTTCGTACTTCATCACTCTCACGACGCCCTAAAAGCACAACTTGGTAAGGAAAGTGGGTAAATCACTACTAAAGGGTTATAGTTAGGGTATGGGATGGTTGCAACGGGGCGCGCGCTTCCCTCTCATGTCCTACTAGGGTCACACCTACTGAAAGCAAGTACGCCAATCATTACCTAAGGGTCGTGGGTAGGGCAAGGGCATACCAATCCATGCCGGTTCTCCGCTTGGAACGGTAATCCGTTGCAACCGTTGTTTTGCCTCTTTCCGTGCTTCTTCTCGTCGTTGGTCGGCTTCAGTTGAAGTAGACAAGGGATGAAAGCAACTACACACTACACGAGCAACACAAGGTACACGAAGTGCGCAAAAATTCAAAGCCTCAGGGTCGCCAAAATACGCAGCGGGGGCCTTCCAAAAAATGGGGCGGCGGGGGTCGGTGAGAGAAAAAGGCATATATGCATCATAGGAACGGATAATATACCCATCCTTGTTCTTGATCACGGGTTCAACATAGTCGCGCAACATCGCTTTGTTGTGCGAGAGCGTATCACCCACGCTCTATCGCACAAGATCCCGCCATTGAGGATCGATGTCTTGAACTTGTTTGATGTTGTCGACGAGGCCTACAAAAACGAGTGCATTACTTCACCCTTTCCCTTTCCCACATGAGAGAGGCACATGAAGGACAGTATGGGCGTGCAACCTATCAAGCCTCGCCGTACTATACGGGTCTTCGACTTGAAAATAATTGACTATTCCCATACTGCGCTATCAAGCAAGCAAGCTCTAAGGACTCCGCCCGTTCTCTTAAAGAACGTAGGTGAGAGCCCTGGGTAACCTGGCAAGGGTTTTACCGTGTGCACAACGCGTGGCCTAAGCCCTTTAATGCATCGTGAGCATGCGGGGAAGGGAGGCGAAGCGTAATGAGCACCAGCCACATAACCACAATCACAATCAAAATCAACCAGGAGGTGGGCTCCTCCTGGGCTTACTCACCTTACTCACCATGCACAGTGTGTTAATGCCAAAAACACGAGCGCAAGAACAACCCTAAGCGCTTAAACAACCCTACAACGATTCAAAACAACCATAAACGATGAATGCGGGGGGGGGGGGGGGATGGAAAAAAATTCCTGGAAACGGCATACGGTTTTTTTTGCGCAGCCAACCCCCGGGGGGTGGGGGGGTACGCAAACACACATATGACCAAAAATTTTCCCAAACAAAGCCATTTTAAGGCAGAAATAGTGCACGTTGATCTTTTGACAACATTGCTCCATCAATGTGAAGACTACAGCCCCGGCTCAACGTGCAAATCGAGGTACGGAAGTCTCACCCTTCAACTGTGGCTAAGGAGGAGGGGTGTTACTCCCTCGGTTAGAAGTAGCAAAGCCCCGATACTACTTCTTTCCCCATACCACGTGGTTCAGGCAACAACCTGCCTCACCTACTACGTCACAGGGTGCCCATTTCTGTGACGTAGTCGTTTCGAGTAGTTGTGCTTCCTAGCTTCTTGCTGCTACCGTTGCTGCCGCTAGCGCTAGCCTCGGAAGCTGCCGCCCACTTCTTGCCCCTCTTAGTTGCTGCCTTCTTTTTGGCTGGTTTCTTGTTGCTGCCGCTGTTGCTGCTGTAGCTGCTACTACTACTCCTGTTGCTGCTGGCTTGTCGGCACAATGCGCGTTTGCGCGCTTTGCCCAATTGAGGAATCCCGGTTTGAAATGTTCCGTGCTGGAATAAGCGTTCGGTTCCTCACGCATCCATTTGCAAAGTGTTTTATTGCGTGGCACCTCATAGCACGGGTTGCAAGGCAATTTTTCGCCAGAATCACTAAAGCGTGCCTTTCGAGTACATGGGGGGTCCAATGACACGATCCCCATGCCATCCACGTACCTCCAGTGGACTTTCTCATATGCATGACGCATCACGGGGTACTTGCCACGCAAGGCATTGGCATTGGGAATACCCAAGGGCAGGGCTCCCATGCACTTGTCATTGATGGTTGGGGGAGGAGCGGTACCCTGTGTCTCTGGGTCATTCGTTACAACCTCATCTTCCCCATCGCTCTCTATCGGAGTGGGCACCTCCTCCGCCACCCGTGGGGGAGCGGCAGAGAAAAACTGTGTAACAGCCAATTGGCGTTTGGGCTTCAGCGGGGGGGCTGTACTAGCCCGATGATTGTGACCCTGACAATGAGCAGCAAATTGCTGTGTGTCCGAACCGGCCAAAACTAATAGCCGCTCCCAGCAAATACAATTCCACCCGCGCACGGTGCGGTTCGCCCATGCAATGTTCAACGGAGAAAAAAGAGAAGAGGATGCCATGTCTAGAATGCAAAGCAGAAACACACTTACAGTTGACCTCTCCTCTAATCCAAACGATGAAGCACCATATAGAAATTGATGCATCAATTGGTTCAAACAATTCTTTGTATGCCATGTGCCAAAGGGAAATGCAAACACGTTCACTAATTTGATGCAAAGGATTCCATCCTTGTACCAACATTGGTCCCTAGAAGAAAAAAAAAAGCACCCTCACAAATAACCTCTACCAAGAGCACAAGTTTGAAATGATCAATGGGTTCAAACAATTCAGTACATGCGATGTGCAAAGAGAAACTTGGTGCAAATATTCCCATTTCTGGACCAAGAATTGGCCCCGGGTAAAAAATTTTCCAAATGATAGAATTATGGTGTGATAGCAGTTTTTGCGCAGGCAACCCCTGGAGGGTGGAGGGGGGGGGTACACAATTTTTTTCCGCACGCGCAATTTTTTTCCACCCCCCCCCCTGGATTAATGCATCATGAGAGTGATGGTTCTTTTCCTCTGTCACCTGCATGAGCAAGAACAGGATGGACCGCAAAAACACGACGCAAAACGAAGCCGGACATTTTAAGCAACCCTACCTCAACGTGACGGCGAGCACAAGCACGCACAAGCGCTTTCTTTTGAACCTGTGGAGAGAAGGGGAGAGCGAGTGAGTGCACAGGGAAAGCACCACACCGGTGACGGCGTGAATTAGGCACATGCATCGCGAGCTCAGGGCTTACTCTAACCCTAGGTGCGTGCCATGTGCTCCATTCGTGTGACATACCTCTCATTCTCCGTTTTGCGTGTGCATAGCAAGGAAGAGGAGAACCCACACTTCCACTAAACGCAACGGTAACAATCCTATCGTTTTAACGAAACAACCAACACGAACGCAATGCATGCGTGTGAAGTGACAATGACACACCTGAGAGGCGGGTTGTCCCCTTGCTCTGTTGTGTGGTTGCTATTTCTTTAAGTTTTCCTAAGATTTATAAATTTTTGATGCAACTGTGCAAAAATTTCTTTTAACACCTTTTAAAAACACGACTCGCACCTTCTTTCAGAGGAGCCGTTTGGGTTCCGTAGCCTCTTTTTTGACGCGCGGCTCTGTTGCGCTTGTCTGCGACTGCGAGTGTTGCACAAAATTTAACGATTTGTAATGTCCTTACGTCAAATTTTAGCGACTTGAGCAAGCAAAAAGGGAGACAAAGGCAAACACTGCTCACTAGACCACAGGCTGAGAAAGGAAAGGGTGCAGGCTAATGTCCATAAGCCCATATGGCCAACTCATTTTGTGGCCGCCCCTGCACTCCACTCTCTCTCTCTCTCTCGGCCCTCACCTTTCGTGTCCACCACGCTTTGGAAACATTCATGTACACTCGGTGAGGTTCGTACCGGCGCACTTGCTGGACTGCGGTTGGACTGTCCTGACACACAAACATGTATCATCATTTACGATGTGCACTGTAGCGATCACCTCGAACATGCTAGCACCTGTGGTACACCATTTGGCAAGTCACAAACAACACAAGTCAGGTCGGAAAAAATGTCCCCTGGAAAAAATGTCCCCCGCCCCACCCACCCCATCGCACATCTTCGTCGACCAAGACAATCGTTCACAGAGCTTCTTCAGAGCTCCTGCCTGATTCGTTTCTAACTGTCCTCGCCTGGGCCTGCCAAGCGAACACCTCATCAAGTCTTGCCTTTTGAAATCGCTAATCCTTCCGCTAAACCGCAAGATTCACACCCTGGTTTCATTTTCTAGTTTTTCCAGCTCTTGCGGTTTTGTGCACTCCATCAGGAGTATTGCTCTGCCCTGACGGTTTGTACCTACGAAGTAATGTTTCTCAGTAAATAGCAAAAGAAAGAAGCAAAAATGGGGTAAAAATTACTTAGGCCACGCTAACTGCCCACCCTCCTACCCCCAGGCTGGGCTCTGCGGGGCCATGCTGTACCCCTCCCCCAAAAAAGAACAGGGTATGAATTCTGCACCTAGGGGACCCCTTGCACCTGGTAGGGAAAAATGAGTATCTCTATCTATCTAAAATGCTATTCTCATGTAACCACACCTCAGTTGTCAAAACACAATAAGCATGTACCCATACTCGAAAAGCAGAGGAAGAAAGAAGGTTTCTGGAATACAACAGACCTTTCCAGTGTTACACACAAATGTATCATCCACCGAGGCGATGCACTGCAAGAAGTAGGGTAGCACACACTTGGCAAAGGTTGATGCACCATGTGTGTGCCCAATCAATGTCACTCCAATTCATGCATCATAATTGAGGTCTCTATTTGCCATTGTTGAGACCTCTGGGCGAAATTTGTTCCGGCTTTACAAAATTGTAAAAACGAACTGTGTACTCCGGGAAATACCCGAACCTGGGCGAAATTTCTTCCACCTTTAGCAAAACACAAAAAAACACTGCTCAAAATGTCAATAGTATCTGCAGAGACAACGCAGAACGACAATCAATCGTGTAATAGGGAAAACATACAACGCAGCAGTCATAGCACACACCATTATAACTCTAGCGCCGCTTCCTCAGGCCAGGTGCCTTCTGTTTGGCAGCCTTTAAATTGAATTCCAGTAAGCTGCCCACCATTTGCTTGTGGTGCTTGGTCACCAGGCATCTCACTCTTAGCACCACAACTGGCATCACGTTCATTCTGTGTCTGTTGAGACGGTGTGAAATGGGCTGCAAACGTGCCCAACGCCTTGTTGGGTGGAGGCTTTGATCCAGGCTTGAGGTTTTGCTGTGACGGGCTTGCTCTAGCCTTTGAATTTTTGGCCTTGGCGGGTGTGCCGTCCCCTTGCTTGCCAGTTGACTTTGGGGGGGGAGGGGGGCGTTTCTGGGACTCACCGTCCCCTTCCTCTGGTTGGGTGGCCTCCTCTTCTTGATCTGCATACCTCCTTCGCGTACAATCCACTAGAAAACCATCTGCAAGGTCTTCACAAACTCGTTCCCACTGGATTGGTGCTACAGTGTCGCAGTTCGACACAGCAGCCCTCAAATTAGCAACAAATGACTCACGAATAGACTTCTCCTGAGACAGGTATGCAACTGCAATGTCCACAGGGAACATGCTTTGAATGGACATGGCTGCAGAAAAAACTGGCTGCTGTGTGCAAACCATTACCCATGTACTATTCCGGTGAATGAAAATCTAATGCATACATTAAATAATAGAACACTTCAAGAGGAATGGCACTTGTCGAGGTGCCTTGGTGCAGGCTTCGCTTTGGCAGCTGGTTTGGGCTATGGTTCTAGTGCGGGGGCGTCAGCAGCAGCAGTTCCCTCACTTCCACTAACATGCTGTTCATCATGCACCAGGTTTTTCGGGCGGTGTACCAACATTTTGAGAGACTTCCATAGAAGACATCGCTTGAAAGGTAAGAAAAGATCAGATGCAAGGTGTAAACATGAGGATGTCTGGGTGCTTAGACAGAGATATTAGCCAACTCAGATGAAATTCGGAGAAACCAGGTTCAGAAACGGAAACTGCCGTACGACAGGGATGACACAGTGCTGAACGCTATGAAATTCACGTTGATCGGAAAGCTGGGCAAAATTTTGCCCACGTCTGGGGGTTTCAAATAATACCACGGTCAAAATCATGAAAGTCGGGCGCCTGGGCGAAATTTCGCCCAACTGGAAGCACACTGGCATATAACACAGTCAAATCAATCCCAACCATGTGTACTCCGTCCCACCTCCTCTTCTTCATCAAGCATTTCGAGGGACGAGTCACTACGCACCTTTTCTGGGCGCTAGCAGGCACTGTCCACATAATTAAAATCATCTACCACCGATACTTAGGCCACGCTAACTGCCCAGTCCCCTACCCACAGGCCGGGCTCCGCGGGGCCCTACTGGCCCCTTGTGAGTACACCCAAAAACAGCGTATGAATTCTGCCCCTAGGGGAGCCCTTGCACCTGGTAGGAAAAAATGAGTATCTCTATTTATCTAAAATGCTATTCTCATGTAACCACACCCCAGTTGTCAAAACACAATAAGCATCCATGCATACTGGAAAAGCAGAGGAAGAAAGAAGGTTTCTGGAATACAACAAACCTTTCCAGTGTTACACACAAATGTATCATCCACTGAGGCGATGCAGTGCAAGAAGTAGGGTAGCACACACATGGCAAAGTTTGATGCACCCTGTGTGTGCCCAATAACTGTCAATTGACAGTCACTGAAATTCATGCATCATAATCGAGGTCTCTATTTGCCATTGTTGAGACCTCTGGGCGAAATTTCTTCCGGCTTTACAAAAATGTAAATGTATTCGGGGAAACACCTGAACCTGAGCGAAATTTCTTCCACCTTTGATAAAACACAAAAAAACAGTGCGCAAAACGTCAATAGTAGCTGCAGACACAGCGCGGAACAACATTCAAACGTGTAACATGGACAACATACAACGCGGCAGTCATAGCACACACCATTGTCACTCTAGCGCCGCTTCCTCGGGCCAGGTGCCTTGGGTTTGGCCTTGTGGTGCCTGGTCACCAGGCATCTCACTGTTAGCACCACAAGTGGCATCACGTTTATTCTGTGTCTGCTGGGACGGTGTGAAATGGGCTGCAAACGTGCCCAACGCCTTGTTGCGTGGAGGCTTTGATCCAGGCTTGGGACTTTGCTGTGAGGGGCTTGCTCCAGCCTTTGATTTTTTGGCCTTGGCGGGTGTGCCGTCCCTTTGCTTGCCGGTTGACTTTGGGGGGGGGGGGGCATTTCTGAGACTCACCGTCCTCTTCCTCTGGTTGGGTGGCCTCCTCTTCTTGATCTACATACCTCCTTCCCGTACTATCTACTGGAAACCCATCTGCAAGGTCTTCACACACTCGTTCCCAGCGGATTGGTCCCACAGTGTCGCAATTCGACACAGCAGCCCTCAAATTAGCAACAAATGACTCACGAATAGACTTCTCCTGAGACAGGTATGCAACTGCAATGTTCACAGGGAACATGCTTTAAATGGACATGGCTGCAGAAAAAACTGACTGCTGTGTGCAAACCATTACCCATGTACTATTCTGCTGAATTAAATCCAATGCATACAGCAAATAACACAACACTTCAACAGGAATGGCAGTTGTCAGGGTGCCCTGAATATAAGAAAGGTATCGGGGTAGGCGTGCAGAAAACTGGTGCACACTACACAGTGCAAGAGCAGTATGTCCAATGCCGTACAGTGCTGATGGCTTGGACAGGTTGTACACACTTCGGCATGGAAAAATTCCTCAGCACAGGCTGCTTTCAGGTTGCTAACATATTGCCCGAACATTAGCAGTCTCACCAATGACTGCCACCAAAATACCATTCAATACAAATTGTGCCACAATATTGTGCAGGGCCAGCGTCTACATACGTGGGACTTCAATCAAGATGCACACAAATGGCAGTGCACTAATAAAGCTGGGAACGGGGCAGCCTGCCCACAAAAAGAGTAGCTCAACACTACCCTCCTCCTTCAGAACTTTCCCTGTGTCGGTCTCAATAATGGTATCACCCAACTTAAGACTGAGATGCCCACTGTCAGCCTTTTCAATACTTGGTGTCACACGGGGCTTGCGAAGCCTGTCACGTAACCCCTGGTAAAGGTCGGAGGTCCAAAAGACTGTGGCCAAGGTGACTCGGGACTCCACACCCAGCTGCCATACAGGACTCAGATATGGGCCATAATACGACATTGTTCTTTGCACATGGTCACGGTACCAAGATTTGCTGCAGAGGGTATACACAAGACACACATGAGGCAGTTAAAAAATGGTATGCTTGTGAATGAAAATCGAGAGACCTCGGTGAAATTTCGCCCAGCTCATTGTCAGCAACGAAATAAAGAATACGAAATCACTACCACTGAGAGTGCAAAATAATGCAGCATACCCCTAGACTCGTGCACAAACCCCTCAGTGACTGCATCTGGATGGAGCACATGCCAACCCCACAACTGCTCACCTGTGGCCAACTAGATTTCACGTTTGATTCCCAGTAATGTACCTTTAGTACCCGACATGCAGAGGACAATGCTTGACAGTCTGTCTCGCATTAATCCTTCGCACTCTTTGAATACCCCGAGCGCCGGTTCAACATCTCGCTTCGCCATCCCATAGACTGCGTCAACAGCTGACTCCCAATGAATTTGACAAGCTTGCCCAACCATGCCCAACGCTTGGCTACAGCAACCTTCAGACAACAAGAGGGAGGTAAAAAGACAGACTTACAGCAATGTATGACGGATGAAGGCGATGTGGTAGGCGAAACGTTGAACACACCACATCGCCCTCATCGGCAGTAATACCAATTTTAGCCAACATGTTGTGAGTATGGGTGAGCAGGGGGGGATTTGGATCCTCCGGAATATGCTCTAGTACGAGTGCCATCCGTTCACTGGTTGTTGACACACTACTTCTTGTGGTGTGCACTTGATGAAGCCCTGCTAGCTTTCTTCGAATGGGCAAAGGACTGTCTCTTCTAACCTCAAAGCCTTCAAACTCTCGTGTCCATGTAGGCAGGGGGTGCTTGTTGGATTCCTTGTCCTTGCGTTGTTGCATAGCAGCCGTGTAGATGTGCTTACCCCCTATGGCATACCAAAACCCAGATGTACATGGGGTAACAGACAGTACAGAGTAAAATCAAATGACACGGAAGATCGAGTACAATCGAAACAGACCACGGCAGAACATACGCACGCCAGGTACCAGTAAATTGTCAATACAATCAGGTGGCGGTGCCCTTAATATATCGTCATAGCGGGCTGGGACTGGGTCGGGGTTCAGCCCGCAAACTTGGCCTTCAGAGCGGTCTCTATCAATCAGGATCTGATCCCATCGCACACGAATGCGTTTTGTGGAGGTGAGGTAATCTGCCAGATTAACTTCCGCTTTTCCTTTGGGTTTTGGCTTTGGCTTCGGTTTGGCGGCTGGTTTGGGTTGTGGTTCTGGTGCGGGGGCGTCAACGGCAGGAGTTCCCTCACTTCCACTAAGATGCTCTTCACCATTGGCCAGGTTTTCGGGCGGTGTACCAACATTTTGAGAGACTTCCATAGAAGACATTGCTTGAAAGGTACGAAAACATCAAATACAAAGTGCAAACATGAGGAGATCCAGGTGCTCAGACAGAGATATTAGCCAAATTAGATGAAATTCGGAGAAACCAGGTTCAGAAACAGAAACCGCCGTACAACAGGGATGACACAGTGCTGAACGCTATGAAATTCACGTTGATCGGAAAGCTGGGCGAAATTTTGCCCACGTCTGGCAGTTTCAAATAATACCACACTCAAAATCATGAAAGTCGGGTGCCTGGGCGAAATTTCGCCCAGCTGGAAGCAACATAGCATATAACACAGCCAAATCAATCCCAACCCTGTGTACTCCGTCCCAACTCCTCTTCCTCGTCAAGCATTTCGAGGGACAAGCCACTACGCACCTCTTCTGGGCGCTCGCTGGCACTGTCAACATAATTGAAAACATCTACCACCGGTAGAGCAGCCGGCATGGGGTGTAGGGCGGGGGGTTTTGGGGGGTGGGGTCTCGGGGGAGGGGGGGGGGGCTGGGGGGACTACCACTGGCACACCGCGCGCTGGGGATTTGAAGGATGGTTTTGGAGCGTTACCACCGGCTGTGTTGTTACTCTCGTAGTGTGCACTTCGTTGCCTCTGATCAACATTTGACCGTTTCTGACTATATGCATTCAAAAAATTCTCCACACCATTGGGTATTTTAGTCTTGGCAATGGGAGAGTGTAGGCTATGCCGAACAAGGCTCAAGAATTGCTGCTCTGTAACCCTTGTACGCAACAACACTCCCGGAAAGTGCATGCGGGGGGCTTCATCAAGACGTTTGACCACATCCTTATCCTCTTCCAGAACAGCAATGGGGAACCAAGCATGTGATATGTTCGAAATGAACAAGCGCACGTGCTTTGTGTACTTGTCCACAGAGTTCAGCGTCAGGACACCCAGGCATTTTTTCTCTCCCGGAAGTGTGGGGGGGAGAGTTAAAAAAATATCGGTTGTGTGCTGCACTGAATGGGCATTACCAACCTCCTTCGACCTCATAAGTAGACGACTAAGCATTGCTTGGCCGTACTCTTCAGAAAACAGGCAACCAAGTGCCCGGGTGTGCCAGTGAGACGAGAAATGCAGTGCTGCAGTATTGGTACGCAGGTATTCAGTGCTCAGCCACTTTTTAGAAGGTATGATCTTAGACGGCCCAAGTTGCCCCCCCCCCTGCCCCAAACGGACCCCCGACAAAAATGTCGTAGATGATGGTCATCAAAAACGCGTCCTACAGGGGTGAAATTTTAGCAACAAGTAGCGCACGTCTGTTTCCGCTCGTTTTTGACTACCCCCATATACGTTTTTGGCACTTTGCGCACAACACCAACTTGAGGCTGGGGCCTGTGAAATATGGGAAAAACAGTCAAATTGTGAGGAGGAACCCCACGGAATGCATGTGTGTCTATGCACGGTTGAATATCACTACACCAGCGGAGGCACTACTCGTCGACGCATACCATTTTCATCAAAATTTGTTCTGCAGACAGTGAAACACTGAAGTTTGTCTGGAAATAGACAGATCTCACCAAAACCTACTGCACGAGGACAAAAATCGCAAACAGTTGTCTGGTTCCAAACACACCACGCGTAACCTATTGAAAAATTGCTGTATTCCACAAAAAGAACTGTGGTCCGCAACCAAATGACAGAAAAAAGTGACAAAGGACTGTCAGTCCTGTGTTCCGGAAGGGAAAAGTGCCAAAACAGGCCACTAGGACCCAGAGAGCAGACTGGCACGCCAACAGGGTGCCACGGTGTTTATATGTTATGAATAGATATCCTTGTCACTGAGCAGGCTTACAACAACAGTGTGCAACCAGCAGCAAAACTACAACAGAGCACGTTTAATTCTTTTTGGAGCCATTGAACCGGTCCTTCCATGCCTGAAACCACATCTTGGCCTTCTTGGAAGCACACAACTCAGAATCGGTTCCCGCGGCTGCATACTCGTCAGGAGGTGATGCCTGGGCTTTTTTGTTGCCTTTGCCTTTTGACACTGATCCGGAGTCTGTGTTCTCGTCTGCTTTGCGTGTGCGACCATCTTTTTTGCCAGGGCCCCGTGACTGCTTCTGTGTACAATACAAAACGTTCTCTGGGGTGGCGCCCAGCTCTTCCACTTCCTCCTCAGATTCCTGCTCTCCCTCTGCCTTCTCAGGCACACAGCTGCAGTTCACAGGGCAAGCCTCCGCAAAGTTTTCAAACACTGCATACCAGGGGATAGGGCTCAGCCCATCAGCGAGTCATAAATTGCTGCAAATGAGGGCACCAACGTCTGCAATAGACTCCTGCTCCGTGGGCAAACCCAAAACCACACTGATGGGTACCGGCATGCGCAGTGCCAGACTGCAGGCTGGCTGTACAGAACTACTGATGACCAGGAACCACAGGGTAATTGCTTCTGAGGGTACTGCATCCGCCAGGTGGTGCATGACAAACCCAACAACCTCCGTACACAGCTAGTTCACCATTGGACCACGGGAAAAGGCAAAGTAGCGAGGCACCTGTATAAGGGAGCAGTGAGGCTGAGACCCCTACTGGTGCAGCTGAACTGCACGATGTCGTATGGTTCCAGACAGTTTCCCACAATTTACCCTTCTCGGGACGCATTCTGCCTCATGCGTGTGTGGTTCTAGACAAACTTTAGGATTCAACGGTGCACCCAACGTGACTTTGGTAGCAGGCAGCAGGTAGCAACAGGGTAGCAACAGGGTACCTTCTTGGGCAGCGGATTTTTGGAAACAATCCATAGCTCAGTGAATCCCATCCATGGCAATGTCGTTTGGTATGGCACACACGTCTCAGAAACACAGGGACTTTACAAGACAAATCAGGTCAGCAAAAACAGCACACCAATCAAACACTTCAAAACATCAATGATGGCAAATGGCAGATTTGGAGAGGAAATTACTCGGATCAAAGCATTGAAATCGGCACCCACAGGGGTTGAAATAGGCAAAACTGTCTTCAAAACAGCTAATCACTGCAGAGGCATGTCAAATACAATGTCCATTGCCTGATGATGGTCACAGCATCAAACAGGCCCACCAAAATGTCCCTCGTTGACACAGGTATGAGGCAACAGTAAAATTGGGCCGGTCCAAACGCCTTGCAACACCAAAGCCAAACATGCTTGTGGCAATTTACCTTCAGACATTGTAACACTGTGTCAGTGCAACAGTGCCAGGCACACCTCTTCCAGGGTCACACAGGCTAACGCAGCGGGTGCACACTGCAGTACGAAAGCATAGTGATGTGTGCACACATCAAAGCGTGGTGATGGCATGGTCCAGGACTGGCCCAGCCATGAGAAAGGAACAGAAAATGACAAGATGGGGGAAAATATCGGGCAGCGGTGACAAACTGGGCTCTGCAAGGCCCAGAGTAACAAGAACCCGTAACGCAACCCCTCAAAACTCCGTGTCCGTCAAAGTTGGGCTCTGCAGAGCTCAGACATTTGGGGCACAACAATGCTAGGGGTGTAAACATCAAGTTGGGCTGTATGGGGGGTGGTCTGTATTGCCAGCCCCCCCCCCCCCCCGTGATCAATCTAAATCTATCTGGTCAAATTCACGCAACTCCTCACTGAGCACAAGAGGTACAGGGCCATTAGTCAACATCGACAGCATCCCTGGCCGGGATCCCAGAATAAAGCAGGCCACGCAAATTGTTGTCAACCCCTCTTTGTCGTGCAACCTTCGGAGACCGTCCAACACTCCCAAGACGTCACAAGCAGTGCCAACAATGAGAACAAGCGTCCCAGACACCAAATTGCGGCTGACAACGGAATGGATGCCTTCCATATGTCCCTTTAGAACTTCAACAATGGTCAGGCAATACGGCATGTTGGCCACCGTAGAGTGCAGCGGCGTACCAGATGCCATCCCAGTGATATGCATGACCGCATCCAGGGACTTGCTGTCAGTCACCCCCGCCTCTGGCGCCTCAGACCCAATGTTCACGGTGATGAAGTTGACATCAGCCGCGATCTTGCACTCAAGGTTCACCAGGGGACGTTTCAGGGCATCACGGAGGGGAGCATACGTGGGTTCACTCCGCATTGCAACAGTAACGACATACTTCAAGGGGGGCCAGCAGTTCTGCTCAGACCACTTCCAATTGTACGTCTTGAAGGTGACATGCGACTTCGACAAGAGACTCTGTTCACAACGGGCCCGTTCTGCAAGCGTTTTGCGACTGGGGTCAACCAGATCGTTGTCCGGGTGGCAGAGATGATGTTCCCACCGACGTTGGGCCTTCAGTTTCTTTGCCTTTTTTGTAATCATTGGCGGTGACACATTGCTAGAGCCCATGTGCTGTGTAACCTCCTCGAGGTCTGGTGGGATGAGGCCTTCGATACATTTCCAAAAGTGCAACTTTACTGGCAGTCCACGCTTTTCCAATCCATCGACGGCAGCCACAGCCTTATCCCCCATCACTTGCACCCAGGCGGCAATCGGAAACCAGGCTTTTCTTACAGTGTCCTGCAAATCAGACAGGGGTGTTAGCAAACACAACAGGAGGAATTCTGCTGTGACAGGCCGCATCAATGAAATGTTGTCTGGTTCCAGACATGGAGCCCCACATACAGGCTTTGACATGGATAAAAAAAAAGTGTGTCTGGTACCAAACACAAACAGGAGGAATTCTGCTGTGACAGGCTGTATTAGTGATATGTTGTCTGGTTCCAAACATGGAGGTAGAGATACAGGCTTTGACAGGGATAAAAAAAAGGTGTGTCTAGTTCCAGGGACAAACAGGAGGAATTATGCTTTGACAGGCCGCATCAGTGAGTTGTTGTATGGTTCCAGACATGGAGGTCCTGGCACAGGCTTTGATAGAGATAAAAATACATCAGGTGTCTGGTTGCAAACAACTGTGACAGCCTTCGTTGTTGCATGGGACAACTTTCCTGGCCGGGGACGCATGTGCACATAGTTCGTGTACTGCCACCCTGTGCAACACAAGGCATACCAGTGTCCCCTCCTTCAGTGTATAGCCACCCTTCACGTACAGCACTCCCAGGTGTTCTCGTATGGATTTCTCCTCCAGTTCATCGCCGTCCAGCTCAACACGCAGGAGTTCCATCCGTGTAGACAGTTTCGGCAGGGTCGTGGGAGACTGCACAGCCCGTGATGCGACGGATGGTCACAGCAATTACCCCCCCCGCCCCCCCCCCGACGAAGCGGCCGGTCGCGCAGGAGAACGGGCAGGTCGAGATGGACGGCAAAGGCGCAGGATATTTCACTGGTTTGGGCATGCAGTGTCGCAGTGCACTGTCACAGTCGATAAACCTGTGACATGCCAGCGATTGACTCCCGTATGTGCAGAGTGACATCCGTACAAACCACTTGAGCAAGAAATTGCACTGACCATGTTGGCGGTTCCAAATGGGCATTCATGTACTCCCGTGAGATTCGTCGACAAACCTCGGCGATATGCTGCCCCCATAAGATCCAGTACTGCCCCACTGCGTCACGCCACACTATGATTCGGATTTTTGCTGCACCTGGTGGATTTCTGCGAAGTTTTGTCCTCTTGTCCTGGACAAGATCTTCATCCAGCACTCTGGTTTGGCCATGCTGCCTTTTTTTGTCCCATTGCAGTCTGCTGAGGGGCAGCAGGACCTCCTGGTCTTCAGTATGGTCACCAACTTTTACTTGAGCACCTTTCCCCTTTGCTGTGTCACCACATTTCCACTTGTGCTTGGAGGGGGCATCGTCCACAGCACTAACTTGGAATGCCAGGTCAATTGAGGGGTCTGCAGAGGGTTCAATGCTACCTTGTGTAAGATCAGACATGTTGGAACCAACTGGGCGCAAAACCCAAAATGACATAGGGGCGGGCCTTTTAGCAATGTGATTCTAACTTTCCAAGCTTCCCGACGTGAGCATACCGTTTTCACAGTCAGACCACATCATGTGCAATACAAAGGGGTGTAAAAAACACAGTATGTCTGGTTCTACACACAACAGTTTGCTTTTGAAGTGTGCAACCGGTGTGAAACAATTTAATGTCCGGTTCCAGACAAGCATGTACTGTTTTGGCAATTGACAGGGCATAAACAGTCAGTGTCTGTTTCTAGACGCATTTGCAGTCCAATTCCGAGTTAGCTGGCTACCCAATGTCATTCTAGCCTTTTCCAAAACAGAGCAAGTGCGTTGCAGGCAATGGAGGGCACAACACGCAGTCTGTCTGGTTCCAGACACAATAGCTTGACTTCAGTAGATGACATGGGTGAAAAATCATTAATTGTCTGGTACCAGACCGCTACGGTACTTCTGTGGGCACCTTAGGGGGTACAAACAGTTGGTGTCTCGTTCAAGACACACATTCATGGAGTTTTTATTGTGCTGGCTTCCTAGACCGGGTATTCGGTTGGTCAGGGTCACATGATGTGGTTTTGCGGTGAACTAGGGATGTACAGCAATGCAACAGTGCACGTATGCGCGCATCTCATCAATCAACCACTGCGTTGGTTGACATTAGTGGCCCCTGCGGGAGTACCCCGATGCTGCTGTGGTGACCAACTCCAGCCCTATGTCTGGTTCCAGACACACACCTTTGACGTGCCTTGGCCACTTCGTCGGGTGTAAGCGGTGCATTGAGTCATCCTCCATACTCACAATCTCATACTCCTCCATTTCTTGCAGTAGGACAACAGGTGGTGGTTCATCATCCTGTGCGTCCACGTCCACTATCAAGTCCCCCGCGGACCGGTGTGAACTTGAATCCGAGACAATTGCAGCTGTCGGGGCCTCATCGTCATCATCTGCTACCGCAATTGCTGCGTCCCGCACCCGCTGAGCCTGTGCATCTCGGCCTGCATGCTCACGGGGGTCCCTGCCTGGAACAATGGTTCTCAACAACCGTGAGACCTCATCGGTGGGCGAACGCGCTGCATGTGTCAATGTGGAGAGTGATCTAGTCAAAAGTCTCTGATATAGGGCCACACCGCCGTTGTCCAGTGGTTGCCCTGGCAATTTCAAGTCCTCAGGGACAACGGTGAATGCTGCCTTCTTTCCACTGTTCCATTCAACATGGACCATGCGGTTCGTTGGAATGGCCAACACGAACCTGCGTAGCCGTGATGACATGATCGCAACCAGCCCGATGCGGATCTGCCCCCGCGTCTTCTTTCCCCGCGCTTTGGTGGTGCCATGCTCAAAAACAAGTCCAATGTCGGGTCAAAAGTCTTCATCTGGGGGTATGCGCGGCACCTAGATCCAAGACGACTCGACATGGCCTCCAGGGGCTCCTCAGCATAACAACAGCCCGGGACGGCGTCATTCCGGGGTAACCACAACAGAAGGGCAACACAAAGGGTGCGTACGTAGGGGACGTTACAGTCAGTGTCCATTGTCAAGGCTACAATCAATACCAAACTCAACTCCAATACTTTGCGGGCCGTACAGCCTGTCCCTGTTGGTTGACCATCCTATTTGCGGTCACGAACCAAGTTTCCAAGGAGGAACGCAGGCAGAATGTAGAAGTGCAGGAGGTTCTTCAATACAGTCAACCATACAAGCGGTAGTTTGCGGGATGCCTCTGGAAACTGCACAATTGAAGTCTCCTTGTGTACAATGCGGTCCTCAACGTTGGGTGTGGCTAACAGTAGGTCACAAAATTGCTTCTCAATGTGTAACAGCTTCGGGTGGCACATGATCTCTTCATCTACCGCGGGCATTTGCTGCCCAAAGTAGCCCAATATGGGGAAGAACTTACGGTGGATCATGGTACACACAAGGGTGCCAGCAGCCATACAGCATTGGGAGAGTGGCATAGTGCTCAGACAACTTAAAGGGGTTGTATGTGCACCTGTAGATGAACTTGGCGAGTCTATAGAATATATTTTCATCCATCAGAAGGGGCATGACGTGGGGTGTGTGAACCTGAATGGCTAGGCATTGTTCCATGATGTGGAGCAAGTCCTCATTGGTGCTGGAGACCGGATGCGCTAGTGTCGGGGGGCACAATAGGAGTGAACAAATGGTGTCTCCGTGCACATCCAGTGGGCCTTTGATGGATCTCGCCTCAAAGCGTCCACCGCTCAAGGAAACTCCCGGAAACTGGCTGCTATGGTCTGTGCTATTTGCGGATGCGTTGGAGAAGATCGTCAAGTGTAGGGAAACCCGGGTACACAGCAATCGCAGTTGTATGCAACAGTGACATGGCAGTGACGTTCAGACAGCAACCAGGTCGTACCGGGTCACTGCAGTACCGTCGGCGATACCAGTTGTCAAACTGCACAACCACCTCCTTCCATGCCATTGACCTCCAGATGGCGTTTGTTCTGGCATGTGCCTTTTGCCCCAAAGGCGGTAACCGGCCCGCAGCAAGACCTCCATGTGACAATTGTCTCCGCATCCTCTTGGATGCACTTATCATTTAGCCAACAGCCTTTTCCTCTGGCAGAGCCATCTTCCGACACAGCTGCATCATCGTGTACACCTTGCGGGCAAACACTCCATACCACCTTGGCCACGGTGTTTGCCCATGAGCTTTGATCAACGTTGCCATACTGCGTCGATTTCGCCGGTTGACCCTCATCTGTGCGCAGAACTAGACAAGCAGGGCTGCACCTGGTTCCTCATAGGTGGACAAAGATAACACAGTACAAAGCAAAACTTGTTCATTGAAGCATAAAAATTGTCCATGCGCAGGCGCCTGGGTTTGTGTGCGTGGGTATGAGAACCAAAAAACGGTCAAGCAGTCAAATTCGTGTACGCGTCTGAATGACTAAAAAACAGGCTATGAAATTTCCCACCGGCCAAAATGGACCTTTTTGGGTGTTTTGGGCTGATTTACCGGGGTGGGCAACTTGGGCCGTCTAAGACGATATTCATAATGAAGACAGTGCTCATTCCCACACATTCTTTTGCAGCAGCAGTGGAACGCAGAGAGCGACCATTCCAGTTACATTCACGCACCAGAACCCCTAGTGCAAGAAGTGCCGAGCAGTACGGGTATAAGAGGGCCTTCAGGGCTAACAGGCATCTTAGACCCAGTCTTTGAGCATCAGACAACTCAGCAAGATTACTCCCAAGGACCTGGGTGGTACTATCAAGCCGTGCTTTGTTAGAAGCTGTAGCCACGAACAAACCAACAATGGTTTTTTCCATGTGACGCAGTTTGACTTTCATGGGCACCACAGCTCCTGCCTTCAGGTCCCAACCTAGCTCAAGAAATTTAATGATAGGGGCAAATGCCTTATAGGTTGTTTCCACGGAATACTTATATGGGTGCCAGTCACCATAAAGCAACGGGTGTCCCAACAGAAACTGGTCTACGTGCCAAGAGGCATAGCTTGCTCCGAACGACATTTTCAGGAGTGCGTAAAAGATCTTCATGTCAATCAGAAATGGCACAGTCCGTCTCGTCTTCACCTGCAAGCATTCTAACCCCCTCACAAACTCCAATAACTCAACATGACTTCCGCATTTCAGGTGTGATAACAGAAAGGGCCTCCAGTTGAGGCATACCACAGCATTGCGAGCATAGTCCAGAGGTGCACGAACCCAGGTCCGCAGAATAGGCCCATCTGGGACTGTACTTCTTTGCAACAGCAACCCAACAGATCGAACAAGGTAGTCAACAACCCTGGGTATACGTTGTGCAACAGCATCCAGACCGGGCAGACCGTAGTACTGGTGAAGCTCAGTCGCGTGCAACACAGCGACAGCAGTCACATTCAAAGTCTTATCAGGGCTATGCGGGTCCACCCCATTGATGTAGCGCCGGTAATTGTCGAACCACAGTGTAATTTGCTGTCTCTCAAATGAATCCCATAGGCATGAAGCTTGAACACTGGCCTTGGCTGAGATAGTAGGAGCATTGATAGTGCACTCCCCTGCCATTGCCCACAGCGGATGGACTGGGTCATTATACCGCGATATGAGGCTCCAGTGGCTTTCTTAGCACGGGGATATGTCAGCACTCGCACAATGATATACAGTGAGAAAACTTGCTTCTGTAGGCCCAACAACCATCTTGGTGGGCGACTAGAACCCCACGCAGCCCGCACATGCCCAACATTATGTCTAGTCTTTCTATTGTGACGCAAATCCAGTGCCAGCTGCAGCAGCGGAAGTGGCCTCCCTTTGTTCAATGCCACCCGAATCGAGACTTCGGGGTCGGAACGCGAGTAGCCCCCACGGTTGTTTGAAGAAAGCGCACATCAATCATGTCTCACAGCCAGATTGGCAGAAGTACCCCAGAGTCAGTGAACATAACCCAATAGAGGTACCACCCTGTAGGTAAAGGGTGTAAAGGCAAGCTGGAAGAAATTTCGCCCAGGTCTAGGCAAATTGGCAAATGGAAATAGTGAATTTGAGTTGCAAAGTGTGTATGCATAGGACATGCAATAAATGTAGAATTATTCTTCGCCACCTATTACAGCACAGGCGACACATGGAAGACATAGGCACAAAAACAAGACACAAAAAAGGCGACAAAGTGCACATGTTAAGGTCGTAAAGGGCGGGTAGTTAGTGTGGCCTAAGCGGTACAGCACCGGGCATGGGGTGTAGGGCAGGGGGTTTTGTGGGGGGGGTCTCGGCAGAGGGGGGGGCCTGGGGGGACTACCACTGGCACACCGCCGGCTAAAGGTTTGGCGCTTGGTTTCGGAGCATTGCCACCGGCTGTGTTGATCCTCTGGTATTGTGGGAGTGTCCTCCCTTTGTTCAATGCCACCCAAAGCACAGCCTTCCGCGTCCGAATGCAAGTAGCCCCCACGGCTGTTTGAAGAAGATGCACATCAATCATGTCTCACAGCCACATTGGCACAAGCACCCCTAAGAGTCAGTGAACAGAACCCAACACAGGTACCACCCCATAGGTACAAGGGTGTAAAGGCAAGCTAGAAGAAATTTCGCCCAGGTTCAACTTTATCGACTAGTGGGCCTAAGTGACATTGAGGCTAAGGGCAACATATCAGGCACAAGACAAGCAAACAAACAACAGGAGGGGGGCTGGAAGAAATTTCGCCCAGGATCAGTGATTGGTGTTTTTGACCTACACATTTTGCAGAAGAGGCGGAGCGGGGGGAAATTTCGCCCAGGGTCATCAAGACGTCAAAATATGTATACCTTTATTGCTATCCGGGGGGGCTAGGGGAAATTTCGCCCAGGTCTAGGCAAATTGGCAAATGGAAACGGTGAATTTGCGTTTCAAAGTGTGTATGCATAGGACACGCAATAAATGTGGAATTATTCTTCACCACCAAATACAGCAGAGGCGACACATGGAAAACATAGGTACAAAAATAAGACACAAAAAAGGCGACAAAGTGCACATGTTAAGATCGTAAAGGGCGGGTAGTTAGTGTGGCCTAAGCGGTACAGCAGCAGGCACGGGGTGTAGGGCACGGGGTTTTGTGGGCGGGGGTCTCGGGGGAGCAGTGTGGCTGGGGGGACTACCACTAGCACCCTGCCGGCTAGGGCTTTGGGGGTTGGTTTCGGAGCATTACCACCGGCTGTGTTGATCCTCTGGTATTTTGGGAGTGTCCTCCCTTTGTTCAATGCCACCCGAATCACAGCCTTCCGCGTTCGAACGCGAGTAGCCCCCACGGCTGAAGATGCACATCAATCATGTCTCACAGCCACATTGGCACAAGCACCCCTAAGAGTCAGTGAACAGAACCCAACACAGGTACCACCCCATAATTACATGGGTGTAAAGGCAAGCTAGAAGAAATTTCGCCCAGGTTCAACTTTATCGACTAGTGGGCCTAAGTGACATTGAGGCTAAGGGCAACATATCAGGCACAAGACAAGCAAAGAAACAACAGGAGGGGGGCTGGAAGAAATTTCGCCCAGGATCAGTGATTGGTGTTTTTGACCTATACATTTTGCAGAAGAGGCGGAGCGGGGGGAAATTTCGCCCAGGGTCATCAAGACATCAAAATCTGTATACCTTTTTTGCTATCCGGGGGGGCTGGGGGAAATCTCGCCCAGGTCTAGGCAAATTGGCAAATGGAAACAGTGAATTTGCGTTTCAAAGTGTGTATGCATAGGACACGCAATACATGTAGAATTATTCTTCACCACCAAATACAGCAGAGGCGACACATGGAAAACATAGGTACAAAAATAAGACACAAAAAAGGCGACAAAGTGCACATGTTAAGATCGTAAAGGGCGGGTAGTTAGTGTGGCCTAAGCGGTACAGCAGCAGGCATGGGGTGTGGGGCACGGGGTTTTGTGGGCGAGGGTCTCGGGGGAGCAGTGGGGCTGGGGGGACTACCACTAGCACCCTGCCGGCTAGGGCTTTGGCGGTTGGTTTCGAGGCATTACCACCGGCTGTGTTGATCCTCTGGTATTGTGGGAGTGTCCTCCCTTTGTTCAATGCCACCCGAATCACAGCCTTCGGCGTCCGAACGCGAGTAGCCCCCACGGCTGTTTGAAGAAGATGCACATCAATCATGTCTCACAGCCACATTGGCACAAGCACCCCTAAGAGTCAGTGAACAGAACCCAACACACGTACCACCCCATAGGTACAAGGGTGTAAAAGCAAGCTGGAAGAAATTTCGCCCACGTTCGACTTTATCGACTAGTGGGCCTAAGTGACAGTGAGGCAAAGGGCGATATATCAAGCACACGACAAGCAAAGTAACAACAAGCGGGGGGGGGGGAGAGAAATTTCGCTCAGGATCACTGCTTGGTGTTTTTGACCCATACATTTTGCAGAAGAGGCGGAGCGGGGGGAAATTTCGCCCAAAGGTCATCAAGACGTCAAAACATGTATACCTTTTTTGCTATCCGGGGGGGCTGGGGGGATTTTTTCCCAGGTCTAGGCAAAGTGGCAAATGGAAACAGTGAATTTGAGTTCCAAAGTGTGCATGCATAGGACACGCAATAAATGTAGAATTCTTCTTCACCACCAAATACAGCACAGGCGACACATGGTCGTAAGGGGGGGGTAGTTAGTGTGGCCTAAGCGGTTCACCAGCAGGCATGGGGTGTGGGACAGGGGGTTTTGTGGGCGGGGGTCTCGGGGGAGCGGGGGGGCTGGGGGGACTACCACTAGCACCCTGCCCGCTAGGGCTTTGGCGGTTGGTTTCGAGGCATTACCACCGGCTGTGTTGATCCTCTGGTATTCTGGGAGTGTCCTCCCTTTGTTCAATGCCACCCGAATCACAGCCTTCCGCGTTCGAACGCGAGTAGCCCCCACGGCTGTTTGAAGAAGATGCACATCAATCATGTCTCACAGCCACATTGGCACAAGCACCCCTAAGAGTCAGTGAACAGAACCCAACACAGGTACCACCCCATAGGTACAAGGGTGTAAAGGCAAGCTGGAAGAAATTTCGCCCATGTTCAACTTTATCGACTAGTGGGCCTAAGTGACAGTGAGGCAAAGGGCAACATATCAGGCACAGGACAAGCAAAGAAACAACAGGAGGGGGGCCGGAAGAAATTTCGCCCAGGATCAGTGATTGGTGTTTTTGACCTATACATTTTGCAGAAGAGGCGGAGCGGGGGGAAATTTCGCCTAGGGTCATCAAGACGTCAAAATATGTATACCTGTTTTGCTATCCGAGGGGGGCGGGGGGAAATTTCGCCCAGGTCTGGGAAAATTGGCAAATAGAGACAGTGTATTTGAGTTTCAAAGTGTGTATGCATAGGACACACAATAAATGTATAATTATTCTTCACCACGTATAATCGTACAGACGACACATGGAAAACATATTCACAAAAACAAGACACAAAAAAGGCGACAAAGTGAACATTTTTGGGTCGTATGGGGCGCGTAGTTAGCGTGGCCTAAGAATTAGGAAGTGGTCAAAAACATCATTTTGGTCAAAAATGAGTATGAAATTCAAATCTGGCATGCTAAAAATACCCCCATGGTCTGCGTTCTATTGTAATGGTGGAAACACCCGCGGTGGTCCCCTACGCCTACCCGCATTGTTCTCTTCTACTTTTGAGGCCTGGTACTATGCTTCAGGTATTTTACTTGGTTTTTGCGTGCGTAAAAAGGCCCTTTTGCGTGCGCAAATTGCCCTTTTTACTTACCAGGTTTTTTGCACTGGGGACGCAAAATACCCTTTTTACCTACGCGAAATCAAGGTACATGCCTGCTTTTGGCCCCCCACACCCGTACACCCAAACACAAACCCACATCCCGGGTCCAATGCATGCCATGCGTGCAAGCAAACATGGAGGCAATTGCAGGGATCTTTCTTTGCATTGTTCCAATCATTCAGTCACACCTGTCCAAGTGGTATTTCACCACCAAATCACCAAAATATGCACAATAAATTTGTAAGATTGTAAGAAAAACATGCGAGAAACCCTACAACTTCCCCTTACGCATGACCCTTTCCCAGGACTGCTTGGCATTCCCATATGCCTCTTGGCGGGTCCAAGAAGGCTGCCAGACGTTGAACCCCCTGCTAAACAACTCCCAGTCCAAGTTGTCGTTCCGAAGCACTTAGGCCCAACCCTTCCTCAGTGCTTGGCGTGCACCCCGTAGCCGAGACCCCCACTTCTTACTTCCCCCCTTGAAGCTCCTCTTCCTAAGCTCACTGTTCAACGAATGATGCCTCCCCTCACCCCTGAAAGCACTGAATGCGGACAGGGTGCCCCATTGCCTCGCCATGCCCCACATGTGGTCCACCCAAAGATGGGCCCATGGGGTCACCACAAATCCACAAACTTTGAGGGCACTCCCCGTCTCGGAAAAACCACCTTTCAACATATTCATATCACGAAGGTCCAACCCCCCTCCTTCCACACAAAGTCACAGCTCACTGCAAATTTCACTCCCCACAAACGCCAACAAGCAGTCCATGTCATTGTAACCCCCCCCCACTTGCATCAGGACTTATAAAAGATTGTCCCCCTCCAAGTAGTCGGCAATGCAATCCCACCCTTGCGGTTTCACCCACGCCCCCGCGGCAGTTTGCTCCAATCGCAGGGCCTTCTTTCCCACCTTCTCTTGCTCACAATCGGCCGCCGTGGCCGTACGGCTCTCAACCCTGATATCATCCCAAAAGCACTGCACCCAAACCAATGCCCTTCCCTTCGTCGACCCATGGTGATGCATCAAAGCCTTAACCAACCCACTGCCTGCACAATGCACCAAACGGTGCACACCATGCAGTCCAAAGTCGGGGGGTCTTTGGAAAGGGAGGACTATTGGCAATGTCATCCCCCCCCATTGCCAAACCTTGAGCAAAATTGAAATTCCTTGCCCAAACGCACCAAAACAATGAGGACGGTTCCCCCCGCAAAGCCAGCACACATGTGCCAAAGGGTCATTGTACTTGAAATTGCGACACCCTGAGAGGGCAACTTGCGCCTTGGTGTAAGCGATAATCACACACACAACGGGAGTTGCAAACCCTCCCTCATTCAAAACTTGCATCTCATTCAAAGCCAACAAATCAAGGTTCCAATTCCCCTGTTGGGGCCAGGTTGTGAAGAATTTGGCTGGTCTCCGAGCCCCGGAGCTGGGCCAGCTCGTCCTGGGTGCAAAGGAGGGCCCATGTGTGCGAGCTGGGTGGCCGCATGTACAGGAAGGGAACGAGGAACACTTTCTCCTCTTGCCGCTTCCTGTGTTTCACCCAAAACGGGCAAAACAACCTCACCGAGTCGCCTCCCGCCCTCCGTCCAGTCCCGGTCTTGGCATCCAAGGGCTGCAGCAAAATGACCCGGAAGATGTTCCAGTGGAGGATTACAGAACCATCCCCCAAAAAAACCATTCCCGCCTCCACATTGGCAACCTTGCCATACCCATGCACGTACCGGATGTCGAAATCACCGACTTCCGGAAACGTCACCAAATGGGCGCCTTCACCAGCCGCGCCACTGTCTCCGGGTTGGGCTCCAGCACCACCCCCGGTGCCGAACCCAGCACTGCTGTCCGCGGGCCCCGGATCCACCAACGCGAATGTACCCTTCGTGAACGGCCGTGAAGTGGCCGTTTGAATAATTGCGTGAATTTCACGTGAATTTACCCAAATTTTGAGGTTTTTGGGGGAAAATGCCATATTCTTGGTTCATTTCAAGGGCTTTGAGGGGCCAAAATTCCTCCCCTAGCTTTGTTACGCATCATCCAATGAAAGTCCCGCCCCAAAAGCATGCATCATGACCGCACCGTGCCCAAAACGAGAGGTGCCGGAACCCGGCAAGCCTGTAGCCGATTCACAGCCGTGAATTCACGTGAATTCGTACGAAATTCGCACGAATTTCGTACGAATTTCGTACGAATTTCACGTGAATTCACGTGAATTTACACAAATGTTACCCGTGTGCACCCCCTGATTTGTCCTCACACCCCTAGTAAGCCCCCCAGCATGCACCCCGGTCACAGGCAACAATGGTCTGGGTTCGTAAGGTCATCTCATGTCCGTCTCTTGCGGCACCGGAACCGCCGCTGTAGAGTCTGAAGGTGCTGCATGTCGGTTAGAAGCCGTCTTCTTGTGCGGCTTGCATACAATTGTACACTTATGGGCCCTTGCCCATGTTGAGCCCTTTTGGTCGCATCCCACCCATGCAACCAAAGGCTATCGTCAATGGTGTGGTTGTCCACAACCACTTGCACCCCTAGTCTCCCCCGGAGGAGGCTTAGGCCCCCGCTGTTGCGCAACATGCGCTTCAGCCTCCGGTGACTTCCCTCCATGGCAAAGCAGGAGAACTTTGACAAGATTCTCCACTTCTTTGCAAAATAATACATGTGGTCGATCCAAAGATGCGTCCACAGAAGTTTGCCCCACTGGAGCTCATTGTGGGCAGCGCCCATGGCTATGCTATGGTTCCGGAGCCGCCCCAAGTCGGCCCCGGAAAACCATGCGGAACGCCACCCGTATACACACATGCTTGCAAAATTCTCCCACCACGTTTTGCACACCGACTCCCAACTTTTTCCCCCTACTTGATGCTGCCTGACACTAGGCTGCTCTAGGCAAGCATCTATTATCTTCTCCCAACCCTTATTGCGCATGAAATGGATGGCAGCAGCACACTCCATCCTCACCTTCCCCTTGCTGTTTGCCTTGTCATTATTTAATGAGGCACGGGTGCAAGTTCGTGCAGCAAGCCGTGCCTCATCTAAAACCGGTTGAAGCATGGTGCGTGCCACAGTGGCCGGTGCCTTCCCTGTCAATTGTACAACTAGGTCCCGTGTCCCGTTGACTGCACACAACGGGACACGAAGGACCCCATGGAGGCCATAATCAGGCACTCGCCTATCACTCGTAATGGTCCTATATATAGCACTTATGGCAACGGCTGGTTCCCAGTTGCCGTCTATCGCACTAGCTGTGCCAAAGGTAGCAAGGCACAGAGCACGGTTACGCATGCAGACCCAACACACAGCGGCACCGGGGGATTTTGCCTTCCAGTTTTGGCAGCCCGCCATGAGCACGTGTGCCTTACCATCTGCACACAGAAAAAAAAGGGACTGCCTATCGTTCCCTGCCGTATCCTTAAAACTTACGGTTGCGGCCTTGCGCAACTCATCATCAAAATCAATTTCCTGGGAGGCCGAGTAGAGGGTCTCCCACTTTTCACTGCCCCCTAGTAGCCACCAACTAGATAGTTGGTTGGGGCTGGCGGTGCCACCAAGCGTGCAATGGACGTACGAGGCCTCATGCCTCGAGGTACCGTCCACCGCAATAGGCAACCGATGCAGCCGTCGGTCCCCGGGCTGCATGATGGCCGAGGGTGGTGGTGGTCGACACTTGAATAGGTGGGCGATGCGGTCAGGTAGGTAGCAGGCCGCACCATTGATGGCCGTGTCGTCACCCGTATAGGCAGTGAACGCCCGGGACTCCGGCAACGCTAGCTGCCGAAGCATGCCGTACACCTGGTCCCATACCACACCGTACGTCATGCTCCCCACTAGGTACCGGGACTCTGTCCTAGAGAGGTGCAATGACCGGATCCTCCACACGGCCATAATCAACCTCTCCTCCTGGGTGGGCTCGGGCTGGACGGTGGCTACAATTCTTGTTTCGGGGGTAAGCACTATTTGCCCCGTGTCGGGCAGGTACTTGACGGTGTAGGGTGCTGCAAGCTCCTTGGTAACAACCTCCTGGAGCTCTTGTAGGCGCCGCCGTCGTGTACGATCCGCTACCAGATGGAATGGCTCCTTGGGCCGTGGCATGGTGTGAGATACAGGACCTGTTGAAAGGGCAGGCAGTCATCGCAAAGTTTCTACCATCCCCCTCCCGCAGACAACTCTTCCTACTGTGATTCGCATGCAATTAAAAGAAATTCACATAGATTCGCACGAAATTCGTACGAAATTCGTACGAATTTGGTACGAATTTCGTGCGAATTTCACATGAATAGAAATGTGTGAATATTCTGAAAATGTGAAATTCGTACGAAATTCGTATGCCTCCTCCAATTGATGGTGGGCAACGGGGAGGGCTTGGTAGTGGGCGAGGGTGTCGGCTGCGGGGTCGGGGCGCGAGGCCAGGCTGGCGAGCTGCGACATAGTCTGCTGGGACATTGTCAAAAGAGAATGCGAAGAAAGGCTTTGAGTGCTGTGAGAAAGCGAAACAGTGGAAATGAGGGTAAGTTCGTACGAAATTCGTACGAAATTCGTACGAATTTCGTACGAATTTCGTACGAATTTCACATTCTGTGAATTTGTCAATCTAGCGTGAATTTCTGCGTGAATTTAGGTGCGTGAATCTCACATTCACGCGAATCTCACCAAATCTGTTAAACCACGCGGGGACTTTAAACCTCTAAATTGCACCTATTTGTTGCATCTTACTTTGGGCGAAGGTAGCACGACAAAAGCACACAATAGCACCAAGTTACGAGCAAAACACAGCAAAATTGGGTGAAATTCACGGTACCGTGAATCTCGGATTCAAACGGCCGGTTCACGAAGGGTACAAAGGGCCAGAAGTTCGAGACAATCCAAAAGATATGGAGGAAATGCATGAATTTGCTTGGTTTTTGCGTGCACAAATGACACATTTTGCGTCCCGGGTTGAGATTAGATGAACGGGCAAATGCATGAAGTTACGCACGTAATTGACCCATTTTGCGTCACACATTGAGATCAGGCAACGACGTAAATACCCTAGTTTGCGTGCGTAAACGACCCATTTTGAGTCCTTGTCATGCGTATAGCGGATGCGCAAACGATGCATTTTACGCGCGCACAAACGGGGTAATTACACACCTTCTTGTTACATGGGCACTTGTATTCCTACTTCTTGCTGTCCCACTTCACTTTGCCGTCGGACTCGGCTTGCATGCTGGGCATTGAGGCGGTATAGTGCATCGCCATTGACACCCACTACATCGCACGGGCGCTGGCTGCGCGGGTGAGGACGAGCTGTTGGAACGGAACTCAAAGAAGACGCAGCCGGGGGCGACGGGGAGCCGCACCATGTTGTCCGCCATGGGAGAGGGGATCCAATAGCGATGGTTCCAGGGCATCGAGCACTCCTCGGCATTCTCGTCCTCTGGCCCCAGTCCCTCTGTCGTGAATGGGCACACGCTAATGGCAGCGGTCCCAACCCCAGTCCCAATGACCCACACGTCACCCATGCAAAGGACTTTCTTCTCCATCCGCGGGGGCGTTTTCGGGGGCGCATGCCAACTCCACCTTCGGGCAGGTGGTGCAGGGGGCTGCAAATCACTCCCCGAAGAGGTTGCCGGGGGTGCTCCTCCGCCTCTCCCACCTCCAGTTCCTACAGCTCAACGAACATCATGTCCGGGACATTCCCCGGTTCCACCACATTCGGGGGTGTGCGGAATCTTTCCGGCACAAAGGGGGAAAAAATCGTCCTCCCTGGCCCGCCAGCTCCAAGATGGATCAGCGTTCCATCCGTCAGCAAAACATTGCCACGCTTTTGCTGGACCACGTGCCACGTGTTGGACGTGTGGCAGCCATGGCTCGTCCCCGGTGCAATTTGCAGAGATTTTTCCGGGGGATCACCCTACAGAGATATGAAAACCACCCTCGTGTCCGCGGCACCCCGCAACGGAAGCTGAAATCGCGGTGCGGCCATTGGTAGTCCCTCGAGGGGGGGGGCGTCCATCCGTTCCACCAACCGGGGCTCCCTGTCCTCCAGGTCATCCGGAATTGGGAAAAGGTCTGCCAAAATGCGCAGCAAACGCCACTAGATTTCCGAGGGGAGCCACTTGTTCACCGTTCCCGGGGCGGTCTGCCGGCGCCCACCACCTTGGTTGTGGCCGTGAAGGAGAATGTCTTTCTCATTCTCATCTCCCTCCAAAATGCAGGGCACATAACTGATCCACCAAGTCCCCTGACAGAATTTCCTCCAACGAACCGTAGCTTGCGCCTCATACTCCTCGGGGGTCCTAGAGGGCGGATCCGGCAACGGATGCCGAGACACGGGTTATTCGACTGCGATGTCCGGCGACGGACAACCCATACCAAGCACAAAAAATGCGTCTTACGTTACTAAAATTGTGGGCTGCGTGAAATCAGGGATGGCCGGTCCCTTCAAGGTCTCGCGCCGACCCACGGACTGAGTCGCTCCGTAGGCCAACCAATCCCCAAATTTGGACTCCCGGAAAAAAAGTGTGCGTGTCCGTATCGAGGCGCTCTTCCCAATGTTTCACCTTGACGGGGTCTGAAGACATCCGTCGATTACCGGCCTCCTTTTCCCGATCCGCATCCGGCACATTGTACACTGACACAAATTGCCGTTGGGGGCCTTGGGCACGTTGCATCATGGCAAACAATGCCGTTAATGTCTCTGCACTAAGTTGCAGGATTCTCCCCATTGGGGCAGGGCTCAACCAGTGGTATAGGCCCAGAGCAAAATTGCTCCAAACTCCCTTGGCCAAAGCAACTGGACCGGCCTGCAGGTTGACCCTCAACAAGTGTTTCAAGGGTTCACCTTTTTCCAGCTGCAATTTTTGCAGCCGCTCTCTCACTAAGCGAACATCCTCGGGGATAGCCGGCAACCCCTTAATCTCGTTCACCGAGAGTGCACAATCCAACACCCCGATACCAGTTCCTGCCACATTTTCCACCCCCACCACCTTCACATACTCATCAACAACCTGCATGGTGGGCCCGTGGGTACTGCAGGGAGGAAGGGCGGGCTTGGGCGGTGGATGCAAGTCCCCGGGGGCTTGGACAGCGGCCTTGGCTTTGGACTTCTTGCCACGAATGTCCCATAAAAGAGAAGCCCCTAAGAGTGAAGAGGCAATTACATGGGTTTTGCGTGCGCAAAAGGCCTAATTTGCGTCCACAATGGAATTCAGGAGACAAGTAAATAAACCCTTTTACGTGCGTAAATTACCCTTTTTGCGTCCGAGCTGAACTTATAGTAACCACGCAAATACACCCTTTTATGCGCGCGAAAAGGCAGCAAAGGGCAATAATTGCACGTACATGGGGGTGGTGAGGTGCGGGACACGTAAAAGTAGCAAAACACCCCCGTTTTCACGCGGGCACCAGCAGTGTCACCTTCAGTTTTTTTGCAACGTTCTCCAAACCGCAAGGTTCTCCCAATCGTCCACCCCTCCCCAGGGGAGTTGTTCTGAGCTGGCATGTCAATGCACATGTCACTCCCACGAGAATGGCGGTTCCTGCCGTTGGCGCCGGAAATGCACACGATGCAACCATGCATTGAAGGCCTCAAACAAACTCAAGCGGTCAGTGTACCAATCGGTGAGTATGTACCTCGGCTCAGGCACATCCCACGCATCATTAAACAAACACGGGTCCAGTGCCCCATTGCTGTCACCCATCAGAAAATCGGGGGGTCCAACAACCCCATCAATATAAGTCGGCGGTCCAGGGTGCGGGGGCGTGGACTCCCACGGTCACACCGAGGCACTCCTCAAAGACGTGCCCGAGGTGGAGGTGGTTGAAGCGGTGGGTGAATTATTGCCTGTTTGTTCAATGTCGTGCTACGAACTGGACTCGGGCTGCACCAACTGCTGCTTACCCGCCCGCTGCTCCTACCCCTTACCCGGATCCCAAAGGGGCATCGTCACTTGGGTCTCCGCTTGGAGAGGTTGGCAAGGCGGGCGTTTCCTGTAAGGAACAGAAGCCGGTAACGGCGGTTACGCGAGCGGTTATGCAACGGGTGACATGCAAACACGGGCGGTAACACCGGTTACAGCGGTTACACCGGTAACATCCCAACGATTACGCAAGCGGTTACACATGCAGCAACCCTAGAATACGAACGGTGACAGCGGTTACATGATAGGTAACACAAAAAACAGTACAAAAGTCACACCTCCGGTGCGACACCATGCGTGGCGATGTCACCCCCTGCGACCGCCTCGGCCTCCTGACCGGTCTGTGCCTTGAGGGCCGGGACCTCCGGTGGTGGCGAAGTCCGGCCCTGCTGCTGCGGCGGCGCCTCCGAAGCGGGCGGGGGCTAACAGGGAACCGGAATTGCCCATCCAGGGGTTCGTCGACCAAAGGGGCTGTACCCAGCCGGAGGCGCAGCAGTACCAGATGAGCCCCGGGTCCTGCCGCCGACGGGTTTGCTGTCACCCTCGGAGGGTCCATTGTCACACTTGGAGGGCCTGCTGTCACTTGGGATGCAGCGCTCTAGGGCGTGGTGCGGAACCCTTAGTTAGAGCACAATTTCCAGAACACACACCTAGCCTCAATTTTGGGGCAAACCACCAAAAAAAAATGGATTCGGCACCCTCAAAAACCCCCCATCCCCTTTCTTTCCCAACAGAACCCTCATCGTAGTGGTGGTTTTTTTTTGGGGGGGGGGGGTCAAAGAGCGGGCAGCCACCACCACCACCACCACCGTCAGAGCCCGGGGAGCAGCAAGGTAGCCCGGAGATGGGGCCGGAGATGGGACCCCCGCACACGGAAGGTGCACAGGTGCGCGTTGCACATTAGTACTATGCGTTCCAAGGGATTTGCACGTAGCCTCCGGTTGTGCCTCTGGATGTAGGCCCCGTGTTCTCCGCGTTTTGCGCGTTCCACACCTCACACCAACACCCACACACCCACACACACAACCACGGACCCATGGATACACACCCACACACAAACACGCACCCACGCGCACAAACCAATCCACACACACACACACACACACACACACACAGACAGACACACCCACAATGATCCCTCCCCACATACCTAACCACGACACATCCACTATGCAAGTGTGTGTGCACACACAGAACAGAGTTAGAGCGCAGTTAGAGCACCTTGCTCTAACTAGGTAGAGCACTAGTTGTCGCGCGATAAATCAGTTATCGCGCGGCTATCGCGGGTAGTTATCGCGCACCCCTCCTCCATCCCTCACTAGGACAAACAAGCCAAAACACTTGGCACAAAGCATTTTTGGTCTTTCTCCACACCAACTCCTCAAGGTTTGAGGCCTTGGCTGCCTCCAGTCCAAAAAGCGCTTGCGCGTGGAGTTAGTTTTCAACATTGATGGACCGGATTATGTCCTCCACTCAACCTGGCCACACGGCAGAAATGACCCCACCTTAGGCATGGTGCACAATCGATAGTGTGCAACCGATCAGGCCCAAAGCTGTGGAGTGAACCCAAGTGCTAGCCCATCCACAAGCCTGTCATATCCACATCTCAAGGCAACAGAACTGGGGATGCGGGTGCAGCCAAATCTGAACATTGATGGACCCCGGACAGCCCTCCACTCACCTTGGCCACACAGATGACCCCACCTTAGGCATGGTGTCTAATCGAAGGTGTGCAACAGGACTAGCCCAACGCAGTCGAGTGCAACGGAGTGCTGGCCCATACACAGGCCTATTCTATCAACATCTGAAGGCAACAGAACTCGGGATGCGGGTGCAGCCAGTTTGGAACATGGATGGACCCCAGTTTGCCCTCGACTCACCTTGGCCACACACCAAAAATGACCCCAGGTTAGGAATCATGTACAATCCATAGTATGCAACAGATCAGGCCCAATGCTGTGGAGTGAAACCAAGTATTGGCCTATACACAAGCCTGTTCTATCCACATCTTAGGGCAACATAATTGGGGATGCGGGTGGAGTGGAGCCAGTTTTGAACATTGATGGACCTGCCCTACACTCACCTTGGCCACACACCAGAGGTGACCCCAGGTTGGGCATGGTGTACCCCCTCTTGCAAACTTGCTTTCCGAACGCTTGCCAATTGACGGTCTCCCAAGGGGGGGGGGGTTGCAAGGGTATTTCAAGGCCAGCTGTAGTACCCTCCACTGATGAAAACAAAGAGAAGATGTGTGAAGCGACTTTTGCATTGATGCCTATTCCATCAGCATCTGAGGGCAACAGAACTCAAGATGCGGGTGGAGCCAGTTTGGAACATGGATGCACCCCAGTTTGCCCTCCACTCACCTTGGCCACACACCAGAGATGACCCCAGGTTAGGAATCATGGGCAATCCATAGTATGCAACAGATCAGGCCCAATGTTGTGGAGTGAAACCAAGTATTGGCCCATACACAGGCCTGTCCCATCCACATCTTAGGGCAACAAAACTGGGGATGCGGGTGGAGTGTGAGCCAGTTTTGAACATTGATGGACCTGCCCTCCACTCACCTTGGCCACACACGAGAGGTGACCCCAGGTTTGGCATGGTGTACCCATGGTATTTCAAGGCAAGCTGTAGTATTCACACATAATACCCTCCACTGATGAAAGCGAAGAGAAGATGTGTGAAGCGACTTTTGCATTGATGCCCATATGCCTCATCCAACAGAAATGTTTTGGACAATCACACACCCATACAACACTCTTGGAGAGAGAATATCACGGCACACACACAGGTGCTCGGTTTGAAGAAATGGGAAAGCATTGCAAGGCCATGCGTAAAGCAGATGGGCAACACAAACCAGCACAATATATGTTAACCAGAAAAACATGGAAGTGACAGTCTCCGCCATGAGGGGGGGGGAGAGATTGCAAGGGGGGGGGGTTGCCAGGGGGGGGGGGGGTACAATGGAAGGTGTGCAACAGATCAGGCCCACCGCCGTGGGGTAAAACGGAGTGCTGGCCCATACATAGGCCTGCTCTATCCGCATCTTACTCTGCGGTTTTCGGCACAGGGGCGTCAAAAAATACGCGCCATAACCTACGCGATGAATCGCGCGATAACTAGGTTATCGCGCGATAGCCCCCGCGATAACCCAGGCGATAACCCAATTAGAGCGCGATAACCCAGCGCGATAACTAGTTAGAGCACCAAGTTAGAGCGCGATAACTACCGCGATAACTAGTTAGAGCATAGGTTAGTGCACACTAACTGGAGGGGTTAGAGCAAGCATTGGGCACCCTAAAACCTAGGTCCACAAGTTGTTGCCGCCACGCAGGCGTGCAGTGCAGCAACTCCCCTGCACTGTAAAAAATCAAGCTCCATGGCTCGCCCTCCCATGGCAATGGAGCGTGTAGTGCCCGGGTGTTGAAGAACACCGGGGCTTGGGGTGTGGCCTTGCATGCCCAACCCTTGACCGCCCTAGCCTTGCACACACGGGTGTGCCTCTTTTTGTCCCTCACGGAGGGATTCAGCAGGCCACCAATCTCCACCCACAAACCCCCCCCCCCCCCGTGAAAGACCCCACACACACAATCAGCGCCATGGGCGCCCCATCGGTCAAATGGGCGTGAGGGCCCATGGTGTCCGTCCCTTGGGGGTGAACAACTTGGATGCTACACCATTTGAACCATGGTGGAGAATTCCAAGAGCAATACTCATTCAGCCCCACAACCAAGGGGGTGAGGGGAGGCCTCATCCTAGCAGCACCCATGTGGGTCGCCCTAAAATTAGAGGGGTTGGGGATTCGGCTTCCCACAAGGCCGAAGTGGCACATGTCCACTTGGGCCCCATATCGCTCCTCCCCACGAAAAATGCCCTTAGGCAACCCCTTGAGCAAATCCACTAGTCATGGACTCCCACTCCTGCTCCTGCTACCCTGACTCTGCACCCCTGGTGGACCCAGTCCCTGCTGGGCGGTGTACGTGGCACTGAGGGTGGGGGTGAGGCTGCCCGCCTACGCCTCAGCCACCCCCAGGCGCTGCGGGAGGTCATCCCCCCTCCTCCGCAGCGCCTCCACCTCCACCCTCAGCTGGGCCGCCTCCACCTCGGCCTTCTGCCTCCCCTCCTCGGCCGTCTTCAGGGCCCCCCTCACCGTCGCCAGCTCCTCCCACCTCTTCGTGGCCCAGTTGAGGGCCTGGTCCAGGGCACGTTAAGTGTTGCCCTGGACCTTTTCGGCCCTCGCCAAGCCCGACTTGTGGTCAACCGCCCAACCCGTGGCCGGTGCGGCCTCGACCCCCGTGACGGCCGCTTGCTCGACCAAAGTCTGGCAAGCGTCCGTCACGTGGGTGGCCACACTGGCCCCCAAGGCCTCCACATCAAGCGCCTGGGGGGGGGGGGGCTGGGCCACCACCTTGGCCACCTTCGACCGCTTGGGGGAGGGGGTGGGGGCCTTACCCCTAGGGGTGGGGGGGGCATCCGGCTCAACGACCACCACCTGAGCCCCCCGCTTCGTATGCTTGGTGGGCCTTCCCCCCTTGGGCGCATACGATTGGACCCATGTGGCGGTTGCATCACACACAGATTGGGGGGCTCGTAACCCCCCAGCCTGGTGGATGTCCTCCCCCTAGTGCAGCTTGTGCCACACTTTCCTCCCAGTGTACTCCCCCGATGCTTCATCAATGAAGCACACCCTCAACAAAAAAAATTTCTTCCTTTGGGGGGGGATCACTCATCCCAGAAAAACACAAAAAAGCCGCAACTGTTTCCCCCGTAGCGGCATTCGGCCATTTGGCCGTTTCCCCCCCAACCCACACATAGGAGGGGAGGGTGAGGTTGGTCTTCCTCTCCGGCCCCCCCTCCTTCTCCGTGATGGTGACCTGCCGGTACCATCCGGTCCTCCCCATCCGGCAGGCCTCGTCCGCCGGCTCCCCCCACCGCCAGGCTGCCCCCTGCGGCAGCCTCTTCTCCCCCTCCAGCTCCGCACGGGCCGCCACCGGCTCGGCGGCCCGTGCCCCTGCTGCTTCTGCTGCGCCTGCTGCTGCTGCTGCCTCGGCTGCCTCCTGGACGAAGAGACGCGGCAGCTGCAGGATTGTGGCCTGGGAAGAACAAAAGAAACAAAAACAAAAACACGCGATAACTACCGCGATAACTCGCGTGATAACCTAGCTAGAATGCGATAATCCACGCGATAACCCCCGCGATAACCCCCGCGATAACCCCCGCGATAACTAGTTAGAACGCGATAACCTAGCCCGATAACTAGTTAGAGCACCTAGTTACAGCGCGATAGCTGTCGCGATAACTAGTTAGAGCAAGGGTTAGTGCAGGGTGGAGTAGGCAGTTTTCACACTTGGTGACATGGGCACATGCCTTTGCCGCCTCCTCTCTGGGGTCGTCCAGCACCAAGTTCATCCTCCGCAGCCAGACAAAGTCAGTGAGGGCTGCATACTCCCCCACTTGCCTCTAACTTAGGCGTCACAAGTTGCCCGCCCCCCACCTGGCGCTATGGCCCACGGAAGTCCATGTTGTAGTGAGGAGAAAAGTATGTGAAAAGGGGTGTTATTTTGGGGGTATCTATCCCCCCCCGGTGGCAATAGGCAAAATGAAGGTATGTATGTGAAATATATGCCGTTATTTCTATTTCTAGCTACACACAAATTTTCGAAATAAAGATACCAAATCACAAAAATATGGTGGTATTTTACATTTCGACCATTCCATTCCTTTAGTAGGGGGGGGGGGTCTATCTATTATTAGTTTTACCCCTTGGTTCCAGGGTTACCACAAAACCCACGTATACAGCACAAGTAAAATAACAGCAAAAATATGGGTCATTGAAAAACAAACAAAACTACCCCCAAAGCATATACGTGTATTTCCTTTTTTTATGAACCTGGCCGAAATTTCGGCCAGTTTGTGCCAAAACAATCAAAACACATGGTCTTATTCACCAGACAGGCCCAAGCTGGCCGAAATTTCGGCTAGGTCCTTCAAAACTTGAAATAACGCCACAGAAATGGATACCTTTGAGCTTTTTTGGAAGCTGGCCGAAATCGAGGCCAGCTTTTCCATTGGTTCCATTGGAAACATGCATGTGTATATACACCTTTTAACGCTTCTGGCCGAAATTTCGGCCAGCTTTTTGGTTTAGTGTTGAATGACTATACTCATTTTCATTTGGTTAAGAGCTGGCCGAAATTTCTCCCAGCTCTCTGGTCTAATCAGCTTCCATACGTTCATATTCGGCTTTTTTGCCAGTCGGCTCCAAAAACATCAAGACACATGGTGTTATTCACGAGACAGGCCCAAGCTGGCCGAAATTTCGGCCGGGTCCTTCAAAACTTGAAATAACGTCACAGAAATGGATACCGTTGAGGTTTTTTGCAACTTGGCCAAAATTGAGGCCAGCTTTTCCATTGGATCCATTGGAAACATGCATGTGTATATACACCTTTTAACGCTTCTGGCCGAAATTTCGGCAACCTTTTTGGTTTAGTGTTGAATGACTATACTCATTTTCATTTTTTTAAGGGCTGGCCGAAATTTCTCCCAGCTCTGTGCTCTAATCACCATTCATACACTCATATTCGGCTTTTTTTGTTGGTGTGGCCGAAATTTCGGCCAGCATTTCCTGTTTCTGCGCATATTAGCAATTGTTTTCCCATCCAACACATTCTTCTTGGTTCCAAGGTTTCCACAAAAGCCACCTATGCACCACAAGTAGAAGAGAAGCAAAGATACGGTTCATTGAACAGCAAACAAAACTACCCCCAAAGGATATACGTGTATTTCCTATTTTTATTAACCTGGCCGAAATTTCGGCCAGCTTTTCAAAGAACATCAAAACACATGGTCTTATTCACCGGACAGGCCCAAGCTGGCCGAAATTTCGGCCAGGTCCTTCAAAAGTTGAAGTAACGTCACCGAAATGGATACCTATGACGGTAGACATGCGCAAAGAGCACAGGTGCACTGACATTTGAAGATGGTGTACAATGTACCACACTCAATGACAAGCAAATACTTGCCAACTGACAAATCCACACAGGCTATGGGAAAAAACAATAGCAGTACACCAAAAACACTTATGGGATGCAGCGTTCTAGGGCGTGGTGCGGAACCCCCCCAATTTTGGGTGTTGTTAATATGGTTGGAACCCGGAATTTCACATGTTACATGGGTGCACTATGATGCAACAATGTGCCTTCCATGTTTCGTTTGCTCGATATTGCCCGTTTTGCACTTTTTGCCATTTGATCTTTTTGTGCTCTAACTAGTTATCGCGGGGTTAGAACGGGGTTAGAGCACTAGTTATCGCGTGGGTTATCGCGCGATAACCTAGTTATCGCGGGGGTTATCGCGGGGGTTATCGCGCGATAACTAGTTATCGCGTGGGTTATCGCGTGGGTTATCGCGCTTCATTTTATGTTTCCCCTTTTCGCTTTAGCTCTCAAAGCTTTCATATTCTTTGATAATGGCCCTTGCTGCTGCCCACGCTTGGTGCGAGCACCATCAAAAGCTCCTTGGGGTCCGTCGCCTTGGCGGTCCTGAGGGGTTTACGATGGGTGATGCCAATGTGAGGCGCCCTGTGGCGACCCGCTTTGAACATGGTGTGGACTTTGGACTCCTTGTCCATAAGTCCCCCTTCATGGCGGACAACCGAGACCCCCTGGTTCTCAGCAACTACATCTTCGAGTTGCTAGAGGTAAATCCAAGGGTTGCTGGATTTTTGATCCAGCTTCATCCGGACGATGTGGACGCGGTGGTGGAGTCCGTCACCGCCCATGCCGAGAAGGGTGCGGGGACGAAGACGACCCTCTATGTGGGTCAGGAGGAGAAGGAAGTGGAGGAAGTGGAGGAGGAGGAGGAGGATGCGGGGGGGGTGGGGGCTGGGGGGAGGAAGGAGAAGCCCCACAACCCCCTCATGATTAGTGTCCAGAAGGTAAGGATCCGACCTGGTAAGGGGAAGGGGCAGTCGGATGGTTGGTTCCCCCAACCCCTCACCCACAACACCCGCCGGGTCTGCACTGACGACCCCGAAAACAAGCTCCCCATGCACTCCCTTTGCCCCACAAGGGAGTGGGAGCGTGAGTGGTATGGGGTCACCACTCCCAACATTGTTTCGGGGCAGGGGGTGATTCTTTTTCCATTTGGGGCAACACCCCCCCTTATTGGGGAGGCGGAGGAGGTGGTTGCCGCCGAGCCCTTGGGGGCCTTTAATAGGGACCCCAATGACCTTGTGCTCACCGTGGGGGGGAAGCTGGTGGTCAGGCCTTCAAACAAGCCCTCAAGGATGAGACCGCAGGCATCCCTCTTAGGGAACGCCTCCCTTCGGCCTCGAGGGCCACAGAAAAAGATTTCGATCTAACCAGCACCAAAGTTTTCCTAACCTCCCCCCCCTTCCAAAGGCAATTTGTGGAATGCCTCAAAGAGCATGTCCCCACAGTGAGGACCCCTGGGGGACCTATGTTATGGGTTGTTGTGCATGTCATGGTGAAATGCATTGAGGGTTTGTATGAGCTTTGGAGGGTGAGGGAGTTGTACACTCTAACCCAAGTGGAACGCCACCGTGCGTTGACCACAAAATTTTCAAAAGCGTGGGGAGACTCAGGTTGGTCCCCCACCAGGTGGATCCATTGGTGCTTGGCACATTCCACCTTTTTTGCCGAGAAATGGAGGAACATTTTTCAGTTTTCCTCCATCCCAACGGAGTATCGGCATGGGCCTTACAAGAGGAGGCTCAAAAATTGTTTTAAGGGTTGGTCCTTGGTGAGGCCAAGTATGTCCCTCCGCCACATGCACCATTGCATGTCCATGAACGCCCTGGAGCAAGGGCTTTTGGGGCTGGAGGCAGCCAAGGCCTCAGACATTGATGACTTTGTATGAAAAAAGACCATACATGCTTTGTGCCAAGTGTTTTCTGTTGTTTGTCCTAGTGAGGGATGGAGGAGGGGTGAGCGATAACTACCCGCGATAACTACGCGATAACTGAGTTATCGCGCGATAACTAGCGCAATAACTAGTTAGAGCAGGGTGCTCTAACTGCGTTCTAACTCTGTTCTAACTGTGCTCTAACTCTTTGACCCCCCCCCCAAAAACCACCCCTACAATGAGGGTTATGTGGGGAAAGAAAGGGGATGGGGGGTTTTTGAGGGTGCTGAATCCATTTTTTTAGGTGGTTTGCCCCAAAATTAAGGGTAGGTGGGTGTTCCAGAAATTGCGTTCTAACTAGGGGTTCCGCACCACGCCCTAGAACGCTGCATCCCATAGGGACGCAGATGCTGGCCAAAATTTCGGCCAACCTTCGTACCGGCAAACAATATAACCCGTTGGGAATGGCAGTAGGCAACAGGAGACATACGAATGACTTTATAAAAAAGAAGATCTTGGATGTAATCCACAGGTGGTGCGGCCTTGAGATCGTCATAGCGCCGCTGCACACGATCCTCGGATATTTTACGGACGTGGCCAATGCTTCGGTCGTGGTCTATTACAATTTGCTCAAAGAAAACTTTTATTTTGGTTGTTGACGTGACCCAGTCAGATAACGTGATGGTGGTTGATGAATTTTTCATTGGTGGTGCCTTAGGCTTCCCTTGAAGTCCCTCTGTGCTTGCCTTATCCCCGTCCGGTTGATGGGCAGGTTGGGCTTGCCCATTTTCGGACGCAGCTTCAGCTGAAGGGGAAATAAGCACCTCCTTTGAATCCATTGCAGGCTCGGTCATAAAAAAAGATGCTACAGTAGGGGATTTCATGGAAAGAGAAATATCAAAAGTGGCAATAACAAGCGCAATTTAACACAAAATGGCCCAAAATCGACGTCTTGACACGAATGATGGAATACCATAGCCGAAATTTCGGCCAGCCATGCACTGGATGTGAAACCACTGTTCAAAATTGGGTTGCCGAGAAGCTGGCCAAAATTTCTGCCAGAAATGTGTGTCATTTGGAATCACGGGTCCACATAAGGCAACTTTGGCCGAAATTTCGGCCAGCAAAAGGCAAAATAGAGAATGTACACACAAAATAGTGGCAATGTGTGGCACACCCCATACGAGCATGACATTTATAGTAATACCAGAAAGCATTAACGCTGTGAGAAGAAAGCAGCTTTATAGAAGTGTACCGTGTAATATTTATGCACAACAAGAATTGCAAGTTGGCAGAAAATTCGGCCAGATGTTTTGGATGGCAAAACAATTGCTAATATGCGCAGAAATGGGACACACTGGCCGAAATTTCGGCCACACCGGCAAAAAAGCGGGATACGAGTGTATGAATGGTGATTAGACCAGAGAGCTGGGAGAAATTTCGGCCAGCTCTTAACCAAATGAAAATGAGTATAGTCATTCAACACTAAACCAAAAAGCTGGCCGAAATTTCGGCCAGAAGCGTTAAAAGGTGTATATAGACATGCATGTTTGCAATGGAACCAATGGAAAAGCTGGCCTCAATTTCGGCCAGTCTCCAAAAAAGCTCAAAGGTATCCATTTCCGTGACGTTATTTCAAGGTTTGAAGGACCTGGCCGAAATCTCGGCCAGCTTGGGCCTGTCTGGTGAATACTACCATGTGTTTCGATTTTTTGGGCACACACTGGCAAAAAAGCCAAATATGAGCGTATGAAAGGTGATTAGACCAGAGAGCTGGGAGAAATTTCGGCCAGCCCTTAAAAAAATGAAAATGAGTATAGTCATTCAACGTTAAACCAAAAAGCTGGCCGAAATTTCGGCCAGAAGCGTTAAAAAGTGGATGTACACATGCATGTTTCCGATGGAACCAATGGAAAAGCTGGCCTCAATTGCGGCCAACTTCCAAAAAACCTCAAAGGTATCCATTTCTGTGAGGTTATTTAAAGTTTTGAAGGACCTGGCCGAAATTTCGGCCAGCTTGGGCCTGTCTAGTGAATAAGACCATGTGTTTTGATGTTCTTGGAAAAGCTGGCCGAAATTTCGGCCAGGTTAATAAAAATAGGAAATACACGTATATCCTTCTGGTGGTAGTTTTGTTTGCTGTTCAATGAACCGTATCTTTGTTGCTCTTTCACTTGTGGTGTATAGGTCGGTTTTGTGGAGGCTTCAGTGCGTGCCCCAAAACATGCAAAAGTGCGTGCTTAGGACATAGGAGCAGGAGAACGTGCACCATAGCAAAGCAACGAGCGGGCTCAGGACAAAGGAGCAAGACAGTGTGCACCAAAGCAGAAAAAAGAGCGAGCGTAGGACATGGGAGCTTGAAGGCTTGAACCAGCAGCAAGGCAAAGTGAAAAAAAAAGGGAGGGGAGGATAGAGTGCAAGCGTCAAGAACAACTGGAAACGAAAAAAACACAAACACGAGAGAGAGCGTAGAAGCAGGTTGTCCAAGAGAGAAGGGGCTTTTGAACTACCTTAGCAGTGACAAAGCAACAAAACACTCATCAGTGATCATAGACTGCAGAGAAGCGTTGGGCAACAAATGTCCTACTCTTATCTCAGTCCTTCATCTTTCGTGTTATGCACCCTCAATCCAGATTATGTATACATACACACATGTCACACCGGTCGAATCATGTCGTAGCAAAAGGGGCTGGAAGAAGCTCAGGCCTTTGGAACCTGTTTTCCCTCGTGAAACCAACCTATCAAACGTTTGAAACCTACAATCCTGTGCAATCTGAACTTGTGGAAAAACCGGTACAGGATGGGGCGCCACCACTGGTCAGGATATCCTCGTACACCACATCCCCATAAAAGGGACCCCAGATTAACAACCACATCATGTCGGGTCAAGGCATATAGAAGTGATTTGTAAAGCAAGCCAGGGAAGAGAGAGCGTAACACATATCGGGCATTTGGAGAATGGGTGTCTACCCATTGTTCCCATTCAGCTGTCACATGCCCACTCACCACCTCACTCAATTTCTGGACCACTCCTTTCCGTTGTAGACCAAATTTCAAATTCGCACCGTGTTGCATTTCTGGGGGCTGTACATGTAGGATCATGGAAGCCTCGCCCCAAGTCGTTACTTGGCCGTGTGGTTCCCACTTCAACGGAATACTATATAGCACTTCAGTGATTTTTTCAATAACAAACAAGATGGGGGCCTCAAGAAAGGGGGAGATTCCCACCATAGCGAAATAAACATTATCTCGATACCTGGACATGATGACAACGGGTGTAGACTGTGATAAGGGGCCCGCACAGGCTCCCAAAGTGTCTGCAGATAGGATCTCCCCCACTACACCATTCAGAGCGTCAAAATTACGAAAAAATTGCATCACAACGCGCTTATTCCTCCTCGTGGAATGCCGGATGATACTCTGTAACCTTCCCCCTTCTGCACCATCCCAGGGGAGGGTCTGGATGAAACGTACTGTCTGTCCCGCTACTTGGGCAGTGGCGAAGACTCTATCTGCAGGGGACCACCAGCCTGAAAAACCTGCCTGACACAGTGCCTCTGGAGTCACTGTATGTACATGTTTGGAAACGAACATGCCATGTGCCAACACATGGTCATCAGGAAAGTGGTTAACCAGCTCAGTGACTCCCGGCACAACACATTGCACCGGAGTCCCGTGTGTGTTGGAGTAATCCAAGCAAAATTCAGTGAGACGCTGTTGGACAGTGGGGACCAGATCACCGAATAAACCGGTAAATTCCTTCCAACACGCCCAGATCTCAGCAATTTGTGCCGAGAGGAACCCCCCTATGGGGATGCCTCTGGCTCCTTGGCATAATATAACAGGACCAATCGTCAGAAAAACATTTTCTGTCATGTCGTACTCAACAAATCTCAGAACTTCAGACTCGGACAGGGTAACAAACGACTTCTCAGAATTCTTGCCGAATCTATCCAGACCCTTCTCTAGGCCCTTTGCAATACTAAACCACAGTGTTTTACCACGTGTGTCAGCGCGCGCTCTGTCGATAGCCCAGCTGATTGCCTGCAACGCCTCAGAGCGTTCAATCTGCTAAAACATGTCATCCATGTCCCTTTCCCTAAAAGCAACCGGGTCATTTGGACCAGCAAATCGTTGCACTGACTTTAATTGGTCACGTACACCCAGCATATTCGGGAAACCAAGGCAGACTCCAGAGCTGTGCAGGGCAGCGCACAGTAATTGCAGGGCACGGGAGACTACTCTACTATAGCTCTGTAAAATGTGTGATTTGTAGGAAACAATATCACGCCACTTCAAAACAGGGTTTTCTGGGTCATACTCTGTAGATTTCCACTTGGGGAGGGAGAACAAAGCAGGTGCTTTAGGGTACCGTTTATTTGGGAGAGGCTCCATGAAACACTCAAACAAAAATTCGTCTGCATCTTCCTGCAGGCCCAAGCAGGCTCTGCCCAGGCGACGCTGCAGCATATCTTGCAGGATCTTGTGCTCGCGCGCACGTTGGGTTACCAAGTAAGTAACAGCAAGTTTCGCTGCTGCCGGGGACTCAGCCCATCCCCACAGTTGGAAACGGGAACCCAACATAGTGGACTCAAGCGGTCGGGTATCATATAGGTGCGAGCACAGTGCTCCTAGTCTGGTCAGTTTTTTGTCCCAGACCGTGACCTTCAGGTTTAGTTCTGAGACGTCGTAACGCAGACCCTGGATTTGCGCTCCATTCAGCCAAGGGGCAGCCTGGATACCTGTGGTAACTGTAGCTTTGACTGCCTCCCATAGACTGGACTCTGCGTGTCTCACAATCCCTCCTTCGAAAATGCCTTTGGAAACAAACTGGCATCTCTCCACAGAAATCTGCGAAACTGCTAGCCCCTCCAGAGCTGCACTCATGTCGGATAGTTGCTCTCGCAGTGAACCAGGATCCGGAAAAAATTGATTCCTGGCGTTAGCAGAAAAAATACGTACAGCAGTAGGTTCGAGTATGTGTGACCAGTGTGACTGCGTCCGAATGACTACATGGTCCAGGTAACCTCCAAAATTGGGTGCACCTCTGCGCATGTAAGTACAGTGATAGGACTGCTGGTTGATTCGCCGAAGCGCCTCGTCACATACCTGAGTTGCTCTGGTGCCATCTGCACTCTCCAGGCTCCTAGTTTATGTGGAAGAGAAACCCAGTCACATATTTCAGGCTCGGAGGCACGCCACTCCTCTAGTATTTGCCGGGTGATTTTCGGTGCCTTCTGGCTCCCTCCACCGCTCAAGGCATCCCGGATAGTGGCAAAAGGCACTGGTATGACACAAATCGATTTAGCAAACCATTCCTTCAAGCCAGCTGGAATCATGAGTTTGGTCATTGCTACCGTACATACTCCCCTAACCTGTGTTTGGATCAGCGGGTCAAAACAGGGAATGCGCAGCACCAGACGACGTCTCACAGTGAGGTTCCATTTATGCTTGGTTAATTTTGCAATGTGCTTGAACAGCCTCTCGAAAAGGGTGGGTTCAATTTTGCCTGCTACACATGATAAAAACCACCAGCGTTCATCCATCTCGCGGTTGGACTTACAGGCGTCTTCACGTAACAATGATTGCGCCATTGTAGTCAGTGAGGCCTTTTCCATCGAGATTGTTTTTGAGTGTCCCCCCAGGAGCCGCTCAACTGTGAAAGCATCAATTCCCCCAAAAGGAGTAACCTGATTCAGTGTCTGCCCCAAAACGGTGTTCCACCATCGTTCGACCGCTCCTGCCTGTTTATTAGCCACATCTTGCAGTGCTACAATAGTAACTCTTGATGGGCCTTCTCGGGCAAGCATTCTGGCCAGTGAGGGGAGTTTCCCAAAACCCATCGCCGCACGAATCTTTCGGTGGCGTATGCCAGAAAAATGGTTGGCTAGGGATTTAGCTTTCTGCAAGTGTTCTTTATATCTATCTAAGCATGATCGGGTATTCTTGAAACATCCTGTTTGTCCCACGTATGGGGGGTATGGACCGCAAATCGTATACACCCATGAACCCACTTCATCAAGATTCCATGTCAGTGGGAGTTTGGCTAAGCGGGCAATCCGGCGCAAGCGAGAGTCTTTAGCGTCCTTCAACAACAGATTGCTCTCCTGAAGGGAATCACGCACTGCAGACCAATCCACTAGTTTGGATTTGAGCAGCGCGTCTCTCTTTAGTGCAATCGCGTCCCACGCATCCCAGAAGGATTGTACATCAGAGGGCCGAAAACCTGAGTGTCCTTTATACGCATATCCATCAGAGAAAGAGGGGAGGGGGAACCACTCGGAGTTACTCTTCCCCCCGACCAGGTTCCTTAGAGATGTCGAATAATCATGGGCAGACAGTAGATGTCCAACTGGTTTGATACCGCTTTCTAAAATATAAACTTCCCACGGGCCATTCAATCTAGACCATGTTTCTTTGTGAACCCCATAAGTTCGAAAATTCATGAAACGTACAGCACCACATAGTGTTGCCCTACCTTTTTGTTCCCACGTCTGGAGGAATGAGTTCCATCTGGACGACGCATCACGTTTTGTCACACATACCAGACGGAAATCTTCAAAACTTCGCATCTTTCTGTTGAGTATACGAAAAACTTCGTCCGACACATCGGGGCAATCCGCTGTGTTAATGAAACATGCAGACCCTGCTGTCACGCTGTTTAGGACCTGGAGCAGCGGTGTCTGATTATCAATCCCCAGACCTCCTGTGTCATCAGGGTGCCAATACTCAGCAGTGGGGGAGCTCCACGGATTACTCCATAAGGACAGGGTCACCCGACAAACATCATTGAAAAATTCTTCCCACCCACTTGTGAACCTGAGGTTATGTTGCGTGAGTTGCGGGTGCATTGGGGCACATTCTGGGAGGTACGCCTGTTGCACTTGCCGAAACTGTTGCAGAATGGCAGATAAGTTCCCTTTATCCAAATCGTCCCATGAAGACCAGCCCTGCCTGGTGGCGTGTCTGTTCCAAAGGACAGTTAGGGTACGGCTTTGTGTCACCTTTTCAACGAAGGTTTCAAAGTCTTCCCTCCCCGTCAAGAAAAAATCAGCGTAGGACTTACCTCTTTGGTCAGAAATGTCCATATCTGATTCGTAGTCAGAGTCGGAGTCTGACCCATACATCAGGGGTGGGGGTTGCTCATCGCCCAGGTCCTCATGCACACACAGTGGGTCGGGGGTTGCAGGATTCAGTCTAGCTTTATACGAGGACTCAGCATTAGAGTCCAACTTAGGAGAGGAAGGGACAGGGGATGGGGGGCGCATGGACGTGTCTTCCTTGTCCGTACTCGTATTGTCCCGTTGAGAGGGGAGAGCATAAGTGATATCGGAAATCGAAGATTCAAGATCTTGCACCACAGCCTGCATCGTGTCTACCATTAAGTCTTGCTGCACCATTCGCTTAATTCCCGCAACCACCACGTCACGAATGTGTCGAGGAAGGTCTTGAAAGGAATTAGCTAGCATATCCGTTACAGCTGACATGGTGTGCGTGAGGGAAAAAATACGGTGGCTTGTGTGGCAATGAGGGTGTCAAAACGAGGACGTCAAATGATGTCGGCGTCGTCGTCAACAGACATGGTGTGTGAATTTGGATGGTCAGGTTCCTGACCACAGCCATTTTGTGACCCTGCCATCGTCGGAGAGGTCGCTTCGTCAGCAGGGTTTTGGTCAGCAATGCTGGCTCCTCCATCGTAAGTCGGCTCGGCCGTCGCTGGAGTCGCCGCGGCATTGTGGATCTCATCACCAGGTGGCGTAGCGCCTGCACCATGTGAGGTAGAGGATACACCCACTACGGTAGGTAGTCCTGCCAATGTAGGTATGCACGGAGGTGGCGAGGTAATCGGGGTGGTAGTCTTTCGGCCTCTGCGCGCAGCGGGGACCTTGGCCTTATCCAACGCATCTTCTCGTGCGATGAAGATGTTTGACAGGCATAAGTCCTGCGGAACCTCCACATCGATTTTATCGCCTTTTTCGAACCACGGTTCTGGTCGTGAAGGCATATTGGCGCCCCATCGCAGAACTCCTCCTTTCGTGAACTCACATACACGTACAGCAACAGCACAGAATTTTCCTTGATTGACACCAATGTCCGGCATGACAGCCCATAGCCCATCTGGGATCTTATGAGAAAGCGCAGCAATGATCATAGCTTTTGTAACTGAAGCAAAGACATCAATGGTCAGTCCATGTCTCACCGCCGCCTGTGTTAGGTCATCTTTGGACCATCGCTCTAGTGCTTGAGACATCTGCACCTCTGTGAGTTCCATGTCCTGCAGTGAGCGTTTACTCGTCACAGAGGTTTCAGACCTTGGTGTACTGCCCGAGATGTTTTCCGATTCCAGTTCTTTGCCAGCGTCCGGCTCAGTAAGTAAGCGCTTAGCTCTTTCTTGTGCACCTGCCATTCGCTTATCAATTTCTGCTTGTGACCATCCTTGTCCTTCCAGCAGCATATGCAGCACTGTTTTGTTCTCGGCGTTGTCGCAGCGAACTTCATGGATAGATTCCTTCATCACTTTCATATCTGTAGAGATAGTTTGCAGCGACTGTTCCGCGTGTGTGATCCTATTGTCCAGGTTTTTTACACTGAGTCGCACGGAACCCATCTCTCCACTGAGTTGCATTTGACCAAGGCTTTGTCCAAGGTTCGTAGGCTCGAACGCAAACCCTTTGCCAGGTTTTTTGTCATTGTCATCCGATGGTTAAACTTTTACTTTGGCGAGTGCTTTACCTTTCGCTTTTTGCGCCGCTGCTGTGTCGGTCATCTCCTCGTCACCATCAGGTGGATCTGTAGGTTCTTCTGCGCTCGGCTTTTTCGGCTTTTTCTTCTTTTTCCGAACTTTATCAGCTTCACCTTCGGGCGGTTGCTTCCCCTCGCGTAGTTGCTCAGCGTGAGCTTTAGCAATGGCGATGAGTCGATCTCTCCCTTTATTGTGAGCTTTCAAGTTAACATTGACATCCAGTGTCTCCATGATAGCCTTTGGTGATTTGTCTGCGCGGTGCATTGCTTGCACTACATGCCATGCTTTGCGGTTCGTACTCCAGACAAACGACGTAGAGTCAGACCAGTCGAGTTTGTGCCAGCGCGCGAGATGTCCTACTTTCCAGCACCAGTAACACGGATTTTCCGATTCCCATCTATTTTCCCGAAATTGTCCTTCATGTCCACCCGAACTTTGTTGCTCCGTCATCTTCGAGAGAACGCTTGTAAGAAGGCCCAGCGCCTCTTCCATCGTGTCCTTGCTCCCTTTGTCTTTTCGCAATTTCGAAGGCATCTTGTGAACGTGAGGCGAAAAAAGAGACGTCCGTAGCTTTTGTAGATACCACGGACCGAACCACAGGTTGTCCAAGAGAGAAGGGGCTTTTGAACTACCTTAGCAGTGACAAAGCAACAAAACACTCATCAGTGATCATAGACTGCAGAGAAGCGTTGGGCAACAAATGTCCTACTCTTATCTCAGTCCTTCATCTTTCGTGTTATGCACCCTCAATCCAGATTATGTATACATACACACATGCCACACCGGTCGAATCATGTCGTAGCAAAAGGGGCTGGAAGAAGCTCAGGCCTTTGGAACCTGTTTTCCCTCGTGAAACCAACCTATCAAACGTTTGAAACCTACAATCCTGTGCAATCTGAACTTGTGGAAAAACCGGTACAGGATGGGGCGCCACCACTGGTCAGGATATCCTCGTACACCACATCCCCATAAAAGGGACCTCAGATTAACAACCACATCATGTCGGGTCAAGGCATATAGAAGTGATTTGTAAAGCAAGCCAGGGAAGAGAGAGCGTAACACATATCGGGCATTTGGAGAATGGGTGTCTACCCATTGTTCCCATTCAGCTATCACATGCCCACTCACCACCTCACTCAATTTCTGGACCACTCCTTTCCGTTGTAGACCAAATTTCAAATTCGCACCGTGTTGCATTTCTGGGGGCTGTACATGTAGGATCATGGAAGCCTCGCCCCAAGTCGTTACTTGGCCGTGTGGTTCCCACTTCAACGGAATACTATATAGCACTTCAGTGATTTTTTCAATAACAAACAAGATGGGGGCCTCAAGAAGAATCCACCCTACGTGCGCGCAATGTCGCATTTTTTCCATAGTGCGCGCAAATTTTCAAAAATACGACCTTTATAGCGCGCCTATTGCGCGCGCTCTACCGGGCGATATTGTCCCGTTTTTCAAATTTTTCAAAGCCGGAAAATGTTTCAAAACCATGCTTTTTCCAGTTTCCTGCGTTTCTCAAAAACCCCTTGCTTTTCAAAAACATTCCCTGTTGCTCATTCAACCCAAGACACATGCAAAAACACTGTCTGAAAGGTCTGAAAAGTGTGCAACAGTACAGGTCCTCACGGACGAAAACAGTGTAGCGCGCGCAACATATTTACAGCGCGCGCTGGCAGCCTTATGGCGCGCGCTATACCAGGTATAGCGCGCTGTCATTCAGTGATATCCTCAATGGTTTGGACCACCACTTCGGCCTCCCACTCCTTCTCCCATTCGGGTCTGTGGTCTTCTGCCCCAGTGGCAGCTGGGGCTGCATCCCCTTCTTTGTGGTCTTCTGCCCCAGTGGCAGCTGGGGCTGCATCCCCTTCTTCTTGTGGGCTTGGGTCGCCTTCTGGGGTTGCTCCTTGTGGTGCCTCTTCTTCTTTCGGGGCTGCTCCTTCTCCTTCTTGTGGCGTGGCCGCTGGTGCCTCTCCTTCTTGTGGTGGGGCTGGTGCGTCGTCTTCTTGTGCTGCTGCTGCTGCTGGGGCTGGTGCCTCTTCTTCTTGTGCAGCTGCTGCTGGTGCTTCTGCTGGTGCTGCAGCTTCGGCAGGTCTGGGGTGTCACGCACCAGGCGCACCTGGAAAAGGGTACCTTAGTGCACCCTTTTTTCAAAGCCCCCTAAACTACCTTACTAGGCCATGGGGGGGGTTGGAGGGACCTCATAGGCACATGGAGTGCTTGTTTGTGCCCTAGCACCCCTGGGTTCTTCGTTCCTAGGGGTACAACACCGATTTTCAAATTTGCACATCACCCCTTAGTGCACCCTTAGTGCACCCCTTGTTGCGCAACAACCCCCCCCTTGTTGCACCCTTAGTGCACCCCCTTAGTGCGCACTAACCCCCCTTAGTGCACCCCTTAGTGCACCCCTTAGTGCACCCCCCCAAAGGTCCCTCCGAACGCCCTTCACATTCGCAAGCATGACACATAACACAATGGGCCCCCTCATTTCAAGTACTTCCTCCCCAAGAGGATGCCACGCCTCTCCTTCTCTTTTGCTTGCATGATCTTCCTTGCCAAGAGACCTAAGTCAAGGTTAGACATATTTACAACATGGCCCATGGAGAAAATTGATAGGCCGGGGTTGAGCAATGCCCAACCTTTGCAACTATTGTGCAAATCCCTTTTAAAAGGGCTATTTTTCTTTTCACTAGGTATACTAGAGAAAATATAGAAGTTTCTATACTTGTTTGCAAAAAAGGGGGAGTGGGCACATGTCCAATGGACCCATGTGCTCACTTTACACCCAAGGTCACCCCACCCAGTTGCAAATTGTTCAACAGCCTTGCAATAACAAAGGACCTGGGGTTCATTGAAGTATGACTTTTGTCGCCAAAAATGGTGAATTGTTGCAAATTGGCGAAGCAAGGTGTGCACCACCACCCAAATATAGGGCCCCGCAGGGCTAACAACATCGGGCATATAGTGCTTCACCACGTTAATCATCTCACCATGCCACACAGGTTTTGCCATAAATGCAAGTGCCATGGTTAGGTCAAAAGTGTGCTCCTTAGCCCTTCTGGGGGCAATGCGCTCACTTTCTGGGATGCCTTTGCAAGCTTCCTTAACATCATTCACTATAGCATCCAATGCTCGCACACCTGGATGGATGCCCCTACTATGGAGCTCCTTCCTAAGTCTTTTGACCAAAATGCAAAGGACCCGGCTGGTGGCATGAACATAGTCCCCTACTCTTCTACTTACTGGGATGCATCTCAAGTAGGCCCCCCACCTAACACCATCCATGCACCCGGTGAACAAAAGGAGGCTTTGGTCATCATCACAAATCCAACACTTGGATACTCGTGATGGATTTCCTGCAAGAAGATTCTTGCCATCCCCTGTAATGATGCAGCTAAATCCTAATACATTGCCTTGCCAAACCACATCCTCATTTGCCTCCAAGTCAGCAACTTGTTCGTTGAGGCCATGAGTGGCATCCATGGCCAGTAAATAAGCTGCATCATCCCCCCCCCACATTGCCCACCATGTGGGCCAAAGGTTTGGGGCCCCGGCATCTCCCACTTCTAGCCAACAGTGGACAGAGGTGTCACACCTTGTTGCACTAGATTTCCAAAGTGGTGTGGCATCTGCCGAGGTCACCACAAAAAGTGTGTTCCCCACACAATTGAAGGCATTGGCCCTTTGGGCCAAATTGACCTGATATGTTACAACCTCCCTCAGCTTATTGGCTGCGGAGGCTCTCCTTAGACCTGTCTCTGTGCTTATGGCCCTAGGTCGAGCCTTGTAGGGTGTATTCATTTCCCTTACCCTCATTAGGTCACTCCTCCTGCATGCCCTTGGAACCTTTAGCATGGACCTCACACTTAGCTTCATTGTGCGGGCCATGGTTAACACACGTAACGCTTCTAGAGTCTTTGGGTCCTTCTCTTCCTGGTCCTCATGCCATGCTGCAGAGCCCCCCCGTAGAAACACCACTCCTTTGTGTGTCATGCTCAACTCCAAATCCCCATCTTGCAGCAGGCTTCGAAGTAACTTCTGAGCAGCCTTCAATCTTCTATGTTTTGTTTTCCCCTTGACAGTTGAAAAGGGGTGTTGGCGAAGGGCTTCAAGGGATGTGCAGCACTTGTCAACGATGGCCTCTAGGCTCATGGTGCCAGCTGGAAACAAAGTAGGAGAGGTGCCCCAAGGGGTGCACTAAGGGGGGTTAGTGCGCCCTTATCGCGCGATAAGGGGGCGCGATAAGGGGGGTTATCGCGCACCTTATCGCGCGATAAGGGGGCGCGATAAGGGGGGTTATCGCGCACCTTATCGCGCGATAAGGGGCGCGATAAGGGGGGTTGTTGCGCCCCTTGTTGCAAACTGAGAACACTGCCATTACCCATTAATGTTCCTTCACTGCCAAGCACAGCAGGCATGTGCACAACGCAACACAACAGCTTCAATTGCACGTGTTCACTCCACAGTTCCAGCCACCACAGGGCAGTCCACATGGGAGCTTGAAGCCCAAGTCATCCAACCTCTCCAAGCTGTCTTGGGAGGCACCATCAATGTTCCCTCCATTAAACAATACAATGCTCCACCTGTCACCTGTCCATTGTGCAGGACAATGGAAAGCATAGCTGCTGAAGATGACGCCCCTTCGGGCAGGGTGCACCCCCCCCACCACATCACGACCACTGCACACCTTGGTGGCACATTTGGTCTTCCTCCCCTTCTCCCCTCCCCAAAGGAGACCACCCTCTGCAACCCACAAACCCCCCCCTTCAAAGTCCCCTCCCTCCAAGACTGCAGACAAGGGGCTGTGGTCTTTCGGATGGCAGTGGGGGAGCATGGGGGTTGTTGTGCAGTATTGTGCCACCTGAACAGAGCACCAATGAAACCACGATGGCAATTGGGTTCTGGCCCATAGGTGTACAATGTGTAGAAACTTGTCCACACCATCATGTTCCGTGGATTTGAGCATCTTGGAGGTGTGCCATGTGGGCCCCACCCTTCCATACCCAAACTGGCAGACACGAATAGGAGCACCAAATCGGGTGCTATGTTTGAAGCACTTCAAGCGCATGGCACAATCAAACAAATCTCCCACACTGGGGGTTGCAAAGAGGGCCCCCATGGGAGGGGAATCCTGTCACTCACTAAATGGGGGTTGTGAGGGCGGGTGAGGGCTGGACGGCCATTTCCTTGCAACCACCTGTTTCACAGGGGTGCTCAGAACCTCAGGCATGGCCGGGCTCGTCACACTCAGACCTGAACCAACAGCTGCAGACCTAGGGCTCAATGCCCCTCCACCCAAAGCACTTGTCAAATTGGCTTGCAAAGTAGCCTTGTCTACTGCCAATGCATCAACCTCAACTCTCAAGGCATCACGCTCACCCTTGTACCTCATACGCTCAGTCTCAGATTGCAACAACTGGGCATGCAAGTTGTCCTTCTGAGCAATGGCCTCTTGGCGACTGTCCCTTTCAGCCCTCAGCAGATCAGTCAGCTTACCAACCTTGTCCTCAGAAGATTTCAGCTTTCCCTCCAAAGAAGCAATCTGCCTTTGCAGCTCGCTCTTTCGAGCCTCTTTCAGAGCACCTGCAACTGCACTGGTGGACTGGCCCACAATGGCCCCCTGAATGCTGTCCAACACTCCCTGGCCCATGTCCTCCGAAATCTGGTTGGCAACTGCAGCTGCCACTGCCTCTACACTTGTGGAGCTTAGCTTAATACCCTCCTCTGCTTGGGGCTTTGGAGTCTTGCCTTTTTTTGTGCCACTGGGACTTGCTGTGGCCTTTCTCTTCTTGGGTTGTTGTGCCAGGGGGGTGCCATCATCATCCGAAGAGGACACCTGGACCTCTTCTTTCTTCAGCCCCCTTCCGTACCTCCTCGTTGTGTCACCCTCCCAATCAGCCATCCATTCATTCACAAAAGCAGGCACCTCATCACCTCCAATGCTTTTAAACATTCTTAGGGCTTTGTACGTGATCCAACGCCAGTTTTGTTCCAAATCAACTTCCAAACACTTCATTTGATTTTTTCTGCCACCTTCGTAATATGATATATAGCAAAGGATGACTGGGGTATCCTCAGGAGCCCCGTGAACCCGGACACAGATGGGCAACCTAATTTTCTTGGACACAACTTCCTTCCCTGCTTGTTTTGCTTTGAGGGTAAATTCTTTACACCAGTGGGTTTTCGCTTTGGGGTCCATCCCTGCAACCTGGACCTCCGACCCAAAGCCAGAGGCCTCCAACAGTGCAGGGGGGGGGGGGATTTCCCACTCCTCCCCCAGCGGTGCTGCCACACTTTCCATGCGGGCACCCGTAGCCTGGGCACCCGTAGCTGCGGCACTTGCTGCTCCTCCACCCACTCCACCCGCTCCACCCACTCCAGGAACCTCAAGGCGATCCAGTCGCGGCCATTGGCCAATGGTGACCTAAGCGGAATGAGGGGACAAGTGAGAAAAGGGAAGGGCTCCAATTCAGTGGAAATCAGTAACACGAACGTTGCTTGTTTCGCACTTAGTGCGCCCCTTATCGCGCGATAACCCCCCTTATCGTGCCCCTTATCGCGCGATAAGGGGGCGCGATAACCCCCCTTATCGCGCCCCTTATCGCGCGATAAGGGGACGCGATAACCCCCCTTATCGCGCCCCCTTATCGCGCGATAAGGGGGCGCGATAACCCCCCTTAGTGCGCCCCTTATCGCGCGATAAGGGGCGCGACAACCCCTTAGTGCGCCCCTTAGAGCAGTCACAAATCATGTGCATATGCACAACTGATGGCACGTACACCAGTACTGGCCTGCCACGGTGGCCCCGGTCTTCCGATTGATGGCTGGGGTGGCAGCTCCCGCGCGAAGGAGCATCTGCATGTCCACCATGTGGGCGTCGGGTGCCACGAGGTACCACCCATACACTTGAACCTTCTCCTTCTCCTCTGCCCGTACACCAAACCCCCCCCACCGACCATGCCTGAGTGCAAGGATGCTGCCAGCATCACAACGGATCAAAGCAGTGGTGGTGGGGTCAGGTGCAGGCAACTCATAGTCTCCATGGAGGGCTTCCACCCCAGGGCATTCAGTGGAGCCCACATCTTTTCTCAAGCAAGGCTTCTTGCTTGACCAAGCAAGAGACAAAGTAGTGGTTCCAACAGGAAAAAAGCATTGGACAGGGAAATCCAGTGCAACAGAATCGGCAATAGGGGCAGCAGCAGCAGATGCTTGGACAGGCTCAACAACTGGAGCACTACTCACACTTGAAGAAGGAATGTCACAGGTAGAGCAAAGGCTCATCTTGTGGGACGGGCATAGCCTAACTTCCTTGCAGGAATAACAAACCTCAGTTGCCCTTTTCCGACAGCCCTTGGTAGTGCAGGTTTCCACCTTGTCACCTTGCCCAAACTTAGGATTCGAGGCCCAAAAAGGGGGGCGGATACCATCAGTCACATTCTTTGGAAGCTGACATGTGGCGACATGCATAAATGCAACCCAACGAACATTGGGCACTTGTGACACAGGATCCATGGCAGGGATGTCTTGTGGACGTCCACCACCTCTATGCACAAGTAGAGCATCCAAAATGAATGCATCACCTAGTCCAGCCTCCATCACTTGCTCCTCCCATGGCATAGGAAACCCACCCGATGAACCTGGAATCCATTTATTGTTCAAGGGGTAGGTGAGTGGAATGAAGACCCCAAAAACCCTGTCACCATTGGGAACAAGATTCTTAGGAAAATCGCGATGCCAGTGTTGGTCCCCAGCCACAGCACCAATGTAACCAACACCCAGAATTTGAAGGGGAAGGGTCATGGCTTGCAACATGGAGTTATAAATTTCCATGGTCACAACTTCCAATTCAGGCAGGTCCTCCCACCCTTCCTCCCAATCATCTTGAGGAATGGAATTATGCCTACCATAGAACATAAAACGTTCATGGGTGTCATCATAGCGAGTGGCAGAGGGGAATTGAGCATTAAAAATGGTCTCTGCCCTTGTGATATCCAACCGTGCCACCTCATTTTGCAAAGCGGCTAAACGGGGACCAACACAACCCTCAAGCTTTACATGTTGCAGCTCCGGCAACTGCTTCAAATCAACATTGAACCCTTTAAAAGGAGAAACCTCAATGGGTTCATCACCTGGCCCAATAAGCGGATCCTGTGTATGCACGGGCCATGAAACACAATTGGTGGAAGTAAACAGGTGTGGGGTTGTCATTCCCCACAAAGGTTCACTCCACTGCAAGCCAGAACTATTCTGTAGGGAGTACACAGGCAAAACCCGGTTGCAATCACGAACCTCAAACACTCTTTCATTATGAACAACTGGTTTCTCATAGGCACGAACCTTTTGGGAACTAAATGTGCAACCAACTCGCTTAACAGGTTGCTCAGGCTCATTGTCAGGATACATGGGGTTAACGAAATTAGCAACTCGGGTACCTGCACCCTTGGCAACACGCTCACCAAGCACCTTGCTAAGATCGTTTGTGTCAGCAAAGGACAAATCAAATAGGAAACCATCCAAGTGGGGGTTGGTTTGAAGAGTGGAAAAAAGTAAATCACTCAAGTGGCACCCTTCCCTTGCCTTCAGAAGGGGGGCACAACACCGAATAAGAGCAAAGTTAGCAGTCTCAGCAAAACTGACAGGTTGGTCAACTGTTGTGATGCTGGCAGCTTGCACTACTAGTGAGTTACCCGCAACCCTTCTTGTACCCACAACCCTCTTGTGGGCATCCAACCACTCCTGGATGGTGAGGCCGCTCACCCCAAGGTCCTCCAAAGACATGGTGTAGGGCAGATAGGAGCCCCTAAGACAAGGAAAAGGGCAATTGGGTAAGAGAAATATGAAAAGAAGAACAAAGTAAGTCGCGATAAGGGGCGCAACAAGGGGGTTATCGCGCCCCTTATCGCGCGACAAGGGGGCGCGACAAGGGGGTTATCGCGCCCCTTATCGCGCGATAAGGGGCGCGATAAGGGCGCGACAAGGGGCGCAACAAGGGTGCAACAAGGTGCTTATCGCGCTAAAACAGACAAGTAAAACAGAAAGTTCTGCATTTAATTGTTGGAATTCTCTTGAAACAAAATAAAATTATCAACAAATTTAGTGATTTCAACACGATTTTCAAATCCGTCTGCGAGAAATCGACAGCTCAAAATTAATACCCTTTTCCAGGTCTGCCTGTCGCGCGACACCCCATCCCTTGTCTCCTTGTGGGGGGGCTGGTGGCTGGGCCTGTGGGTCTCCTTGGGGCTTCTTCTTCTTTGGGGTTGGTGGCTTGGACGGGGACAACCTCATGGTCTTTGGGTCGGGGCAGAGGTCCTCAATGTCATCGGCCTCGTACGTCTCCCACCACGACTGCCACTTGCCCAACTCCTCATACGCTTTGCTTTTGGCGGAGAAAACCTGGCAGCTGGGCATGAACTCCGACCAGTCGTCCTCTTCCTCCTCCTCCTCCCCTTGTTGGCTGGGGCTCCACTGATCGTTGGGGATGATGACGGCCACGTGGTCCTGAGGGGCCCTCCTGGCGCCTGCTGGCTTGATTTCGGCTCCCTCCACAATCATCGGCGCGATCGCAGTGGTGCAGTAGATGATCCACCGAGGCTTGTAGCCGTCTTTGTAGGACCAATCTCGGCGCTGCATGGGCTCCTCTCTTGCCTCCTTGTCCGCGTCGGCTCTGCCCTGCTGCTTGGCCTTGGGAGCCGTACTGGGTGGGGTGGAACCGCACGGACCTCCTTGCTCGAAGTTGCCCACCTACGTGACAATGGGACAGAAGGTAGGGCCGTAGCGCGCGCAAACAATCAAATCGCGCGTGCTACAACAAATGAAGCGCGCGCAACAATGTCGAAAGCGCGCGCAATGGCAAACATAGCGCGTACCTGTGGCTGTGCCAGTTGTTGTTGTTGTTGCTGCTGTTGCTGGGCCATCTGCACCCGCTGCTGCTGCTGGAGCAGCTGCAGTGTTGCCTGCTGCATGGCTGCCTGCTGTTGGAGCTGCTGCTGCTGCACTTGCTGCTGCTGCGGCTGCTCCTCGTCCTTGACCGCCGTGGTTTTCACTGTGGCGCCGGTTGCAATTGCCCTTGCGGCACTGGCTCCTCTTTTGGCTGACCCCCGCATCAAACTGGCACCCGCACTTCTCACCGAGGCGCACTCGTTCTTGAAGGCCATTGCCCCCGCGTCGGTCGCGTTGATGAAGCTCGGTGGGTCCTTGTTGAAGTAGAAGTGGTGGACGGTCTTTGCGGTGGCACCCGGAGGCGTGTGGGTCCGAACGTGACCCCACCCATAACTTGCCCAGCACGAGAACAGCAGCTCGTACTCCTCCACCTTGCAGTGTCTACAGGCAGCTTGTCCTTCTTGGGTTGGCACGGAGGGGTTCAACACGTTGTGGAGACTGCACCAGGTGCCAGTAATGCTTTCGTCATACCAGCAGGGTTTCACGGCTCCGTCTGGGATCTTGGCAATGGCCGTGGCCCTTTGGCGCCAGAACTTGTAGAAGGCCACCTCGAAGAGGTAGGCCGGTGTCACGTCCTTCAGCCATGCCCAGCTGGGCCCTTGGGCGCAGATGGTGCTGTTTTGGTTGGGCCAGATTCGGTTCTTGAAGTCGCTGCTGAAGGCGAAGCCCTGACGTGGCCCGGGTGGGGGAGACTGAAACTGTGCTTGCACTTGGGGTTGCTGCTGTCTTGGTTGGACCTGCTGCTGCTGCTGCTGCTGCTGCTGCTGCTGTTCTGGGCTGCCGACTTGCTGGGCCGCAGCCTGCACTTGCTGGTGCTGCATTTGCTGCTGCTGCTGCACTGGCAGTGGGAAGAGCACTTGTTGCACTTGGCCCACTGGAAGACTGCCGCGCACTGGGGAGCCCAAGGTGGGCGACCCACCGGGGAACAGCATGGGAGACAGCTGCTGTGAGGCACCTCGTAACGGGGACTGCGGCGCGGGCCACAGAGGCTGAGTTGGGGAGAACTGGGTCAGCTGCTGGGACAGCGTCTGCGGAAAACAGGACAAAGCACGCGCAACCAGGACGTGCGTAGTGCGCACAACGAGACAGCTAGCACGCACAATAAGAGCGTAGCACGCGCAACGGAAACAGTAGTGCGCGCAACGGAAACAGTAGTGTACCTGTACCTGTGGCTGCATGCTCCACGGCGTTGTCGACGGCTGCTGCAGTCCCGGTTGTACAGCTGCATGTGGCGGTGGTTGCGGTGTCGCACCTGCTCCTGCGGCCCCTGCAGCAGTTGTTGGCGGTGCTGCAGGAGGCGGATACCCCCAGCCCGCGGGGTGCATGGGCAAGAGGGTTACATTAAAGTACCCCTGTTCCAGCAGTAATACAAAAAGGAAAATGCAGTAACAAAAAAATCGAAAGCACCAAAACAAACGGACGAAAAGGAACAAATCAATGCATTCCAAATTCCAATCAATGCATTCCAAACGCTTTAAGTGCGTAGTCATAGCACGCTACTTCCGACTATATATCGCGATTTCAAGGGTTCCGGCGCTTGAAAACAGCATAGCGCGCGCGATAGTGATCATTGCGCGCACTAGATAACATGTAGCGCGCGCTAAAGAACAAATAGCGCGCGCTACCACAGTTCCTCCTCCGCAAAATATGCCCGAACCTCGTCAGCCAATTTTTGTGCATTGCACAGGTTGCTTCTGGAGTTGCCATTCCACCTTGGTACTTCAAAGTACAGGAACAGACGCTCATTAACCTGCCTGAGCATCTTAATGCGGCGCGACACCAGGGTTCCTGCCCCCCCACCTCTATCACAAAAGGAGGACCAAATGTCCTTCAGCACCCTGTTGCTCCCTTCCAAAAGATCACCCGAAAACATTCCTAGGCCATAGGGCCTTATGGCCTGAATAGTAACTGTTGCATCGTGCAACATCCAGTTTATATAAGGTGATCTTATTGCTGGACAAACCCACCTCTGGAAAGCCTGGGCAACCTCTGGAGCCTGCAATGCACCCTCTTCAAACATTGTGCCATACATGTCCCCCAGTAGCATGTACATGGCAACCACTGCTGTGTGCATTCTCATGTCACCCCCAAGGAGGGGGGCAAGGTCCTCCCAAACCTTTAGAAGGCACCAAGTCTCTTCCCCATCTGGCTCTGCCGTCCCCTGTAGTGCTATGTGACAACCAGACCTGTGAAGAATAGCCTGAACAGAGACCCTAGTACTGGGACGCACCGACTTGGCCAATCTGCGTACCAAGGCAGTGAGTGACCTGCCTCCCTACAAAAATCAGAAGGTGCAGTACACATGGTATAAGGTGACGCCGCCTCAGAGGCACCTTCAACAACCTGCTCTGGACAACACCAAATATATCCATGGGACTGCACTTGGCCCCAGGTGCAATAAGCCCTAGCAACTGCTCATCTCGCTCGGTGGTTCTATCCACATCCTGTTGCAACCACGTTGCACTACACTTGCACCACGTCATGTAAGTGAACAGACTACCTGCCATCCAATGTGTAGTGACACCCGACAACCGACGCAGCCAAGGGCTATCCCCACCGCAGAAAATCCTACAGCGTCTGGATGCACCCCGGATGGGAACCACACCACTGTCAAGGGCACTCTGCAGAAAAGCAAGATTGTTAGCCCAGACCTGGGACAACACAGAGGTGGACTTCTCACCACAAAGGGTGACGTTAACAGTCCGGTGGTAGGACAACGTCCTTGCCAAGTGACCATGGCTGGCAAAGGAAATGGACATCTGGCACCACGATTCCCCCCCACAAGGCAACCCATCCCCCCTCACAATGATCCACAGCTCTCCTTGGCACTCCCTGGGGTATTGGAGGTTAGAAACAATGGAATCAAAGGAAAATATATAGTCAAAAAAGTGCTGCAGGGGCCACTGCGAAAAGACTGTGACCCCATCTGTGTGCACGGCAACCTCTAAATGCTGCCTACTTGCAAGCTGGTTCCATTCTATGGCGAAACTAGCATAGGAGGGGAGAGAAAAAAGGTGTGTGGGGACCTTACTTCTCGTCCAAGTAATCAAATCTTTGTACCTGAGGAAAATAGCGCGCGCAACATGGGGACGTAGCGCGCGCAGAAGTCAACGAAGCGCGTGCTATGAGCGGAAGTGCGCGCAATGTCACATGCAAAGCGCGCGCAATAATACCTTCTTCTTGGAATCTTCAGGAGCAAGACCAAGTCCACCACCGACAGGGGTGTGACGGCGTTGGCAGCCTCGCACCTGCGGCGCTTCTTCTCTGCTTCAGACACGGGGACCCTTTTTTCCAACCTGGCCCACAAGGACCGTTGGACGGCAGACCCTGAGCAAAAAAACTCAACTAGGTCCGCCAAAAGGTCCTCGTTCTTCCACAGGGACCACCCATAGTGGGGGCCCAAAATGTTTGCAATCTTCCCTGACATTAACAGCGTCAGATGCGGTGCCCGAAGAATCTGAAACGTTAGAAAAATAGGCGTTTTTGCCCTGCTTATTAGGACATGGGGTTACAAACCCAAGACCCCGAGCCATAGCGCGCGCTATGCTGCGCGCTATAGTTTTGTAGTGCGCACTGAGCCATCGCGCGGCAATACCCTAGCGCGCACACAGGGCATTTCCGTGACGTTATTTCAAGGTTTGAAGGACCTGGCCGAAATCTCGGCCAGCTTGGGCCTGTCTGGTGAATACTACCATGTGTTTCGATTTTTTGGGCACACACTGGCAAAAAAGCCGAATATGAGCGTATGAAAGGTGATTAGACCAGAGAGCTGGGAGAAATTTCGGCCAGCCCTTAAAAAAATGAAAATGAGTATAGTCATTCAACGTTAAACCAAAAAGCTGGCCGAAATTTCGGCCAGAAGCGTTAAAAAGTGGATGTACACATGCATGTTTCCGATGGAACCAATGGAAAAGCTGGCCTCAATTGCGGCCAACTTCCAAAAAACCTCAACGGTATCCATTTCTGTGAGGTTATTTAAAGTTTTGAAGGACCTGGCCGAAATTTCGGCCAGCTTGGGCCTGTCTGGTGAATAAGACCATGTGTTTTGATGTTCTTGGAAAAGCTGGCCGAAATTTCGGCCAGGTTAATAAAAATAGGAAATACACGTATATCCTTCTGGTGGTAGTTTTGTTTGCTGTTCAATGAACCGTATCTTTGTTGCTCTTTCACTTGTGGTGTATAGGTCGGTTTTGTGGAGGCTTCAGTGCGTGCCCCAAAACATGCAAAAGTGCGTGCTTAGGACATAGGAGCAGGAGAACGTGCACCATAGCAAAGCAACGAGCGGGCTCAGGACAAAGGAGCAAGACAGTGTGCACCAAAGCAGAAAAAAGAGCGAGCGTAGGACATGGGAGCTTGAAGGCTTGAACCAGCAGCAAGGCAAAGTGAAAAAAAAAGGGAGGGGAGGATAGAGTGCAAGCGTCAAGAACAACTGGAAACGAAAAAAACACAAACACGAGAGAGAGCGTAGAAGCAGGGGAGAGAGGAATAGGGACAGCAACACGAGAGTGGAGCGTGCATAGGGATGAAAGGTGCGCGAACACACAGAGGGGAGTGGACAGAAAAAGAGGAGCAACGAAACGGCGAGGAAAGAGACAGGGAGGAGGGCAGAAGGAAAGAACAGCACACAACACGCCTACTCTTGGGCGACCATATGCAAAGTAGAGTACAAAAACACGTAAAACGGCAGGAACGGGGCAAGCACAGGAAACGAAGCGCACGCAGTGCGGGCCACTGTCCAACAAACGGGCGGAGCGGCGGAGCCCCCCAAGATTGGAACATCTGGGGGGGGGGATGACCGGAGCATCTGGGTCCCGCAGTACCCCGGAGTGGAACATCTGGGGTAGAGTGAAAGGCGCCCGGAAATGGAACATCACGGGGCCACTGAAAAGAATGTAACTACTACCGCAACAGCCATTCTGGTGATAAACGGGAAAACAGCGGCAAATTGACGGTTTTTTCAGCTGCCGCCACAGCGAAGCCCTTGATGACTGAACTGAGGACTTTAACTTTTTATTTGTTTTGGATTTTATTTGTTTTCATCCAGTAAATATCAGAAGCTGATAGTTAATTATTCTGTGCATTCTGGCAGAGGGGGGCCACATTTGGGCGAGTTGAACGGTTCAGCACAGGGGGGGGGGGGGGTCCGAGCCGGATATGGCTAAGCAGATACGGGTCCGTAGGCAGATACTGTGGATACGAGCAATTTCAGACCTGCAGATGCAAGCGGCGGCGGATAATTGCCGACGAGGCAACTAAACTGGCAAATTGGATGCGATTTGACTGATAAAGAGAGGGACTATACCTATGTGTTCCAATCTTCAGTGTAAACAAAATGTAAAAATAATGTAATCTGGAATGATTGACAACTTTGAGAAGCAGCAGCCACATACGTACATACAGCAGCTTGTTGCAGCTCATAGACTGAACTCATCTCACAGGCTGTCCCCAACCTGCATCGTGCAGTTGCCACTTTGAAACTCAACCTAAAATGTTGCTAGATCGCACCATTGTCATTGCCTCTACCACGAAGTGCAGTTTCGCCAAAACAAAGGGAAGGGTTATCGTTTAATGAAACGCCTACCGACAGGTTGCATGCCCATTGATCCATATAGGTATATGGATAACATTGTGGGTGTTATTTGTGGGTCTGTGTCACTGTCCCGCATCCAGAAAGCAATGCACGCTGTCTATGGGTTGGAGCTCCAACAAGAAGGGGAGGGAAGCGTCTTGCCTTCCTTGGAAGCGATCCTGTCACTGAACGCAGTCAGTGGATCGGTGGGACTACGACTGAAACCCAAGGTGGATTACACCCTCCCCCCTCACAAACGGTTGTCACGATTTCCTGATAAGGACGCCCTGCAGTCACAACGATCTGCCAAAAGCATTGCTGTGCAACTAGGGATGAAATCCTCAGATTATAGTTCTTCGCTGGATGACATACAGTGTAATCTGTCTGCATGCATACAGGAGTTTGAGGCGAAGCGCTACCCAGGATCCTGGTGGCGGGCCCCTCTACTCGTCGGGGTCACACGTAGTGGACGATGCCAGAAATCCGACATATTGCGTGTCCTGTACCCACCATGTATTGCGCCCACAGACTGAGTCATCCTCCACCTCCTCTCCACCTTGCTGCTTCCCCCCCCCCCCCCCCCCCACACGTGTACACCCGGGAAACTCGGTGCATGCCAAGTGTGATCCACAACCCCATGTCTCTGGGGTGCTCATGCAATGCGGGACGAACCACAGGGCCACCACTTATGTGGGGGCCATGCAGTGGGATGTAATGCATAAGCCATAGGAGTGATCTAGCCATTTAGCTCTTTGTATGACACGTGATACATTCTGGTTGATTGAAAAACGCTATCACTTGCTCACAGTTTATGGGCGCAAGCCACTATTGTTCATGCTCCGCTTGCCGTGCCATTGACGAGATCTTCCAGTCTGCGTGTCATTGTCTAGAACTCCCTGTAGTCATCTCAATGTGACCCACAATCAACCACAACACATACCTTGTGGCTGCTCACCTCAAAACCTGACTCATCACATTGCATATGTCCTGGAAGAAAGCACTACTAGCATCCAACTCTTTCGTAGTGCAGTTACCACTTTGCAATTCCAGCTGAATTGATTGTAGATGCTCACATTGTAACCTTGATCCCACCTACAATGCACTCGTAAACACACCTCTCGGCTCCTCTACTCAGGAACATATTTCATATGACCCAAAAAGAGAACAAAAAGTGTTTTTTTCCCTCCAATTATTCCCTGGCCGGCCAGCATAGTTGCTACCTTGACATTCAAGGTAAATTGACGGTTGATGCTACCTTGGTCATTTCAATCCAAATCACATTCCACCGCCAAATGCTGTGTGTGGCCTCGTCAATCAAAAACAAACTACGCAACTCACATATGACCCAAAACGAAGCACAACAGCCTTTCACGGGCCCCGAGCGCCTCCGTAGTGCAGTTGCCAACTTGACAGTTGAGCTAAATTTACGGGCTCGAGCTAAAACCTAGTAAAACATCGCTCGGAGGGAGACAAAAGCCTGTTGAAGAGAGTGAAAACCACCGGGGGGGACTCACAAAACCACATCTTGATGCTTCTTCTACCTATTGCAACTGTTTTTGGCCTTTTTTTACACAGCTTGAAGAAAACTTTGGAGCTTCATGCTTAGTTTTGACCTCATCAGCACTAAAATGGCATTTGGAGGGAGACAAAAGCCTATTGAATAGAGTGAAAACCGCCGGGGGGACTCAGAAAACCACATCTTGATGCTTCTTCTACCCATTGGAACTGTTTTTGCCCTTTTTTTACACAGCTTGAAGAAAACTTTGGAGCTTCATGCTTAGTTTTGACCTAATCGGCACTAAAATGGCATTCGGAGGGAGACAAAAGCCTATTGAAGAGAGTGAAAACCACCGGGGGGGACTCAGAAAACCACATCTTGATGCTTCTTCTACCTATTGCAACCGCTTTTGGCCTTTTCTAACACCATGTGAACAAAACTTTGGAACTTCATGCTTAATTTTGACCTAATCAGCACTAAAATGCCATTCGGAGGGAGACAAAAGCCTATTGAATAGAGTGAAAAACACCAGAGGGGGGCTCAGAAAACCACATCTGGATGCTTCTTCTACCCATTGGAACTGTTTTTGGCCTTTTCTAACACCACTTGAACAAAATTTTGGAACTTCATGCTTAGTTTGGACCTAATTAGCACTAAAATGGGATTCGGAGGGAGAGAAAAGCCTATTGAATAGAGTGAAAAACACCAGGGGGGACTCCGGAAAACCACATCTTGAGGCTTCTTCTACCCATTGGAACTGTTTTTGGCCTTTTGTAACACCATTTGAACAAAACTTTGGAACTTCATGCTTAGTTTTGACCTAATCAGCACTACATGCATGCAACGTTGCCCCAAACAAGTTGCACCTTTGTTGTACATCATAAAGTCTCCCCCACAAGTGTGCCGCACATGGATCCCCCCCAAGGCCACGCCCACACTGTTCTCAAAGCCCACCGTCTCACCCAGGCCCTTTGATTTTTCCGCATGCTACATGCATGCAACCTTGCCCCAAACAAGGTGCACCTTTGTTGTACATCATAAAGTGCTCCCCAACAAGTGTGCCGCACATGGATCCCCCCCAAGGCCACGTCCACACTGTTCTCGAAGCCCACCGTTCCACCCAGGCCCTTTGATTTTTCCGCATGCTACATGCATGCTACCTTGCCCCAAACAAGTTGCACCTTTGTGATACATCATAAAGTGCTCCCCAACAAGTGTGCCGCACATGGATCCCCCCCAAGGCCACGTCCACACTGTTCTCAAAGCCCACCGTTCCACCCAGGCCCTTTGATTTTTCCGCATGCTACATGCATGCAACCTTGCCCCAAACAAGCTGCACCTTTGTACATCATAAAGTGCTCGCCCCCCCCAACAATGTCCACATTGTTCTCAAAGCCCACCGTTTCACCCGGGCCCTTTGATTTTTCTGCATGCTACATGCATGCAACCTTGCCCCAAACAAGTTGCACCTTTGTTGTACATCATAAAGTGCTCCCCACGAGGTGCCGCACATGGATTCCCCCCGGTGCAACGCCCAAACTGTTCTCAAAGCTCACCGTTCCACCCAAGCCCTTTGATTCTTCTCGTGTGCTACATGGCATGCATGTTTTGGGGTTGTGCATTGCAAAAGAATTTACACGAAACAAGAGAAAGATAGGTTTGCCTAAGTTAACGGGGGCGCACGCAAGGCGGAGCGGAGGGTATTGAAAATGGTATACCTCGAGGGTTGTCATCTACAAGGATTGAACGCCGAGTCAGAGAACGATAATAGTAAGTGTCCGGCGGTGGGGACTGTTACGGATGCGTGTGTGAAGTCTTGGGCAGGTAATTCCACACCGTTGGGAATGTCATAGGGCTTGCAGGGGTGGATGGCAAACGACATGCGTCCCTAAACAAAGGATCTATTTGTAGTGCTTTTGCCACCCTCACCACCGCACTATCCTTGCACAATGCATAATGGTACTTTGAATTTGCACTTGTTGTGGTGTATTCAATGAGGTTGCGCCAATGACCATATTAAAGGCATGCCGAGGATGTGGGTACACGAAAGAACGTCTCTAATTGGTGACCTTCGATATGGTCAGTACTTGAAGCCCTTACCTTGAAACAAAAGGGCCAAGAATCCCCAATTGTTGACCTTGAAACGACGGCCAACATCCGACAAACGTGATGGCGCTGCATGAAAATTTCAAAACAAAGTAACGTAATGTGATGCCACGTGACCGCTCATCGACCACAATGGCCAAACCATCGTGAAGAAAGAGACATGCGCATTTGTTCGCAAGTGATTTGTCGTGCTTTTCGAAATCTGGTTGTGGCGTTATTCTCACAGGGTTGTAGGAAACAAAACATGAGTATACAAAAATGGAATCGATGGAATAACTGATGAACATGGATGAACATTGTTTTGAAGGGGAGGTTGTGCATGGCAAAAGAGGGGAGGGATAGTTGTCATGTGGCCAATAACCAAGATCAAAATATGGAAATGAGGGAAATAGATAAAAAAAGGATAGATGGACATGAAATAGGAGGGAGAAATGGATGAAAAACACAACTAACATGCTTTTGGTGTGCATGGATGGAATGACAGATGAACATGGATGAACATTGTTTTGAAGGGGAGGTTGTGCATGGCAAAAGAGGAGAGGGATAGTTGTCATGTGGCCAATAACCAAGATTAAAATATGGAAATGAGGGAAATGGATAAAAAAAGAATGGATGGACATGAAATAGGAGGGGAAAACAAAACTAACATGCTTTTGGTGTGCATGGATGGAATAACACATGAACATGGATGAACATTGTTTTGAAGGGGAGGTTGTGCATGGCAAAAGAGGGGAGGGATAGTTGTCATTTGGCCAATACCCAAGATCAAAATATGGAAATGAGGGAAATGGATAAAAAAAGGATGGATGGACATGAAAGAGGAGGGGAAAACGAAAGTAACATGCTTTTGGTGTGCATGGATGGAATAACAGATGAATATGGATGAACATTGTTTTGAAGGGGAGGTTGTGCATGGCAAAAGAGGGGAGGGATAGTTGTCATGTGGCCAATAACGAAGATCAAAATATGCAAATGAGGGAAATAGATAAAAAAAGGATAGATGGACAAGAAATAGGAGGGAGAAACGGATGAGAAAACAAAACTAACATGCTTTTGGTGTGCATGGATGGAACAACACATGATCATGGATGAACATTGTTTTGAAGGGGAGGTTGTGCACGGCAAAAGAGGGGAGGGATAGTTGTCATGTGGCCAATAACGAAGATCAAAATATGGAAATGAGGGAAATAGATAAAAAAAGGATAGATGGACAGGAAATAGGAGGGAGAAACGGATGAGAAAACAAAACTAACATGCTTTTGGTGTGCATGGATGGAACAACACATGATCATGGATGAACATTGTTTTGAAGGGGAGGTTGTGCACGGCAAAAGAGGGGAGGGATAGTTGTCATGTGGCCAATAACGAAGATCAAAATATGGAAATGAGGGAAATAGATAAAAAAAGGATAGATGGACAGGAAATAGGAGGGAGAAACGGATGAAAAACAAAACTAACATGCTTTTGGTGTGCATGGATGGAATAACAGATGAACATGGATGAACATTGTTTTGAAGGGGAGGTTGTGCATGGCAAAAGAGGGGAGGGATAGTTGTCATGTGGCCAATAACGAAGATCAAAGTATGGAAATGAGGGAAATGGACAAAAAAAGGATAGATGGACATGACATAGGAGGGAGAAACGGATGTAAACAAAACTAACATGTAACTACGAAGCCAACCCCATGACAGATACTGTACATTCGCCAACTCCTGGTCAACTCCATGTCGAGAGCATTCAACTTGCTTGTACTTGTGCACTGTGTTGTTGCTACGCCTTGTGCATGAAACGTGAGGAACTATTGATATTTTACAGCTTTTGGTTGCGTTGCTTTGTTGTTATGATGCAATATGTGGGTTTTTTGGGTCGAAGCCAACTTTTTGGAAGCCAAGTCAAAGTTGGCGCGCCAACTTGGCAGTTGGCGCGCGCCAACTCAAGAGTTGGCGCGCGCCAAGTGCCCCATTCTTCCTCTTCTTTTGCACCCTTTATGCATTCCCTTTCCCTTCTAGGCATTTCACGTTATCATGCCGCCAAAGCAACCCAAGAAGGGCAAGGGGAAGAAGGTGACAGTCACCGACCCCACGTCTGCCCCAGCCCCAACCCCCGCTGCACCACCTAACCCCGAGGTGCAGCCGGTTGTCGATGCCCACATCGCCAACGTGGGCTCCGAGCACTTCCCCGGGGGCTATTTTCCCATCCCCTACACCCTCACCTCCCCGGACGGGTTTTTGATGGTTCTGGTGGATGTAGGACAGCTATTCAGGTGTGCAGGACAACAACGCCCCCCCCCCCCAATGTGCACAATTGCATGTTTCCGGGGAACCAAGGTCTCGGGTTTGAGGAAGGGACTACATCCAGCCAGGTTGTTTCTGCTCATTTCTTCTGGAGTGCATTGTGCCACCCAGCTGCCCCTGCTTTGCTGCAGCATTTGACAGCCATAGTGATCAACTTCTGGGAGCTTTGCAACGCACATTGTGTGTGGCCAGTACATGGAAGAAGAATGACAGTGATCCCCACTGTTTGCCTGTCCACACATTTCTTCTGCACTGCAAAGTGCCACCCACCTTCCTGTACATTGCTGCAGTGTCCAACAGCCATAGTCATCAACTCCTGGGACATTTGCATCCCAACACATCCGTTCGTGCATTGTATGCCCACTTTCTGGAGCTTTGGCAGTCTGCCCAGTCAGTCTTCAGTTCCAGATTCCTTGCTCAGATTTTGTTTACAGGGAGGTTTTTTCACAGTTTTTTTTTTGCGCATTTCTTCTGCAGTGCATTGTGCCACCCACGTGCCTGTGCTGCAGTGTCTGCCAGCCATAGTGATCAACTCCTGAGAACCCTGCATTCAACACATCCGTTCCTGCATTATATGCTCATTTTTTGCAGCCTTTGTTGTCTGCCCAGTCAGCCCCCACGTTCAGATTGCTTGCTCAAACTTTGTTTAGAGGCATTATTCGGCGCACAAAGCCGAGTGGCATTGCCTCATAGAGCTTGTTTTCTATACAGGAAACGCTATCGGGTAGCGTTTCACTATATCCGCTATCGAAGTCTCACAATTTCTTTGCAAAGAAATGCTATCGCCGACCCTCCATGGCAAAACCCGCATTCCCAAGACATTGACATCAAGAGGGGTAAAGAAGTCAAGTTGAGTTGCGAAAAGTCACTGTTTGTCGTGGCACCCCGCACATTCGGAGGCGGAATGGCTACCACATGGCTCCTACCTCTTAGCCATAAATAGGGAAGAACTACGGCGTCATGGTGCAGCTTTCACAAATCCATGACCCATGACGAGGCACTCGAGTCAACTTGGCACACCGAAGGTGGTAGGTTGCACGGCATGCATCACATGACACCGGTTGAAGAGCAATAGTGTCACGTTTCCTAGGGATCGGCTCATCACACATATAGCATACACTTGGTTCCACCTTGGGTCTACATGGGGCCTTTTTAGGCTTCTTTGCTGCTGTGAAGGGGTTAGGCATGTCTTCAAACACCTGATTGTGTGCTGCACCTTCCTCACTAGGTGGGGCGGCAAAAGCCGCATCACGATATTCATTGATACCTTCTGCAAGTGAGGCAAACACATCCCCCTTCTCAGACAATTGAGTCGGAGGAAACTCTTCATACTCATTTGCTTCATCTCCGAAGGAAAGCTTAGAGGAAACCATAGAAGCATTCAACACATCGCAAGAATGTGAGCTCAGCAAATCATCATCAATTGAGTCGGAGGAAACTCTTCATACTCATTTGCTTCATCTCCGAAGGAAAGCTTAGAGGAAACCATAGAAGCATTCAACACATCGCAAGAATGTGAGCTCAGCAAATCATCATCAGAGATAGTATAAATACTTACTTGACGATTGTCCATCTCTTGGGGAGACTCAAGTTTCACTTTCATTGGTGAAGGGTTCTGTGGTGGTTTTGGGCAAGGTTCGGCTTTTATCTCTGGTTTGGGGAGGGTTTTGGGATGCAGCGTTCTAGGGCGTGGTGCGGAACCCCCCCAATTTTGGGTGTTGTTAATATGGTTGGAACCCGGAATTTCACATGTTACATGGGTGCACTATGATGCAACAATGTGCCTTCCATGTTTCGTTTGCTCGATATTGCCCGTTTTGCATTTTTTGCGATTTGATCTTTTTGTGCTCTAACTAGTTATCGCGGGGTTAGAACGGGGTTAGAGCACTAGTTATCGCGTGGGTTATCGCGCGATAACCTAGTTATCGCGGGGGTTATCGCGGGGGTTATCGCGCGATAACCTAGTTATCGCGTGGGTTATCGCGTGGGTTATCGCGCTTCATTTTATGTTTCCCCTTTTCGCTTTAGCTCTCAAAGCTTTCATATTCTTTGATAATGGCCCTTGCTGCTGCCCACGCTTGGTGCGAGCACCATCAAAAGCTCCTTGGGGTCCGTCGCCTTGGCGGTCCTGAGGGGTTTACGATGGGTGATGCCAATGTGAGGCGCCCTGTGGCGACCCGCTTTGAACATGGTGTGGACTTTGGACTCCTTGTCCATAAGTCCCCCTTCATGGCGGACAAGCGAGACCCCCTGGTTCTCAGCAACTACATCTTCGAGTTGCTAGAGGTAAATCCAGGGGTTGCTGGATTTTTGATCCAGCTTCATCCGGACGATGTGGACGCCGTGGTGGAGTCCGTCACCGCCCATGCCGAGAAGGGTGCGGGGACGAAGACGACCCTCTATGTGGGTCAGGAGGAGGAGGAGGAGGAAGTGGAGGAGGAGGAGGAGGATGCGGGGGGGGTGGGGGCTGGGGGGAGGAAGGAGAAGCCCCATAACCCCCTCATGATTAGTGTCCAGAAGGTAAGGATCCGACCGGGTAAGGGGAAGGGGCAGTCGGATGGTTGGTTCCCCCAACCCCTCACCCACAACACCCGCCGGTTCTGCACTGACGACCCCGAAAACAAGCTCCCCATGCACTCCCTTTGCCCCACAAGGGAGTGGGAGCGTGAGTGGTATGGGGTCACCACTCCCAACATTGTTTCGGGGCAGGGGGTGATTCTTTTTCCATTTGGGGCAACACCCCCCCTTATTGGGGAGGCGGAGGAGGTGGTTGCCGCCGAGCCCTTGGGGGCCTTTAATAGGGACCCCGATGACCTTGTGCTCACCGTGGGGGGGAAGCTGGTGGTCAACCACCTCCTGGAGCACGATTTTTTGAGTGATGTGCAGCTCCAAAGTCTTTTGGATGATTTGGATAGGGTGCCTCTCTCAGAGAAGGCACCCATTTCTAACTAGTTATCGCGGGGGGTTATCGCGGGGTTATCGCGCGATAACCTAGTTATCGCGGGGGTTATCGCGTGGGTTATCGCGTGTGTTTTTTGGGCCCTTGCTTCAAAACCCTCCCTCATTTCGCGCCCAGGTCCTCTTATTCTTCATGGACAGTGCTGTCAATGAGGCCCTGCGGGCTCTCAACACAGCCAACCTGCGGCGGTACACCGATCCGCAGTGCCCCAAGGCCCGGCGGCGGCGTTTGAAGGCGGTTCAGCGGCTGGTGCGAGTTCTATTGGGTGACCCAGACGTCGTGTGTGGCACCAACACCAAAGGCGAAGTTTGTTTAAGTGGTGGGGCGTGCACTGCCCTGTCTGGCCCACTTGGCGGCCATCTTGCATTAACAGCTCAGGAGCATGAGGCCCTGAGCATGCTACGCATGGCATGCAGCATGCATCTCTCCCAACGGGCCCTTTTGCGAATGCCCCGCCGTTGCACACAACGGGACCTAAGGACCGTTCGGCAACGGATCATGCCCTACTTTCCCCAAACCACCATTGTAAAGTCTACCACAGGCCGCAATAGGGCAGCTGCCCATGTGCCTTTGCAATCAATTGTGCAAAATGCAATATCTATGGCCCGACTTATCGGGAAACCCCCCCCTAGTGGCGTTGCCATTGTTGTTATTTCAGTTGATGCGACTTCCTTGTGGAAGGCATCCTCCACCCGTGCGGATGTATGGGTTAATGTATGGGGGGGGGGCAAAATATGCTTCAAAGGTGAAGCTATGGGCCTCATGGTTTTGCATGGATGGTGGGGATGAACAGGCTTTTTTGAGAAGCCTGGACATCTCCGCCAACCTCAACCAAGAGGTGAGGGATGTGGAAGAGGACGTTGTCCTCTTTCAAAACCAATTTTTGACTTGCACTGTCATTTTGACAGGGGATGGGAAGGGGATGCAAGCAATGGGGGGGGCTGGGTCTAAGTGTTGGTTGTGCAAAGACCCCAATGGGATTGTTGAGCAAAGGGGGGTGGAGTCCACCTCAAGATGGGGGGCATTCTTGAGAAGTGTGACCCCTGATAGGCGGCCGGGGGACTACCAACATGCAGCATGCCGCATCCTAAACGGCATTGCAAAGCGCATTGAGACCACCCTTCAGGCCCTCCCCCCTGGTACCCCTGGTAAGGCCCAAGCTCTTGCAGCTTTGCAGGCCTTCAAGCAAGCCCTCAAGGATGAGACCTCAGGCATCCCTCTTAGGGAACGCCTCCCTTCGGCCTCGAGGGCCACAGAAAAGGATTTCGATCTAACCAGCACCAAAGTTTTCCTAACCTCCCCCCCCTTCCAAAGGCAATTTGTGGATTGCCTCAAAGAGCATGTCCCCACAGTGAGGACCCCTGGGGGACCTATGTTATGGGTTGTTGTGCATGTCATGGTGAAATGCATTGAGGGTTTGTATGAGCTTTGGAGGGTGAGGGAGTTGTACACTCTAACCCAAGTGGAACGCCACCGTGCGTTGACCACAAAATTTTCAAAAGCGTGGGGAGACTCAGGTTGGTCCCCCACCAGGTGGATCCATTGGTGCTTGGCACATTCCACCTTCCTAAGGGTGGTACACCACTCAGCGCTACCCCTTCGTTGGTCCAGCGTGGTGCATGGTTTGAAATCCAAACTACCCTTCATTCCCGGCCTCAAGCTCTTTGCTATTCTTCGCCCTCTGCCTAACATTAAGCGCTTGTTCAGGCGCTGGGCCTTGCGCGCGCTCCAGCAGCCCATTGGGTCATGACGCGCGTGCCTCCTCCTGTGGCTATATGTTTTGGCGCTATTTGTCGATTTGTCTATTTTTTGGGCCTGCCGGATTGATTTTTGTTTGTTTTCAGCTGATGAGGGCTTAATTTAAGCCGAAACGCGTACTGTTGGGGATGCCGCTTATCCAGGATTCTGTGATCGCATTGCATTGCTTCTTGTGGGCTTGTATTGCTACCTGTGGGTGTGAATTGAGGTCTTGAGGCTTCTTCCTGAACCATAGAGGGTATTTCAGCCAAAGGCATTTATTTTTCAAAAAAAAAAAAAAACCTTTTTGCCGAGAAATGGAGGAACATTTTTCAGTTTTCCTCCATCCCAACGGAGTATCGGCATGGGCCTTACAAGAGGAGGCTCAAAAATTGTTTTAAGGGTTGGTCCTTGGTGAGGCCAAGTATGTCCCTCCACCACATGCACCATTGCATGTCCATGAACGCCCTGGAGCAAGGGCTTTTGGGACTGGAGGCAGCCAAGGCCTCAGACATTGATGACTTTGTATGAAAAAAGACCATACATGCTTTGTGCCAAGTGTTTTCTGTTGTTTGTCCTAGTGAGGGATGGAGGAGGGGTGCGCGATAACTACACGCGATAACTGCGCGATAACTGAGTTATCGCGCGATAACTAGCGCAATAACTAGTTAGAGCAGGGTGCTCTAACTGCGTTCTAACTCTGTTCTAACTGTGCTCTAACTCTTTGACCCCCCCCCCAAAAACCACCCCTACAATGAGGGTTATGTGGGGAAAGAAAGGGGATGGGGGGTTTTTGAGGGTGCTGAATCCATTTTTTTAGGTGGTTTGCCCCAAGATTGAGGGTAGGTAGGTGTTCCAGAAATTGCGTTCTAACTAGGGGTTCCGCACCACGCCCTAGAACGCTGCATCCCATTAGCCGAGACTTCTTGGAACTCCATGGCTACATTGAGGGCTACCAACTCCGTTCTCTTGGTGTTCTTGGGTTTTCCGATTTGATCCTCATGATCCGAGTCATCCTCAAACATGTTGCTATTGATAGGTTCCTTGGTGTCTTCTTTCTTATCTTTGCATTCTTGAAGTACACCAATGAATTGCTCTACACGGGGTGGCGTGGGCAATTGTGCCTCAGAAACCTTGGAATCTTTCTTGGACATCGTTGTGCTACTCTAGTAAACATAGAGGGAACAAAATGCACACTAACATTTCTTTGCGAAGAAATGCTATCGCCTAACATTTCTTTGCGAAGAAATGCTACCCCCTAGCGTTTCCTTGCAAAGAAATGCTATCGCCAGGAGGGTCGGCGATAGCATTTCTTTGCAAAGAAATTGTGAGACCGATAGCGGATATAACCACTACTCAATGGGTGCACAATTTTGCCCATAATTTCATGCTCAAGTTTTGCTCGTTTCAAATATCTTGAGGTGCACACAGGGAGGGATGCTGCTTCTGTATTTGCATTTTAGCCCTTCTCCACAAGGAAGGCGTCTTGTGCATCAGTTGCACAGTGGCATGTCCCGACGCCATCAAGTGGGTTACATCATCTTCACGTAATGTACTGTTTACTGCAAAAGCACGTGCACCACGTTTTTGCCGCCTTCAAAGGAGAGGGGCGGCACAAAGCCCTGAAATGTGAGATCTCGAAGCGCAGCTTTCGAGGTGGAAGTAAAGGCGGCCGGGTGTCTAGACTGCGGGGGGCCAAAGTGCGGGTGAAGGGGGGCAAGGGGGATCGCACGCGGAAGGGGTGGGGGGAAGTGATCCGCTCAGATAATCTGGACTGGGGGTTATATAATAAAAAATTTTCGGTTTGGGAGTCGTCGTGGACGAAGCAAAGGGGGTACATAGAGAATAAGGGGGTCTTCGTCCAGGCTGAACAAGGCATGTGACCTCTATATATGATTTATATGATTGATTTGACAGCTTCTTGCACATTCGCAGTCTTTTGTACATTAATCAAAAAAAGATGGAACAATGCTTTCTTCGTGCCAAGTGTGCAAGGGCAGGTGAGGGACGGAATTTCCAGTGACAACAATGGTATGCAAGTCGATGGTTTGATCGGTGGGGGGACATTTGGCGCGCGCCAAGTCGCAAGTTGGCGCGCCAAGTCCGGACTTGGCACGCGCCAACTTCCCAGTTGGCGCGCGCCAACTTCCCAGTTCGCGCGCGCCAAGTCCGGACTTGGCGCGCCAACTTGCGACTTGGCGCGCCAACTTGTGAATTTGCGCGAGCCCAGGCCCGGGAAGCCAACTTTGGGACTTTTGTACCGTGTAGGAGTGTTTTCAGCACGAGAGGGGCATGAAACCCGGGTTTTCTCAGGGTAAGAAGTTTCCATTTACACCAAAAAGGAGGAAAAAATCCCTAGGTAGCCAGTGTGACAACATAATAGACACCCGCCATGATTTGGCTGCATTCCGAAGCAAGTTGGCGAATGTCTCTTGGCTTCGTAGTTACACATGCTTTTGGTGTGCATGGATGGAACAACACATGATCATGGATGAACATTGTTTTGAAGGGGAGGTTGTGCATGGCAAAAGAGGGGAGGGATAGTTGTCATGTGGCCAATAACGAAGATCAAAATATGGAAATGAGGGAAATAGATAAAAAAAGGATAGATGGACAGGAAATAGGAGGGAGAAACGGATGAAAAACAAAACTAACATGCTTTTGGTGTGCATGGATGGAATAACAGATGAACATGGATGAACATTGTTTTGAAGGGGAGGTTGTGCATGGCAAAAGAGGGGAGGGATAGTTGTCATGTGGCCAATAACGAAGATCAAAATATGGAAATGAGGGAAATGGACAAAAAAAGGATAGATGGACATGAAATAGGAGGGAGAAACGGATGAAAACAAAACTAACATGCTTTTGGTGTGCATGGATGGAACAACACATGATCATGGATGAACATTGTTTTGAAGGGGAGGTTGTGCATGGCAAAAGAGGGGAGGGATAGTTGTCATGTGGCCAATAACGAAGATCAAAATGTGGAAATGAGGGAAATAGATAAAAAAAGGATAGATGGACATGAAATAGGAGGGTGAAACGGATGAAAAACAAAACTAACATGCTTTTGGTGTGCATGGATGGAATAACAGATGAACATGGATGAACATTGTTTTGAAGGGGAGGTTGTGCATGGCAAAAGAGGGGAGGGATAGTTGTCATGTGGCCAATAACGAAGATCAAAGTATGGAAATGAGGGAAATGGACAAAAAAAAAGGATAGATGGACATGAAATAGGAGGGAGAAACGGATGAAAACAAAACTAACATGCTTTTGGTGTGCATGGATGGAACAACACATGAACATGGCTGAACATTGTTTTGAAGGGGAGGTTGCGCATGGGTCAATGATGGCGAATAACCAAGATCGAAAACGGATAACAAAAAGCATAGATGGATGGTGCATGAAACATGAGGGAGAAACGGATGAAAAACAAAACGGACATGCTTTTGGTGTGCATGAACGATGGCAATGTGATTGAATTTCATCATTTACTTCACACTACTCACTTTTGCTGTGAAAATTTCACGGAAAATTGGTCCACAGACCGCATTTCACAGTGTTTCGAGGGACGTTTCGAGGGACAGTAGGCCTGAAATTTGACGCGCGTGCTCGTATCCACAGTATCTGCCTGCGGACCCGTATCTGCTTAGCCATATTCGTCGCGGCCCGTACTCAAGTTGGGTGTCCCGCAACAGGCCGGCGACGAATTTGTGGCCAAGCAGACATTTATTTCTTTGTTTCGGAACGGTATGAATGCGGTTTTCATATCATTATGATTGGAACTTACATAGTTCTCATTGCGATACATTTTACTTCTCGGTTCGGCATACTGTGGAAAGAAAGTTAAAATAGTATATTAATGGGTTCCCAAAAGGCTTTACTTAATACTTATTACTTTTTTTCTTTCATTCATCTTGAGGTGTCCGTACTCCTTACTTATTTTTTAATGTTCCCGCTTCTCCCTTACTTAATATGACCCATACAAGCAGAAAGCCACGAGCACAACAAAACATCGTCCCATTTGATTGCCGAATTGATGTGCCGAAGAGTGCTAAGTGTACTTAACGGGAACCTTTGTCTGCCGCCCTCCACGAGTGGTGTAGGTGTTGATATGGAAGCATTCAGCCAGCTGATCAGGGAGATGAGTGTCATCCTCACCCTCCTCATCTCGATCAACTTCCTCTTCCTCTTCAACCACCTCCAACTCTCTTAACATGTCATCATACATGGGGTCATTCACATCCTCTGCCGATTCCTGAGACGCATCAGACTCATCATCATTATAAACATCATTATCCTGAGAGCGAGAAGCCTTGCGCGCACGAGCAGGGTTAAGAACTGTCTGGGTAAGGACACCATCAACTGCAGAATCCTTGCTCTTTCCACCTTTCACAACAAACAACTTCCCCTCCCTTTGCAAAGCACGTGCGTTATCATACAAAGCATCTCTCTCATCAACAGCTTCTGGAGAAACCGGCCAACAAACCGAAATACCGGATCTCACCCAACCGTCACTCATCGCATTTTGCTTAGAGGCAATGATCTTCTTCAATGCGGAGTGCACCCATGTGGCACCAGATGAACCGCCTGTTTTTGCTCGTCAGAATGATCCCAGTGTCGTAAATTCTCGTCGAAAAAAAAATTGTTTTCTTGCTGCGCAAAAGCATACCTTCAGTTCCGTTCCGTGCCGCTGCGCCAGATGTCGCTGTTCTGTCGCCGTTACTGAATGACGATCGCAAGTGTTAAGAGAAAACCCCGCGACTTAGATTACCCCGCCTGTTGGACTGGCGCGTGCCGATGCGCGCCGAAATCTGACCGCGCGCCACTCCCCCCAAACGCAAAAAATGAGAGTCGGCGGGACTCGAACCGCCGCAGTACTCCCTCCTACACACAATGCTCCCGGCTTTACCCATTGGACCATTGGTTCGCCTGCAACGTCGTCCGAAAATATCATGTATTGATTTGGTCCCTCCGACGAAATTTTTTTAAAAAAACCAAGCCACCGGCCGAAGCCGGCGGCTGCTGGCTTTTCCCAGCCATGCGCCGAGGTTGTCGACGGCCCCTGGGCCCCTCGGGCACCTCGGTTGAGTTACAAACTTGACCACTTTCGGTCACATTGTGCACAATCATTGGCCCATTTCCATCATTGAGCCTAATGGTGAAGGGAGGGGCCAAAGAGGTGCTTGGGCCAAAACTTTGCCCCAAAGGTGAGTTTTCCTTGGAACTTTTTTGAGTTCGGAAGACCTTCTTAACACAAAAAGAACACACCCTATCCGTCACGGCCCTAGGGATGGTCAGACCTTAGCCTAAGGGTGGAGGGGTAGAAAAGTGACGCTCTTTTGAATGGCTACTTCTTGGTGGCAACAAGTGTTTGGCAACACAAAGTAAGGATAGTGTGCACCTTTGGAAAGCTTGTTTTCCATATTGACGCCCCTTTCCATAACAAGGAAAGGTATCAAACAAAAATGGTGACCAAGTAAGGTTGGCACTCGTTTGTAGTCGTTGGTGTAGCTCGGAGTGGCCACTTTTTGAGGTGGTTTGTTGTTCCCAAAGTGTGCCACTCCAAGACCTCCAAGGACTTTTGTGTGGGCCTTAGTGTGAGCCTTCCTTGGTCACCGGTGCCTTTTGGTGCTAAAAAGACCTCTTGAACACAAAAAGAACACCCCATATTCCTTTATCTAGGGCGGTAACAGGGTCAAATTTGGGGTAACAGGTCATTTTTTTCAAGTTGGGTTATTTGGGGGTTTTTTGAGGTGCCTGACCTTGGTAACATAGTGTCACCCTCTCATTCAACACATGTGACAGGAAGAATTGCAAAGTTTGCCTTTTTGTGCTTGTTGTTACCGCATATTGTTACCTGCCTGTCGTGTGTTCTGCTGCAAGCCTTGAGTTTCGCGGTAACAGGTATACGGGGTAACACCATTGCGGTTACATCAGCGGTAACAACAACCAAATGGGCAGAGGTGCAATAATAATTGAAAATAAAATTCCCTCAAGAAAACGCGACCTTCACGACCCTGTCAGTTTGATCTTAACACCCTTGCACTCCACAATGAATTTTTTTGTCTTGATTTGACGTGCCTATTTCTTGCAAACCTAAAATTGTGCTCAATAGAGCTGCAGAGGCATCTCTCCCTCTGGGTAACAATTTTCCTGGGTAACAGGTCAGCGGTTACACCTGCGGTAACACTACACATGTGCCCAATAGATCTGCAGAGGTATCTCTCACTCTGGGTAACATTTTTACTGGGTAACAGGTCAGCGGTTACACATGCGGTAACACCACACATGCCAATCATGTCCCATTAGGGCCCTGTTTTTCCTCATTATGCCCCTTCCACCGGTTCCCAAGAAGTTTCACAAGGAGCTGACTGCCGGATCGACGTTGTACAGTGTCCGCTGGGGTGATGTTGCCCGTGCCGGGGCTCCTGTGGTCCTTCAGGTATCCCCTTTGCACCATTGCTTGGTGTGCCCTGTTTTCAACGGGTTGGGTAACACGTACCTGTTACCGGTTACACACGTGGTAACACCCCCCATTTTTACTGCACTTACTTTCCTTGCAGTTGAAGGCCAAGAAACAAGGCCAGCCCAACTTTGTTTGCGGCTGGTATTCCAAGGGCAGCCATTCGGCCCTGACCATGAAGACGGCGTTGGCCTACGACGTTGATGAGGGGGAATGTCTGGACATCCAGACCCTCCACGGGCCAGTGAGTTTTCCGGCAAAGGAGTGTGGGAACACCTGGGGATTTTACAAAGGGGGGCAAGAGAAGGGCAAGGGCAAGGAGGTGCAGGCAACAGGCAGTGGCAGTCATTCAGCAGCAGCCAGCAAAGCCCCCACCAAATCAGCCTTGAAGCCCCCAAAACAGACCCGAACACTCACCCCAGCTTCAGTTGCAGCCAAGGCAGTCCGGCAGAGGTCCCAAATGGATGTTGACAAGGAGGTGGACAGTGATGATGATGATGATGACCAGGGACCAGATTCTGACGTGGAGGTGGTGGTCTAGGAGGAAGGAACCCCTGAGGAGGACGAACCAGTACCACAAACCAAGGGGAAAACAAAAAAGGCGAAAGGGAAGACGGCACACCCCAGTTTTATGTTTACCGGGCCGGCTTCTGGTGGGGCAAAGTCCATCTCTGCCCGCCCCACAAGGGCAGAAAAAACTCTTATTTCAACAACCTACCTACAACACCTTGAACGGGCGAAGTCCCATGTCAGGGAAGAGTTGGGGTCCAGCCTCAAACAGGTTGCAACCCACTACCAGCTGTGTCTGGGGGTGACAGGTGCGGCCATTGTGGCTGAAGATGGGACCCCCCTCAACGCGGCCGAAGACCCCAGAGCCACAAGTGCAAGAAGAAGACAAAGCTTTGGATGGGCACTGACTGGAAGGTGTGTGGTTTGTTTTACCCTGGTAACGGGTCAACGGTTACACACGTGGTAACAGCACATTGGTATGTTTAACTGCCATCTCACTGTTCCCCACTGTGTTCCCATGTAGGTTGGGAATCGCCATCCCTGTCATGGTGAACCGAATTGGGGCTCGAGGGGCACACACCGGAGCTTCCCCGACGTGCCTGGATCGGCTGAAGCACAAGTGGCGGGACGAGATGGGGACCGAGGGGTTGCTCAATGATGATGAAGCGCGAACTGAAGCATGTATGTTGTCTTTTCCTGCTGGGTAACGTAAATCGCGGGTAACAGGGCAAGGGCTACATGGGTGGTAACACTGTGTGTCAGGTTTTTGTGTCCGGGTAACACTTTTCCCGGGTAGCAGGTCATGGGTTACATGGGTGGTAACACTGTGTGTCAGGTTTTTGTGTCCGGGTAACACTTTTCCCGGGTAACAGGTCATGGGTTACATGGGTGGTAACACTGTGTGTCAGGTTTTTGCTCCCGGGTAACACCGGGTAACACCCATTTTATGTCCCTGGTAACATGCTTTGCACTCTTTGTCACAGTGAATCTGCTGCTGGTGGAGCTCAGCTGCGACGGGTGCTCTGCCCTCAAGGACGTGGAGGATGATGATGCCGAAGCCCCGAAGAGGCAGCCGGAGAGGCTGGGGGAGGGCCCCACAGCAGCGCAGCTCAAGGGAGGCCCCGAGAAAGCCCACAAAACTGAAAGTGCATACTCAGGTATGGTGTTGCAATCTTGGGGTGTTGAACTAACTGACCTACTTACATACAAATGTAATTGTCTGTAATGATATTCTCTGTCTGCAGGTTTGTCCCACCTGGAGAAACTCCGTGCAGGCCTGCAGAGTGGTCCCAGTATCCCCGGGTCACTGCAGCTGAGGACCTAGGACCTGGCGGAACTCAGCCAGGAAGACCTGGATGCCACGATTGTTCAAACCTGGCGCCACATTGGGGTCATGCTGCTTCTGAGGTCCACCCACAAGAGCCCACCCCCACTGGAACTGCCTGGCCAATGGCGTCCATGTCTGGTTGGGACCCTCCAGGAGCAGCAGGAGAGGCTGCAGAGGTACAAGCGGAAGTACTACAAGGTCAGGAATATGCACCCAGGTGATGAGTTTGGCAGTGCAACCAGCAGCAGTGACAGCCAGGAGAGTGAGGGGGCCAAGATGCGGAGGAAGCAGCGGAACAAGCACAAGAGGTTGCGGAGGCGGGCCCGTGAGGAGGAGGCGCGGCAGCGGCTGGAGGCAGAGCGGAACGCGCTTCTGGCGAGGGTGCAGGCAATGGAAGTGGAGGCCAGACCACCAAGCCTTGGTATGTTTTTTGTGCTCTGTTGCTGCTGGGTAACAAAAATTCCCAACGGTTACACACGCGGTAACACTTTCCAAAGCCTGGGTAACAACAATTCTGGGTAACACCCCAACGGTTACACACGCGGTAACACTTTCGAAAGCCTGGGTAACAAAAATTCTGGGTAACACTCCAACGGTTACACACGCGGTAACACTTTCGAAAGCCTGGGTAACAAAAATTCTGGGTAACACCCCATCGGTTACACACGCGGTAACACTTTCGAAAGCCCGGGTAACAAAAATTCTGGGTAACGCCCCAAGGGTTACACAGGTGATAACACGTACTTTGCAGAGCCACTGTGTGTCTCTCTATGTTTTCAGGTATCTCCTTGGCAAAGGCCTACTCACCCCTGACGGCGAGGGAGTTGAGCAGCGGGGAGCACGCCCAACGTCAGGCCGAGGAGGCTGCCCATGCGGAACGCAAGGCCGAGGAGGAACCCAAGGCCGAGGAGGAACCCAAGGCCAAGGAAGACGCCGAGGCCGAGGACGAAGGATCCACCCCATCGGCAACCGTGGACGGCAAAGTGGTGGTGTGCGCAGTGCCTTCCATTGACATGACATGCGCACAATGCGCTGAAAACGTAGCAATCGTGCATCCGCGTTTTGCATCCACACGCCATTCTGCATCCCCGCGACGTGAAACACGTAATGAACGTTCCCGACGTTTTCAACACGTGCATCCGCCTTTTGCATCCACGCGCCATTTTGCATCCCCGTTGCGTTTTTCACCGTTTTTGACACAGGTCTACTCGCCACCACCGGCCCTGGGGGCACCGCTGCTCACGCACGATGAGGATGCTGGCGACACCGGTCGGGATCGGGAAATGCCTTCGAGCTCCGGGAGCCTCCCGTATGGGTCCGACCCGTACAGGTACCGGCCCCAAGATCCACCACCCCAGCCACAGCCGCAAGGACCTCCGCCTTCGGAGACACCGGGTGAGGAGCAGCCCGGGGCCGACGATGAGACGCCGATGTGATGATGTGCAAGGGTGTGTTTCCTTATTTGTACCCTTGGTTTTGTGAATGGGGCAGTGTGGTGACACGTTACCGGGGTAACACCCCAGGGGTTACATGGGCGGTAACACACAGGTATTCACCTCCGGGGGGATGGCAACACGTTACCCGGGTAACACCCCAGGGGTTACATGGGCGGTAACACACAGGTATTCACCTCTGGGGGTATGGCAACACGTTACCCGGGTAACACCCCAACGGTTACATGCGTGGTAACATCGTTCAGCAATGATCCTCTGTTGTTCTCAGGCCCAAAAGTGAGTGGCGGAGACTCTGGATCGTGGACGTGATTGCGAGGAAGGCATGGACTTCACGGACTGATGCATCGGCGACGTCGGATGGGGTCTTTTTATTTTGATCAGGCCTGTTGTGGACTATGTGTTTGTACAATGTTTGGATTGTCAGTGGTGAATGTTAATGGGACATGATTGGCATGTGTAGTGTTACCGCATGTGTAACCGCTGACCTGTTACCCAGGAAAAATGTTACCCAGAGTGAGAGATACCTCTGCAGATCTATTGGGCACATGTGTAGTGTTACCGCAGGTGCACAAAAAGGCAAACTTTGCAATTCTTCCTGTCACATGTGTTGAATACCCGAGGCACTTGCAAAGTATGCAAGGGGCGCACTTGGTTCAAGTGTGCTCATTGCGATGTGCATTTGCACTCCTACAGTGTTTGTTTCCAGAAGTGGCATTCAGAACTGAAAGTTTGAACTCAGAAGAAACAGCAGTCCTACGGCGCAGTGATACTTCTTGCAGGGCAGGGAGGGAAGGGACTATGTGTGCATGACGTTGTGCCCAGCCACCATGGGGTAACTAAAACAAAGTGTGATGAAGGGGTTACATGAAAGGTAACACAGGGGGTAACTAATAGGGACAAAGTGGGATTGGAAGGGGGCATGGTTACCCGGGTAACACCCCAAGGGTTACAGCGGTGGTAACAAAAACAATTAACAACCAGAGCGCTCGGGTAACACATACATGTTACCGGTAACATAGGAAGTCCCTCGGGTAACACATTGGTAACACCGTCGGTAACATGTGTTACCCAGGTAACAAGCATGTTACCCCGTTCGAAAAATAAAAAAGGTCAAATATCTTCACCTGTTTTCTAGGGCAGAAATGGGTTATCCAGACCACATGGATCCCTGAGTACTAACCCTAGATAAAGGAATATCACACCTTACCACAAAGGTACATCTTACCACAAGAGTGGGGGGGGTAGAAAAGTGGCACCCTAGAGTACCAACTCAAGAGTGCTATATCCTACAATAAAAAGTGTTTGGGTGCATAAGGAAAGGATAGCTTGGAAAGCTTGTAGGTTGATGTTAAAGCCCCGTGAGCTATGCAGAGATATTGAAGTGCAATGGTAACCAATATAGGTTGACACTAACTTGTACTCTATGAGGGGTCGTGGAGTGACACCCCTAGAGGTGGTTTGTAGCACCCCAACACCGCCGCATAGTGTGCCACCCAAGCACTAAAGCACCACAAGTGCTGTGAGACCACTCCACAACCCACAACGTATGTCAACAAATAATGTGTATTCTCTCTGCTTCTAGTGGTTTTGCAACAAAAGTTGGAGCAAAAGTTGGTCACTACAACATTGCACCACACCAATTTGCCACCCTTGATGATAGGCAACCAACAAATGCTATAATTAGAACACATCCCCAAGCCAGCCTTGTGTTGTAAACGTCAAAAGCACTTAGAAACGTGTTGAATGACCATGACTTACCTTGTGCAGGCAGATGCAAGCCACATTTTGGTGGCAAAAGCAAACAATCTTCACAATTGCACATCTCCGTCCCAACCAACATGTGCAGAATTGGTCCAAACACCCCAACGGCCGAACAACGAACTTGTGACCTATGGAATGGGACCCTAACCACGAGTTAAACCCATAAAACGTATGTCACCCTGTGGCCAAACACCCAAAAACGAACTTCTAAACTCGAAACATGGGACATGTCGAGATCCAACCCATCATGTCTCAAGGACATGGCATGCTCAGAGTACATGACCAATGACCAAAGTTTCACTTTAAGGGAACAAACCCCCAACAAGTACAACACAGGACCAACCAAAAGACAACTCAAACCACGTTTTCGACATGACTAGACAGCTGCAAGCTGTCCAATGTAAAAAACACCACTTCGAACGCAAACAGTGGCGCAAAGTTATTCAAATGCGTCTACATACAACTCAGTCCAAGTTAGTGGGGTTGGGGTAAAAAGTGGTCCTCTAAGTGTCTGAAAGTTTGACCAAATTACACTGCGAAATCGACGACTCGACGACATTACAGATAGCTCACCTGGTAAACAGACACCTGAAAAAGACATTCCCAGCGTCTCAACCTTTCATCTGCCAAAAATTTCGAGAAAATCTCAAAACTCTGCGCGTCGCGGTTCAGTCCAAGTTAGCGGGGTTTTCCCTTATCCGGAGAAACGCGTTTTTCTCCGGATAAGGCTTATCCGGAGAAATTTGGCGCGGAGGCGCCAGAACAGCCGCAGAACACCGCCAGAGTCAAAAAAGTCGGATTTTCCCCAAGTGCGCTGGCGCCGGCGGCTGGCGCAAAACAGGCCGGCCGGAATCGAACCGCCGCTGAACAGTTGGCGGACGACTGCATTACCGCTCAGGTACTGCGGCACTGTTACTGCTCTGAAAATTATTTAATACAGATTTGTCCCTAGAAAAGTGAAATTTTTAAAAAAACCAAAGGCCCAAGCCCGGGGCCACACTGACCACAAACTGACAATGGGGCTTGCACACAACATTGCACGACACATGTTCACACGTGCAATGCCTTACGATCAGGTTTGGGGGTGTGGGACAAGGTGGAAGTGCCCTTTTATTGGACCCAACAGTGTTTTTGACAAACCATGGTGCAAAGGTGTTGGGGGGGTAACTTGGCGCCACCGTGGAGTTTTTCCAATCCGTTTGGACCGTTGGAAAGCCCAAAGTGTCTACTTTTTGAATATGCATGGCCGTGCTAGGCCGTCTCACACCGGCTTGGAGCGGTCGGACCGTCATGGGTTGGAGGTTGGTCAAAAAAATGACAAATTTTTTTTTTCAAAACCAGGTTGCCAGAAGTACCGGGGGGGGTAACTTGGCGCCACCGTGGAGTTTTTCCAATCAGTTTGGACCGTTGGAAAGCCCAAAGTGTCGACTTTTTGAATATGCATGGCCGTGCTAGGCCGTCTCACACCGGCTAGGAGCGGTCGGACCATCATGGGTCGGAGGTTGGTCAAAAAAATGACAAAATTTTTTTTTTCAGAACCGGGTTGCCAGAAGTACCGGGGGGGTAACTTGGCGCCACCGTGGAGTTTTTCCAATCCGTTTGGACCGTTGGAAAGCCCAAAGTGTCTACTTTTTGAATATGCATGGCCGTGCTAGGCCGTCTCAGAGCGGCTCAGAGCGGTCGGACCATCATGGGTCGGAGGTTGGTCCAAAAAATGGCAATTTTTTTTTTCAAACCCGGGTTGCCAGAAGTACCTGGGGGGTAACTTGGCGCCACCGTGGAGTTTTTCCAATCCGTTTGGACCGTTGGAAAGCCCAAAGTGTCTACTTTTTGAATATGCTTGGCCGTGCTAGGCCGTCTCACACCGGCTTGGAGCGGTCGGACCATCATGGCACGGAGGTTTGTCCAAAAAATGGCAATTTTTTTTTTCAAAACCAGGTTGCCAGAAGTACGGGGGGGTAACTTGGCGCCACCATGGAGTTTTTCCAATCTGTTTGGACCGTTGGAAAGCCTAAGGTGTCTACTTTTTGAATATGCATGACCGTGCTAGGCCGTGTCACACCGGCTAGGAGCGGTCGGACCGTCATGGGTTGGAGGTTGGGGGGGTTTGCACCATAGTAAGTCTTTAGGGGGTAGGGTTGTGCGAAGGGAATCAGTAGACCAAGAAACAGTCTGTGTGTAGATGTACACAAGCAAACTGGATTGCACTTGAGATGGAAGGTATTACCCCAAAAGGTGTGGCTGCATTTGCATTTGCAACGGCACGGGCATAGTAGTGGGTGCCAAGGGCATAGCAGTCGGTTGCCACAACGGTTGCGTATATGACTGCGACAACAATCCCTGTGGCAAACCCAATGACATGTTGCTCGACATTGCCACAGGGGTGGAATCCAACATTTGAGGAATCAACGGTGCCAAGGGCAACTGCGACATGTCGGGGAAGGGAAGTGCCACATTGCCCAATGTGGGCAACAGAGTGGAAGTTGCGCTCGCAACACGTCCAGGATAAGGCGTCGGAGGAGTAGGGGCCTCGGTTGGAGGCGCTGGCTTCGCGACAGGTTCCTTCCTTTGCCTTTTGGCCTGTGGGGCCGGTTTGGCACTAGCGGACTGCTTTGCACGGGGGGGAGGATTGGCATACTGCAAAGGCGGAGGTGCGGTAACGGACGCCGCAAGTGCATGCAAACCAGCCTCTACTTGCTTACACTTCTCCGGACCCGCCTCAACGGCACCCGTGATGATGCGCTTTGCGATGGCCATAAGGTTGTTGAACAACCGACCCCGGTTGGCCTCCATTGCACCGGCCGTTGTGTCTACATCGATGGTAGCTGGCATGTCGACTGCGGGAACGTCACCCGTGGGTGTGGGCATTGGGCGGTGGATGGTGCTTTCCACTACAACCAAGTGTGGTTGCGAGGGTTGCACCATTTCCACCTGTTGAACATAGGGTTGTTGTTCCGCAAACCACTGTTCGTGGAACAACCCCATGTGGAAGAACACGGGAATGCTCCCACGATGAAGCACAGCGACGTAGTGACAACAAGGCTGGCCAAACCGAGCATCTACACACAGACTGTTTCTTGGTCTTCTGATTCCCTTCGCACAACCCTACCCCCTTAAGACTTACTATGGTGCAAACCCCCCCAACCTCCAACCCATGACGGTCCGACTGCTCCTAGCCGGTGTGACACGGCCTAGAACGGCCATGCATATTCAAAAAGTAGACACCTTAGGCTTTCCAACGGTCCAAACGGATTGGAAAAACTCCACGGTGGCGCCAAGTTACCTCCCCGGTACTTCTGGCAACCTGGTTTTGAAAAAAAAATGTTTGGCATTTTTTGGACCAACCTCCGACCCATGATGGTCCGCCCGCTCCTAGCCGGTGTGAGACGGCCTAGCACGGCCATGCATATTCAAAAAGTAGACACCTTAGGCTTTCCAACGGTCCAAACGGATTGGAAAAACTCCACGGTGGCGCCAAGTTACCCCCCCGGTACTTCTGGCAACCTGGTTTTGAAAAAAAAATGTTTGGCATTTTTTGGACGAACCTCCGACCCATGATGGTCCGACCGCTCCTAGCCGGTGTGAGACGGCCTAGCACGGCCATGCATATTCAAAAAGTCGACACTTTGGGCTTTCCAACGGTCCAAACTGATTGGAAAAACTCCACGGTGGCGCCAAGTTACCCCCCCGGTACTTCTGGCAACCCGGTTCTGAAAAAAAATTTTTGTCATTTTTTTGACCAACCTCCAACCCATAACGGTCCGACCGCTCCAAGCCGGTGTGACACGGCCTAGCACGGCTATGCATATTCAAAAAGTAGACACTTTGGGCCTTCCAACGGTCCAAACGGATTGGAAAAACTCCACGGTGGCGCCAAGTTACCCCCCCAACACCTTTGCACCATGGTTTGTCAAAAACACTGTTGGGTCCAATAAAAGGGCACTTCCACCTTGTCCCACACCCCCAAACCTGATCGTAAGGCATTGCACGTGTGAACATGTGTCGTGCAATGTTGTGTGCAAGCCCCATTGTCAGTTTTTGGTCAGTGTGGCCCCGGGATTGGCACGGGGCCTTTGGTTTTTTTAAAAATTTCACTTTTCTAGGGACAAATCTGCATTAAATAATTTTCAGAGCAGTAACAGTGCCGCAGTACCTGAGCGGTAATGCAGTCGTCTGCCAACTGTTCAGCGGCGGTTCGATTCCGGCCGGCCTGTTTTGCGCCAGCCGCCGGCGCCAGCGCACTTGGGGAAAATCCGACTTTTTTGACTCTGGCTGTGTTCTGCGGCTGTTCTGGCGCCTCCGCGCCAAATTTCTCCGGATAAGCCTTATCCGGAGAAAAACGCGTTTCTCCGGATAACACTTGCGAATTACGATTACTGAAGTTTTAATGGCCGCGCACGCCTAAGGAAAACCCCGCTAACTTGGACTGAACCGCGACGCGCAGAGTTTTGAGATTTTCTCGAAATTTTTGGCAGATGAAAGGTTGAGACGCTGGGAATGTCTTTTTCAGGTGTCTGTTTACCAGGTGAGCTATCTGTAATGTCGTCGAGTCGTCGATTTCGCAGTGTAATTTGGTCAAACTTTCAGACACTTAGAGGACCACTTTTTACCCCAACCCCACTAACTTGGACTGAGTTGTATGTAGACGCATTTGAATAACTTTGCGCCACTGTTTGCGTTCGAAGTGGTGTTTTTTGCATTGGACAGCTTGCAGCTGTCTAGTCATGTCGAAAACGTGGTTTGAGTTGTCTTTTGGTTGGTCCTGTGTTGTACTTGTTGGGGGTTTGTTCCCTTAAAGTGAAACTTTGGTCATTGGTCATGTACTCTGAGCATGCCATGTCCTTGAGACATGATGGGTTGGATCTCGACATGTCCCATGTTTCGAGTTTAGAAGTTCGTTTTTGGGTGTTTGGCCACAGGGTGACGTACGTTTTATGGGTTTAACTCGTGGTTAGGGTCCCTTTCCATAGGTCACAAGTTCGTTGTTCGGCCGTTGGGGTGTTTGGACCAATTCTGCGCATGTTGGTTGGGACGGAGATGTGCAATTGTGAAGATTGTTTGCTTTTGCCACCAAAATGTGGCTTGCATCTGCTTGCACAAGGTAAGTCATGGTCATTCAACACGTTTCTAAGTGCTTTTGACGTTTACAACACAAGGCTGGCTTGGGGATGTGTTCTAATTATAGCATTTGTTGGTTGCCTATCATCAAGGGTGGCAAATTGGTGTGGTACAATGTTGTAGTGACCAACTTTTGCTCCAACTTTTGTTGCAAAACCACTAGAAGCAGAGAGAATACACATTATTTGTTGACATACGTTGTGGGTTGTGGAGTGGTCTCACAGCACTTGTGGTGCTTTAGTGCTTGGGTGGCACACTATGCGGCGGTGTTGGGGTGCTACAAACCACCTCTAGGGGTGTCACTCCACGACCCCTCATAGAGTACAAGTTAGTGTCAACCTATATTGGTTACCATTGCACTTCAATATCTCTGCATAATAGCTCACGGGGCTTTAACATCAACCTACAAGCTTTCCAAGCTATCCTTTCCTTATGCACCCAAACACTTTTTATTGTAGGATATAGCACTCTTGAGTTGGTACTCTAGGGTGCCACTTTTCTACCCCCCCACTCTTGTGGTAAGATGTACCTTTGTGGTAAGGTGTGATATGGGGTGTTCTTTTTGTGTTCAAGAGGTCTTTTTAGCACCAAAAGGCACCGGTGACCAAGGAAGGCTCACACTAAGGCCCACACAAAAGTCCTTGGAGGTCTTGGAGTGGCACACTTTGGGAACAACAAACCACCTCAAAAAGTGGCCACTCCGAGCTACACCAACGACTACAAACGAGTGCCAACCTTACTTGGTCACCATTTTTGTTTGATACCTTTCCTTGTTATGGAAAGGGGCGTCAATATGGAAAACAAGCTTTCCAAAGGTGCACACTATCCTTACTTTGTGTTGCCAAACACTTGTTGCCACCAAGAAGTAGCCATTCAAAAGAGCGTCACTTTTCTACCCCTCCACCCTTAGGCTAAGGTCTGACCATCCCTAGGGCCGTGACGGACAGGGTGTGTTCTTTTTGTGTTAAGAAGGTCTTCCGAACTCAAAAAAGTTCCAAGGAAAACTCACCTTTGGGGCAAAGTTTTGGCCCAAGCACCTCTTTGGCCCCTCCCTTCACCATTAGGCTCAATGATGGAAATGGGCCAATGATTGTGCACAATGTGACCGAAAGTGGTCAAGTTTGTAACTCAACCGAGGTGCCCGAGGGGCCCAGGGGCCGTCGACAACCTCGGCGCATGGCTGGGAAAAGCCAGCAGCCGCCGGCTTCGGCCGGTGGCTTGGTTTTTTTAAAAAAATTTCGTCGTAGGGACCAAATCAATACATGATATTTTCAGACGATGTTGCAGGCGAACCAATGGTCCAATGGGTAAAGCCGGGAGCATTATGTGTAGGAGGGAGTACTGCGGCGGTTCGAGTCCCGCCGCGGCGGTTCGAGTCCCGCCGACTCTCATTTTTTGCGTTTGGGGGGAGTGGCGCGCGGTCAGATTTCGGCGCGCATCGGCGCGCGCCAGTCCAACAGGCGGGGTAATCTAAGTCGCGGGGTTTTCCCTTATTACTTAGGTTAGTTTACTGAATTTTAATGATTTCGGGGGGGTCCGGATTACTGTTACTGATTGAACTTTATTTCCACAGTAATTTGGCATGGTTGCCGAAATGGTGCATTCTATGTAGAGTTGAACAAGAGTGAAAGCTGGGCACTGTTCGCTGTTGCTCCGTCTCCTTGGCCACAAAATAGCCGGTTCTGAACTAAGGTGTGTTGGTGTGTGGCGTGCATCTAGGGATTTGCTAGTATCATTTGTAATGCTTGCATTCGTACATCCCAAGTGGTTGTTTGGCCAAACCAATTGTAAAGGAGTTCTAAACGGCCACATACCTTTTGGGCTACGGCAGCTTGTTGTTTTTTGAAGCGGTGGCCTTCCATCCACTTTGATCATCACCAATTGAGGTGTAATCTATGACCATACCATATATGTCACATTTTGGCCGTTCGAGGTTTTCAACAAACTTTGTACCACAACGTTAGGCATGAGTTGGGCTATCCGATTACGTGTCTTTGCCACCCCATTGTTAACACGTTGACGTAACGATGGTAACTTTTTGTTCGCAGCGATCGTTGGCTTATCTTACTAGGAATCCTTAGACTTACAACACTTTTTTACATTGTTCGTAGATGAAGCAAACGACGTTGTGGCATAGAACATCACCAACAACTTTCCTGTGCAGCCACCTACCGGACGATGCCGGACGGTGGTCAGATTATGATACTATTGCTGCTTTTTGTGCAGGGTCGAATAGTACCATCCGCAAAAAGGCGGAGCTTAAGGAGGTTTATGGTGAATTCAAGTTTTTCTTGGCACATTGTGATCGGCGCCACAATCTTCTATCCTTCAAGCGGTGTCGTGTTCCCTTTTGCGCTTGCATGAGGAATCATCCACGCTTATCTACGATGTTTGTTGCACGTATGCAGCAAATGGGTGATGTGTTGCCGAGCCCAGTCCTTGACCCCCAGCACCCAGGCCACTACGCCACGTGGCAGCAAATGGCGTATGATGCCACGCTGAGGCCAATGTAACTGCTAAGATCTGCCCCATTTTGTTCACATGTATGCGTACGCGTTAGCGTACGCACTGATTTTGATCGCGCATGAACCAGCGAACCAGCGCGTACGCGTTGCGATCTGAGTGCGTACGCGTTGCGTTCTGAGTGCGTGCGCGCTGGTATTTTGGCGCGTACGCGTTGGTATTTTGGCGCGTACGCCCTCAGATCGCAACGCGTGCGTGCTGCCTATGGTGTCCGTACGCTGTCTGCAGTACTGGCGGTTGAATTGTGCTCCTTTTGACGTGACAAAGAAAAACTTTTACTTTGCTTCATGTCTGTTTTCCTTTTCTTATTAATAGTGCTTTTCGGCACACATGCCCGGCAACAAAAAACCGGCGAAGAAGAAGGTGGCGAGGAAGGTCTCCATGCTTCCCACCGACGCCGGGGCCGTGGCAAGGAGGGCGCCAAGGACAAGTGTGGGTCAAGACGTGGTGGAGGAAGACGTGGATTTGGAGGAGGAGGAGGAGGAGGAGGATGAGGTGGTGGCCGAAGGCAATAGGCCCGCCGAGATTGTGAAGCGGGCCTTGGAGGTTGGGTTGTTGGAGGAGGATGAATCGGTGGAGCGTTGGTTCACGGACACTCGTGAGGCAGGAGATCTTGCTCACGGTGTTCATGGTGTTGTTGTTGTTCGTTTAGCGTTTGGTGAGGAAGACATTAAGGGTCTCCCGGAATTGCCAAGTTCATGGCAAGATCTTTTGCTTTTCGATGTGACTGCGCAAGCACTAGGTGTTATTGCTGTTGTTGATAGTCGTTCCGTTCTTGCATGGCCCAATGCCGATGCAATGCCCCACACCCTTCTCCCTGCTGCTTTGTATGAGTTTGTGGGTGAGCGTTTGCTCATGGTTTCCATTAGTTTGAGTGTTGGTGAGTGTGATGCACTTTTCACAACTATGAATGCGTCCTTGCGTAAGAGAGTTGCCAAGACCCTTACCCACAAATATGCGGTGCTCAATGATGGCACCCTTTTTCCCCAATCCCGTTGCCAGTGAGGTGGATAGCATTTGTCGCACGGACTCCTTTGTGCGGTACATGGGTTGTGCATCGGATGAATGGAATGAGCATGGCCCCATTCAATGCGTGCCCCCACCCCTTTCGGTAAATTACCACCCCGATTGCTCAACGCCGTATGTGTATGCAACCGCTGCAGAGTTTTTTGCATTGGGTTACGGTGCACCCACACCATTTTTTTGTGATATGCCCTTGCCCTCAAACCAATTGCTTCCGGACGCACCCGTTGAAAATGTGCATGGGTTTGCACATGCCGGTTATTTCATTGAACGGCATTCGTTTGATGCTGTTATTGGCGAAGCCATTTTAAACGTTGACATTGCTCCCCGTGATTGGGAGGTGATTGCGTTGGAAGATGACACTGATGCAAGTGCCAACGTGATTCGGAAGCAAACAAAACGGTCGTCGAAATGGTTGCCCGAGGAGTTGCGCACGCAAGTGTTGGGTGCGGTGACGCGCATTGAGGGTGTTGAGTGGAGTGCGTTGAAACCCGTGGATCTGAAATTGCTACATTGTACCCCATGCGCCCCATGGGATGGGTATCAGTTGGTCCATTCGGATCACAACCTTATGGGTCCACCTTGGATGAAGGATTGCATCCAAGTCTTTATTCCCTTGGACAATGTTCCTCCCGAGTGTGCTTTGCAAGTCGGAGTGGGTTCACATCAGGTTGGGCAACATGAGTCCAATCGTTGGGATGTGTGTTCCATGGAATTGGGTGACATCCTTCTTTTAAAAGGTTGCACCTTTCATCGCGGGGCAGGTGGTGGGGAGAAGGGGCGCTACACTTTGTTCATCCCGTTTGTCCCTTTGGAGCATGCTGCCACCATGTCAAAGGTGCATCTTGCTCGCCAATTGTATGCCCTTCCTCCTATGGTTCAATTTCTGAAAGATGCCAAAGGTGTTCCTATCCCTTGGGAATCTTTTACCCATTTTTCGGCTCCGTTGCTTGTTCGGCGACGGCAAGCTATCCCCTATTGTGGTGACGTTGTGATTTTGGGCCATGGTGTGCAAGGTGCAACTTTCTTTTTTAAGTGCCCCCCCGGCCCCGAGGAGCCACCATGTCCCTTGGCCCGGTTTCACCGTTGGTACCTCCCAAAGGCAAGTTTTGACGGCGGGACACGGTTTACGGTTGAGAAAGGTTCGTTGGTGTTCACGTTTGCCACGTGTGGTTACGTGTTGAGGCGGGACGAGGATGGGCCGGAATGGATGGAGTGGGCAGCCATGGGGCATGCCCTGCATGTGGCGCCCGCTAGTGTTGCGGAGGCGGTGGAGCAGAACTGGGTGGTGCAGCGGCCGACGGCGACGGGCGGAATGGCGTACTCATGTGGGTGCATGGACCATTGTGATAATTATGGGGAGGTATGCATTTCTTGCGCATGTGGCACGTACGCACCGCGTACGTGTTGCGCAAGTGCCTCGTACGCGTTACGTTTTTGGTGCGTACGCGTTGACCTGCCAACACGTACGCGTAGGCCACACAAATCGTACGTGTTGGGGGAGCAACACGTACGCGTTGCCCAAGCGCCTCGTACGCATTGACGTACCAGCACGTAAGTGTTGCCCCAGTAGATCGTACGCGCTAATGCACCAACGCGTACGTGTTGCGTGCGCTGCCCACACGTGTTGTTTCATAATTAACGTGTCTCTACGCTTTCCTCTTGCAGTTGAACGTCACCCCCTTCAAGTACAAGGAGCGGCGCCCTTGGCCCTCTGAAGCACAAGTGCACCCGACCCCTCCGGATTCGGGCCGGAAGGCGCTGCAGCCGAAGGCGCTTCTTCAGAGCCCCCCAGGCGCTCCCTTGGTTGCCCCGGACCCTGAGTCGATAGGGACAATTGCGGGGCAGTTGGTGCAGGTGAGTAAGGAGGATGTGGTGGACAACGTCCATGTTGGGGATGTTGCCAAATATAGTTTTTTTGATCAGGTTACGTTGCAGGCAAAGGTAAAGGAAGACAGTGGTGCGGTCTCATGGCTTGAGCCCATGATGGTCCGCTTTCCCATGTGGATGAAGGGCCATGCCGTTGGCAGGGACCCTGCAGCAGTTTTTATTGGGGGGACTTTGTACCGGATCAAAGGTGACAGCCACAGTTACGTGCAGACATGGCGTGTGCATGGAGGGCAGCTCAAGCAGGCCAAGCGTGTTCAGTGGTCAGGGGTGGCGGGTTACCTCCCAATCACCGACGCTGTTGTTGTTGCAGAGGTGGAGGGTGCAATGGAGAGGTGGAAGCATCTCCTTGCGGGGAAGGTTGGGGGGAAGAGGGACACGGGGACAGGGGGGGATGAGGAGGGCTACGACACCGACCAATCGCGGCACGGTTCTCGCATGTCCCGTGCCAAGAAACCAAAGCTTGGTGCCAAGGGGGGGCCCGTAGTCACCCAACAGCCCCCCATCTCCCCCTCAGGACCACTGCGTGTGCACCTCAAAGACACACAGGCGCAGCTAAAGGCGCGAATTATGGACCTTGAGAAGGTGCGCAAGGAGAGTGCGACGGCACAGAAAGCTGCAGAGGACATGCTGAGGGAAGAGCGTGTAAAGTGGGAGGATGAGCGAAGAGAAAAAGACAATCAGATTAGGGAGTTAAGAGTGAAGCTGCAGGATGCCTCTGTGAGGGCAAGCAAGAAAGGCCCATCCAGCCCTGGCCCTGGGGAGGGGGGGAAAGATGTGGAAGATCAGAAGAATTTTTTGCAGCTGGCAGCAATGGAAATCAGGGATGGCCTTGTCCAAGCCACCACATCCATTGAGGACCTGAGGGATTCACTGCAGGATGCAAGAGGCAGGGAGACATCACAGGGACAGAAGACTTTCACAGCCCTTATAGCATTGACGGACAAGTACAATGTCCGGAGTCTACAGTCCGGCAAGCCGGCGGAGCAGCCCGGCGGTGGCAATGGTGGTGGGAGTTGACTCCCAGGGGCTGCTGCTCTCCCCTCCTCTCACATATGTTTTTTGTTGGAGGGGTTGGATGGGGAGCTGTGGCAGTCCAAGGACAGGTGGGGAGTACGATTGCGTTCCGGGATGTTTGGGGTGGTGCAGCGTGGCAACGTCCGGGTGGCGGTTGCAACACGCAACTTCCCGAAGGTGTGCCGGGCCATCAACGCCTACGGGCGCGCACGGTTGCCATCGTGGTTCACTTGGACTGCCGTGCAAGTGAACCATGGTATTTCCCCTTCAAGCACTATGCCAGGGCACAAGCACCAGGACCACTTGCCCTTGAGTGCCATTGTGACTGTTGGTGATTTTTCAGGTGGGGAGTTTTGTGTGGAAGAGGCGGGGCTCGTGTTCCCCACAAAGGGAACCCGTCCCTACACAATGGCATGTGTTGCAGGGCCACAGGGCCAAGACAGAGTGGATGAGGATGGGGTGGCATTGGATGCCCGGAATGGGGTTGTTTTTTGCAGTGGTGCTTTGCACATGCCAGCCCCGTGGCGTGGTGAGCGCTACGCACTGGTGTTTTTTACTCAGGTCGGTCTTGGCAAGGTGTCCTGGGAGGACCTCGTGCTGCTGCGCAGTCTTGGGTTCCGGCTGTGTGCCGGGTAGCATGTGCATGCATTGTGCATGAATGATTGATGGGTGAAGTGTGCGTCAACACGCGCGCGTTGTGGCAGGGGCGCGTACGCGCTGGCGTACGTGGTGCGTACGCGTTACGGTGTTGCATCGTACGCGTTGCTGTGTTGGCGCGTACGCGCTGGGGTCATGACGCGTACGATTCGCTGTTCTAGCGCGTACGCGTTGGGTTCATGAAACGTACGATTCGGTGTTGTGGAACGTACGCATTAAGAATGGAACGCGTACGCGGCTCGTACGCGCAGACGTACGTGTTGCATGTTGCATGTACGTGTGAAGCTTGTTGTGTCCATGCACCCCCCCCCCCTGTTGTCTTTCCCTAGGTTTTTTTTTTCCCCCCCTCAAGGAACATGCCCCCGTTCAAGGAGTACCAACAGCCGGGAAGGACTAAGAGATGGGAACGGATGGCCGAACTGCAAGCGGTAGTCACAGAAATTCTTGGCCCAACCTGGCAAGTGCAAGCTGGCGCAAATGTGGGCACCCTCATTTTGAAAACGACGGAAGCGCCCATGCCCAAAAACCACATGTGGCATGCTGAGGCCCTCCTGTGGGATTGCCGCAAAGATGGCAAAAGCTGGCGGGCCCTCCAGTACTCCATCCCCACGTCCCGGATCAAATGCCCCCTTGATGAAATCAGACGTGTGAAGGAGGATCTTAGTGCACCACCAGTAGTGGACTGCAATGCAATGGACGGGGACCACGCATTGCTGGGGGCCGGTACAAATTTGAGGGAGAAGCTGGGACTCATGATGGCCGCCCGTAAGGGAAATTTGTACCCGGACCTATGGGTACGGCTATGTGTGGATGGCACACAACCACACTAGCGGCACTTCGAGCATTTTATGCTTGGAGTGCTTGGATCGGGCAACCCGCTTGGTAGCTGGTGCATTTTGCACGGCTCTGAAAAACGTGCCGTGCTACGATCGCTCACAAGGTTTAGAAAAATGGATGAGCAGGTGCAAGAGGCCCTAAACACAAGGTATGAGGTACAAGGGGGTTACATGGAAAAACCCCATATTTTCCTGGTTGCAGATGTCGTTGCACAACAGGCAATGGCAGGCATCAAAAGATGGAACTGCACCAGTGAGGACCCAGTGTGCTGGGTATGCGGCAAATGCAGGGCACATTGCGATCGCGACTTTGGAAAGGGACTTTCACCCATTCTGTCACACTGGACCTGGTACGGGCAGGTGCTACGTAGCATTGTGCCCAAGTACAGGCCTCCTGACTATGCATTGCATGGGGTCACACGTGTAACCCACAGTGGCCTTGATGGATGCTGGAGGGCTCTTGTACAGCACCATCGCTTCACGAAGAGACGCGCTATTACATGGGTGCAGACCCATGTAAATCCTTGCAGGGTTGCCTCACACAGTGTTGCACCGCAAGACATCGCAGGGCAGGCGGGTGACAAACCGTCACTCCGTTGTGAACAGAGCGCAGCAATTCTATTTGTTTCGACAAAGGCCTGGGGTCCCCTCATTGTAGGGCTGAACAATGAAGGTCTCTTGCAACATGTCGTGGAAGGGGGTCACACTTGGGCGCAAAATTTTGATTCGTTGTGGGAACGTCTGCACAAAAGTGCAACCCTTGCCAAAAAGGAGGGGCTGTTAGGAGCCCAAGAGATTGACGCTCTAAAAAATGTGCTACCCCAAATGGCAGTGCATCACAAAAGGTGCCAACTGGGGCAAACCCTGTGGGTGCACCTTTGGGTTGACCACATGCTTGGGTATGCTAAGCAGTGGCATGCCCTTGGCGCCTTTGCTGCCTTCAAGGCAGAAGAAAGGCACAAGACTCTGAAAACAGAGATTCGGTTTAGGAGCTTCAAGGGGGGGGCAAGGAAAGTAAAAGGGGGGGTACGGGGACGGAGAGGTAGACTGGTGAGGCAAGTTTTTGTGAAAGGGTGGAGGGAAGTTGTAAAAAATGATAATCTGGATTGGGGTTTGTTAAAGAGGGGGTGGGATGTATGGGTGCGTGCATGGACACAGCAAGCACACGTGAAGGAACACAAAACGTATTGGAAGGCCAACGCGCCTTAGGAGTCTGTATGGTGTTTCAGCTCTTGTGTACGATATTTGATTTGGGATTCCATTGAATTGCTTTGGGCAAGTATACTACGTCTTCAATGCACATTGCATTCAACATGGTGTTCTGGTGCATTGATGTGCTTTGCAAGGGAGGGAGCTAAAAAAACCAAGGGCAGCTGGTAGTCTCATTTCAATGCCTGTCTTCAGCGCCTGTGTTTGTTGGTTGCCCCACTAGGTAGGTCTTTGGCAAGCATCTCCTCGTCGCGTCTTCAGCCGGATCCACCTCCTTTGTGGGCCCCTGGTCATGCGGTTGGGGTCGCCTCACGCCCTCTCCTGCTCTTGGGTGTCCTCATCCTAAGGTGCAGACACAGTGCGTGTGCAAGGGTTCGAACCCAGGGTTCCGAAACGCAGGGAACATGCACATACCTCTAGACCAACCAGCTGCCATAGCACATAACACGTAGGCGGTGCGTACGAACTGCGTACGCACCAGTAGATCAACGCGTACGCGTCCGTAATCTAACACGTACGCGTTGCTGTTTCGACGCGTACGTGTTAAGTTACCAACGCGTACGCGTCGAAACACCAACACGTACGCGCCACGCACCCAACGCGTACGCGTTGCACTTCCAACACGCACGCGTCAGAGGACAATCTGAAACCAAGGTTTTACGGAAATTCAGTATGGTTTTTGGGACACTCTGCAGAGGGAGAAGGCGACCTACGGTCGGCAACGTTTGTAGTGGCACCCAGTGGTGTAGGGGAAGGGCAAAGAGGGGTTGGGTTGGGTAAGGTGATACCCCACACATGAATTTTGCATGAAAAATGACAAATTTCCAACAAAGAAAAAACCAACGCGTACGTGCTGAGATTTCAACACGTACGCGTCTATGTGAACAGATCTTAGCAGTTACAAAAGGCCGATGAGCACCAACCCACGGCCTTGTTGAATGGCCATGGTGTTCACCAGCAAGGGTGATAAGGCACACCACAAAAGGTTGCGGCATCCTGCAAGCGGCCAGCTCCCGGATGAGTAAACATTTCCTGTCGTGTTCTTGACATGCTCTCATTGGAGAATTTCTTTGCTCTTTGTTGTCTATGCATTGCATTGCAAAGGAGGGAGGAAGAGAGGTAAAGTAGATGAGGAAGAACGGGGGGGGGGGGGGGCAAAAGTTCAACTTTAGCCGACGGAGGGAGGGAGGAAGCCGGGGGCGGGAGGGAGGGAGCTGAGGGAGGGAGGGAGGGAGGGGGGTCCCAAGGGGGGGGGGGGGTCGGACCCTGTACTCAAGTTGAATTAAGCGTTCAAGTGGCCCAAATGTGCCCCCCAAGATTTGCAGCAAATTTGGGATGCGCGCGGTAAAACTGCAGTTGCCGTGCGGCAAAAATATTTTCACCGTACGGGAAAAAGTAAAAAACCGTGCGGCAAAAAAGAAATTGCCGTACGCTATGCGGCAAACAACTGCGGCATAAAAATGAACTTCACTACATTGTTTCCCATTTTTTCAACATTGTTGTCTTGTGGTCTTGGACTGCTGCCATTGCTTACTTTGTTTCAAACATTTCAAATAATGTTGTTTCTTGTGAGACTTTATTTGTTCCTTGGTGTGAGTTTGTTACACAAGTTAGATATTCTTTGTTACATTCCTTAACCTCTCTTTTAGCTTTGTGCATGATTGCACCTAAGCATGGCACCCAAAAAGACCCTGCGTGCGCGCTACAGGGTATTGCCGCGCGATGGCTCAGTGCGCACTACAAAACTATAGCGCGCATCATAGCGCGCGCTATGGCTCGGGATCTTGGGTTTGCAACCCCATGTCCTAATAAGCAGGGCAAAACCGCCGATTTTTCTAAAGTTTCAGATCCTTCCGGCACCGGATGTGACGCTGTCAATGTCAGGGAAGATTGCAAACATTTTGGGCCCCCACTATGGGTGGTCCCTGTGGAAGAACGAGCACCTTTTGGCGGACCTAGTTGAGTTTTTTTGCTCAGGGTCTGCCGTCCAACGGTCTTTGTGGGCCAGGTTGGAAAAAAGGGTCCCCGTGTCTGAAGCAGAGAAGAAGCGCCGCAGGTGCGAGGCTGCCAACGCCGTCACACCCCTGTCGGTGGTGGACTTGGTCTTGCTCCTGAAGATTCCAAGAAGAAGGTATTATTGCGCGCGCTTTGCATGTGACATTGCGCGCACTTCCGCTCATAGCACGCGCTTCGTTGACTTCTGCGCGCGCTACGTCCCCATGTTGCGCGCGCTATTTTCCTCAGGTACAAAGATTTGATTACTTGGACGAGAAGTAAGGTCCCCACACACCTTTTTTCTCTCCCCTCCTATGCTAGTTTCGCCATAGAATGGAACCAGCTTGCAAGTAGGCAGCATTTACAGGTTGCCGTGCACACAGATGGGGTCACAGTCTTTTCGCAGTGGCCCCTGCAGCACTTTTTTGACTATATATTTTCATTTGATTCCATTGTTTCTAACCTCCAATACCCCAGGGAGTGCCAAGGAGAGCTGTGGATCATTGTGAGGGGGGATGGGTTGCCTTGTGGGGGGGAATCGTGGTGCCAGATGTCCATTTCCTTTGCCAACCATGGTCACCTGGCAAGGACGTTGTCCTACCACCGGACTGTTAACGTCGCCCTTTGTGGTGAGAAGTCCACCTCTGTGTTGTCCCAGGTCTGGGCTAACAATCTTGCTTTTCTGCAGAGTGCCCTTGACAGTGGTGTGGTTCCCATCCGGGGTGCATCCAGACGCTGTAGGATTTTCTGCGGTGGGGATAGCCCTTGGCTGCGTCGGTTGTCGGGTGTCACTACACATTGGATGGCAGGTAGTCTGTTCACTTACATGACGTGGTGCAAGTGTAGTGCAACGTGGTTGCAACAGGATGTGGATAGAACCACCGAGCGAGATGAGCAGTTGCTAGGGCTTATTGCACCTGGGGCCAAGTGCAGTCCCATGGATATATTTGGTGTTGTCCAGAGCACGTTGTTGAAGGTGCCTCTGAGGCGACGTCACCTTATACCATGTGTTCTGCACCTTCTAATTTTTGTAGGGAGGCAGGTCACTCACTGCCTTGGTACGGAGATTGGCCAAGTCGGTGCGTCCCAGTACTAGGGTCTCTGTTCAGGCTATTCTTCACAGGTCTGGTTGTCACATAGCACTACAGGGGACGGCAGAGCCAGATGGGGAAGAGACTTGGTGCCTTCTAAAGGTTTGGGAGGACTTGGCCCCCCTCCTTGGGGGTGCCATGAGAATGCACACAGCAGTGGTTGCCATGTACATACTACTGGGGGACATGTATGGCACAATGTTTGAAGAGGGTGCATTGCAGGCTCCAGAGGTTGCCCAGACTTTCCAGAGGTGGGTTTGTCCAGCAATAAGATCACCTTATATTAACTGGATGTTGCACGATGCAACAATCACTATTCAGGCCATAAGGCCCTATGGCCTAGGAATGTTTTCGGGGGATCTTTTGGAAGGGAGCAACAGGGTGCTGAAGGACATTTGGTCCTCCTTTTGTGATAGAGGTGGGGGGGCAGGAACCCTGGTGTCGCGCCGCATTAAGATGCTCAGGCAGGTTAATGAGCGTCCGTTCCTGTACTTTGAAGTACCAAGGTGGAATGGGAACTCCAGAAGCAACCTGTGCAATGCACAAAAATTGGGATCGCGCGCGCTATGCCGCATTCAAGCGCCGGAACCCTTGAAATCGCGATATATAATTGGAAGTAGCGTGCTATGACTACGCACTTCAAATGTGCCTCCAATTTGGAATGCATTGATTTGTTCCTTAAGAGATTGGGTGGTGCCGCGCCAACAGCATGTGTTTTTATCCCTGGAGCATAGTTGAGCGGTTACAACACTTGACTAACAACTCGACGACCTGAGTTCGATTCCCGACAAGGAGAGTCATACTTGACCCACTCCTGTGCAGGCACTGGAACTGTGCTCAAGACCATACGGGATTAATAAAGAAGAGACAGGAGCGAACAAAGCCGCGACGACCAAGGGGGATGGTGCCCTACAATACACCACCGGACTGAGACAGAACAACGGACGACGAAGCGAGGAAGGAGATATCAACACAATGGAGGCAAGTGGCAGAGCCTAAGAGATTGGGTGGTGCCGCGCCAACAGCATGTGTTTTTATCCCTGGAGCATAGTTGAGCGGTTACAACACTTGACTAACAACTCGACGACCTGAGTTCGATTCCCGACAAGGAGAGTCATACTTGACCCACTCGTGTGCAATCACTGGAAGTGTGCTCAAGACCATACCAGATTAATCAAGAAGAGACAGGAGCGAACAAAGCCGCGACGACCAAGGGGGATGGTGCCCTACAATACACCACCGGACTGAGACAGAACAACGGACGAGGAAGCGAGGAAGGGGATATCAACACATTGGAGGCAAGTGGCAGAGCCTAAGAGATCGGGTGGTGCCGCGCCAACAGCATGTGTTTTTATCCCTGGAGTATAGTTGAGCGGTTACAACACTTGACTAACAACTCGACGACGTGAGTTCGATTCCCGACAAGGAGAGTCATACTTGACCCACTCGTGTGCAGGCACTGGAAGTGTGCTCAAGACCATACGAGATTAATCAAGAAGAGACAGGAGCGAACAAAGCCGCGACGACCAAGGGGGATGGTGCCCTACAATACACCACCGGACTGAGACAGAACAACGGACGCCGAAGCGAGGAAGGGGATATCAACACACTGGAGGCAAGTGGCAGAGCCTAAGAGATTGGGTGGTGCCACGCCAACAGCATGTGTTTTTATCCCTGGAGCATAGTTGAGCGGTTACAACACTTGACTAACAACTCGACGACCTGAGTTCGATTCCCGACAAGGAGAGTCATACTTTTCGTCCGTTTTTTTTGGTGCTTTCGATTTTTTTGTTACAGCATTTTCCTTTTTGTATTACTGCTGGAACAGGGGTACTTTAATGTAACCCTCTTGCCCATGCAGCCCATGGGCTGGGGGTATCCGCCTCCTGCAAAACCGCCAACAACTGCTGCAGGGGCCACAGGAGCAGGTGCCTCACCGCAACCACCGCCACATGCAGCTGTACAACCGGGGCTGCAGCAGCCGTCCACGACGCCGTGGAGCATGCATGTACCCTTCGTGAACCGGCCGTTTGAATCCGAGATTCACGGTACCGTGAATTTCACCCAATTTTGCTGTGTTTTGCTCGTAACTTGGTGCTATCGTGTGCTTTTGTCGAGCTACCTTCGCCCAAAGTAAGATGCAACAAATAGGTGCAATTTAGAGGTTTAAAGTCCCCGCATGGTTTAACACATTTGGTGAGATTCGCGTGAATGTGAGATTCACGCACCTAAATTCACGCAGAAATTCACGCTAGATTCACAGATTCAGGAGAATGTGAAATTGGCACGAATTCGTACGAAATTCGTGCAAATTTCGTACGAATTTCGTACAAATTTATCCTCCTTTCCACTCTTTCGCTTTGTTACAGCTCTCAAAGCCCTCGTGTTCTTCTCTTTTAACAATGTCGCAGCAGACTATGTCTCAACTCGCAAGCCTCGCCTCGCGCCCGGACCCCTCAGTGACACCCTCGCCCAATACCAAGCCCTCCCCGTTGCCCACCATCAATTCGAGGAGGCAACGTACGAGTCGGAGGCACTGGGGGTGGATGACATCGTGGGCTGGGCAGCCTCCCTCGACCCCTCCCCCGATGTCATCCACATCGACATGCGCAGCCCCACCCGCAACAGCTGCCTCGAGGGGAGGGGATGGGCCACAACCCTGTGGAGGGAACTGCGCCACCAACTCCCCAGCCTCAAATTTCTCCATCTAACCCCTCTCCCCTCCAGTGTTGACCAGCTCCTCAACTCAATGAGGAATAACCCTGTGGGGAAGCCCAAGGACGCCCACGTCCAGGTGTACCCCACCACTAACGTCGTCCACACCCCCCCCCACTGCGATATGGTGTGCCTGCAGGATCTTAATTGCTGCAGGTGCACCAGCAGACCACTCTTTTTTCCCCTTTTCTTGGCATCTTGCCAACCCCCGGTGGTGGGATGATTTGGGCGTCGCCCCTTTCCATCCCACCATCCCCCCCCAGGTGCACGTCCCCGACGTCACCCACCCCACCTTCTATAGCACAACTTCTTTGCAATGGTACCGTGGTGCCTCATGCGCCCCCCCCTTCATTTCGAGTGAACCCCTCCTCCGCACCGAACCCCTTCCCGACCCCCCTCATCGGGTGACGGGCAGCCCTGACCCCGCCCCCGACAGGGTTGGCCCCTCTCAGCCGCCCCTCAACTTTGTTGATGGGAACGGCTACATTGTGCTTCGGGGGCTTGTGGAGGCACGGGATTGTGAGGTGGGGTGGAACAAGGTGATGAAGGCGTGGGGCAGCGGTGACGAAAAAGTCGTCGCAAATAATTTTGAGCTCCTTTTCATTGCCGCGCGGAGTGTGAGGAGCAGGCCAAGGATCCTGCGCTCCCCCGCCGGTGGCAAAGCAAGAGCACCTTGGGGTCGGGGGTGGGGGGGCCTCTCTTCAAGAAGTTCAACCCCCACCTCACCGAAAGTGTCCCTGGGGTTGGGGACCTCCACCCAAAGACGCCGGGCAGCGTCATTGTGGCCAGTGTGGGGAGTGGGCCGCAGCTCCCCCACACCGACGTGGCCACCCACCCCGACGTCCTCCCCCCCAGCGACAGGGAGGTGGGGGACTGCCACCTGAGTACCTTCCTCTGCTTGTCAGAGGACTACCAGGTGGCGGTGCAGGCGGGGACGGCCCTGGGGGAGGCGGGGGAGGCGCGCTGGGACACCGTTGAGCTGCATCGGGGGGACATGCTGCTGATGGTGGCCACCAGCCGCCATCATGGATTGTCTGCCCTCCCCGACTCCAAGGATGGGCTGCAGGATACAATTGACAGGGAAGGCACCGGCCACTGTGGCACGCACCATGCTGCAACCGGTTTTAGATGAGGCACGGCTTGCTGCACGAACTTGCACCCGTGCCTCATTAAATAATGACAAGGCAAACAGCAAGGGGAAGGTGAGGATGGAGTGTGCTGCTGCCATCCATTTCATGCGGAATAGGGGTTGGGAGAAGATAATAGATGCTTGCCTAGAGCAGCCTAGTGTGGCAGCATCAAGTAGGGGGAAAAGGTTGGGAGTCGGTGTGCAAAACGTGGTGGGAGAATTTTGCAAGCATGTGTGTATACGCGTGGCGTTCCGCATGGTTCTCCGGGGCCGACTTGGGGCGGCTCCAGAACCATAGCATAGCCATGGGCGCTGCCCACAATGAGCTCCAGTGGGGCAAACTTCTGTGGACGCATCTTTGGATCGACCACATGTATTATTTTGCAAAGAAGTGGAGAATCTTGTCAAAGTTCTCCTGCTTTGCCATGGAGGGAAGTCACCGGAGGCTGAAGCGCATGTTGCGCAACAGCGGGGGCCTAAGCCTCCTCCGGGGGAGACTAGGGGTGCAAGTGGTTGTGGACAACCACACCATTGACGATAGCCTTTGGTTGCATGGGTGGGATGCGACCAAAAGGGTTCAGCATGGGCAAGGGCCCATAAGTGTACAAACGTATGCAAGCCGCACAAGAAGACGGCTTCTAACCGACATGCAGCACCTTCAGACTCTACAGCGGCGGTTCCGGTGCCGCAAGAGACGGACATGAGATGACCTTACGAACCCAGACCATTGTTGCCTGTGACCGGGGTGCATGCTGGGGGGGCTTACTAGGGGTGTGAGGACAAATCAGGGGGTGCACACGGGTAACATTTGTGTCAAATCACGTGAATTCACGTGAAATTCGTACGAAATTCGTACGAATTTCGTACGACTTTCGTACCAATTCACGTGAATTCACGGCTGTGAATCGGCTACAGGCTTGCCGGGTTCCGGCACCTGTCGTTTTGGGCACGGTGCGGTCATGATGCATGCTTTTGGGGCGGGAGTTCCATTGGATGATGCGTAACAAAGCTAGGGGAGGAATTTCGGCTCCTCAAAGCCCTTGAAATGAACCAAGAATATGGCATTTTCCCCCAAAAACCTCAAAATTTGGGTAAATTCACGTGAAATTCACGCAATTATTCAAACGGCCACTTAACGGCCGTTCACGAAGGGTACACAGCTTCTGTGCCTGGGATCCCGCAGAGGCGGTTGATGATCAGCGTGCCCGCGGACATTGCCGGGCAGTCCAAGCATGCGGCCGACTGGCTTGACGGACGGAAGGAGCAAGGCCCCTCCCCGGTGCTGGCCCGGGCTAAGCGGCAGCTGGAGGAGCTGGAGGTGGACTTGGCCGACGCCTTTGCCGTGCCGGAGACGGAATCCGTGACAGTCCCAAGGCCCAAGAAGAAGCGTACCGAGGAGCCAGCAGCCACCAGCCACCTACCACCAGCCATCTCCGCCTCCCACACCGCTAAGCCCCCCCACCCGCCTGGAAAGGTCCTTGCCCAGAAGACTGCCGACCAGCAGCTGCTGGCACAGGCGGCACACAGAGTCCAACGTCAGGCGGAACAGGCCAAGTAGAAGGAGGACGAAGCAAAGAAGAAGAAGAAGGAAGAGGAGGAAAAGAGGAAGAAGAAGGAGAAGGAAGAGGAGAAAAAGAGGAAGAAGAAGGAGAAGGAGCAGAGGAGGAGAAAGCAGAAAAGGTAATGCAGCGCGCGCTATCGTTGTCATTGCACGTGCTATGCATCTCGTCGCGCGTGCTATGCCTCGTATTGCGCGTGCTATGCCTGTGCTATGCCTCTGCGCTACTCTTTCCAGGCAAGCAAGACGGCACCGCAGCAGGCACCCCAGCCGCAGCTCGCATCAAAGCCAGCACCGAAGCAGCCTGTCCTAGTCCCAGACCAGCCACAAGAACAAGGAGCTCCGTGCGGTTCCACCCCACCCAGTACGGCTCCCAAGGCCAAGCAGCAGAGCAGACCCGACGCCGACAAGAAGGCAAGAGATGAGCTCATGCAGCGCCGAGATTGGTCCTACCAAAAAGGCTACAAGCCTCGGTGGATCATCTACTGCACCACTGCGATCGCGCCGATGATTGTGGAGGGAGCCGAAGTCAGGCCAGCAGGCGCCAGGGCCCCTCAGGACCACGTGGCTGTCATCATCCCCAACGATCAGTGGAGCCCCAGCCAACAAGGGGACGAGGAGGAGGAAGAGGACGACTGGTCGGAGTTCATGCCCAGCTACCAGGTGTTCTCCGCCAAAAGCAAAGCGTATGAGGAGTTGGACAAGTGGCAGTCGTGGTGGGAGACGTACGAGGCCGATGAAATTGTGGACCTCTGCCCCGACCCAAAGACCATGAGGATGTCCCCGTCCAAGCCACCAACCCCAAAGAAGAAGAAGCCCCAAGGAGACCCACCAGCCAAGCCACCAGCCCCCCCCACAAGAAGACAAGGGACCTGCCGAAGCTGCAGCACCAGCAGAAGCACCAGCAGCAGCTGCACAAGAAGAAGAGGCACCAGCCCCAGCAGCAGCAGCAGCACAAGAAGACGACGCACCAGCCCCACCACAAGAAGAAGAGACACCAGCGGCCGCGCCACAAGAAGGAGAAGGAGCAGCCCCGAAAGAAGAAGAGGCACCAGAAGGAGCAACCGCAGAAGGCGACCCAAGCCCACAAGAAGAAGGGGATGCAGCCCCAGCTGCCAGTGGGGCAGAAGACCATGTACCCTTCGTGAACGGCCGTTAAGTGGCCGTTTGAATAATTGCGTGGATTTCACGTGAATTTACCCAAATTTTGAGGTTTTTGGTGGAAAATGCCATATTATTGGTTCATTCCGAGAGATTTGAGGGGCTAAAATTCCTCCCCTAGCTTCGTTACGCATCATCCAATGAAGGTCCCGCCCCAAAAGCATGCATCATGACCGCACCGTGCCCAAAACGACAGGTGCCGGAACCCGGCAAGCCTGTAGCCGATTCACGGCCGTGATTTCACGTGAATTCACGTGAATTCGTACGAAATTCGCACGAATTCGCACGAATTTCGTACGAATTTCACGTGAATTCACGTGAATTCATACCAATTTCACCCTTGTGCACCCCCTCATTTGTCCTAACACCCGGGGTACCTCCCCCCCAAACACCCCTGCAGGCACCCTGGCTACAGGCAACATGTGCACATGTGTGTGGGTGTGCCTTTGTGTGGGGTGTGTGGGTTTGTGTGGGTTTGTGTGTGGTTGTATGGTTGGGTTTGCATGTGGGTGGATGCGTGACTTCCTGTTTGTTTCTACGTGCGGGCGTGCGTCTGTGTGTTGGTGTGTGTGAGGATGTGGGGGCCACCCGACCACATACGCACACAAACCCGTCCCAAACCTCACACCAACACCCACACACCCACACACACAACCACGGACCCATGGATACACACCCACACACAAACACGCACCCACGCACACAAACCAATCAACACACACACACACACACACATAGACACACCCACAATGATCCCGCCTCACACACCTAACCACGACACATCCACTATGCAAGTGTGTGTGCGTATGTGTGGCTGGGCAGTGTGTGGGTGTGGGTGGGGTGGCAGGGCGATTTGATTCCACTAATGGCATGTGGGTGTGTGTGTGTGTGGGGGGGGGGGGGTACATGTACGACTGTCTGTTAGGATGTGAGGAGCACCAAACCATGCACATATACGCACAAGCCTTACACACACACGCGCGCACACCTTTCTCGCACCTCACACCAACACGCGCGCACACACAAACACACACAACCACACACCCAACTACACATGGACACACCGACCCACATACACGCATCCGCACAAACCATACACATACACACACACACAGAATCACCCCCCTAAACATTTAACCGTGACACATCCACTGTCCAGGTACGTATGAGGGTGTGTGGGCGGGCAGTGTGTGGGTATGGGTCGAGTGGGGGGCTGTTTGCTTTCATTGAGGGTATGTGTGTGTTTGTGCATGGGTGTGTGTGTGTCTCTGTGTGGGGGGGGGGGGTGTATGACTGTCTTTTTGGTTATGGGTGTGGGCGTGCGCCTGTGTGTGTGGGGCGGGTGAGGATGTGAGGAGCACCAAACCAGACATACACACAAGCCATACACACACACACACACACACACACACACACACACACATACGGACACACCCTTCCTGCACCTCACACCAACACGCGCATACACACAAACACACACAACCGGACACCCAACTACACATGGACACAACGACCCACCCACCCACACCCACACACACATCCGCAGAAACCCATCCGCACACACAGGCAGACACACACACACACACACACACACACACAGAACCCCCCCCCCCCATAAACATCTCAACGTGGCACATCCACTGTCCAAGTACGTATGAGGGTGTGTGAGCGGGCACTGTGTGGGTGTGGGTCGAGTGCATGGGGGGCTGTTTGCTTTCATTGAGGGTATGTGTGTGTTTGTGCACGGGTGTGTGTGTGTGTCTGTGTGTGTTTGTGTGTGTGTGTGTGTGTGTGCCGGGGGGGGGGGGCAGGTACAGGGAAATGTGTGTGGGTGTGGGGACTTCGTTATTGCATAGGTGGTGTTGGTGTGGCTCTTCTGCCAGTGTCCTGCAAAAATGGTACGAAATTCGCACGAAATTCGTGCGAAATTCGTACGAAATTCGTGCGAATTTCGTACGAATTTTGTCCCCAAAGTGTACCGTGAATGTGGTTGTTACGAATTTCGTACGAAATTCGCACGAATTTTGTACGAATTTCGCACGAATTTCGTACGAATTTCGACCAATTTGCATGAATTTGTATCATTTTTATGCAGAACAAACACACTCAGCCCATAGCACACAGCACAGCAACACAACGACAACACAGAAAAACAACACAGTCACCCCATATCACACAGCACAGCAACACAACAACAACACAGAAGAACAACACAGTCAGGTCATCAGCAACAATCACCAATGAGGAGCAGCAGACAGACGAAGCACAACAAGCAGCAAGCAAAACAACGGTACCAACACAGCCGAAAAGCAGGCATTACACACACATCATGACAATCAGCAGCAACAAACACAAACAACAGACAGCCACAAACTACAAACAGCACAAAAGTATTGTCCCACATGATTCAACAACAGGCAGCCACCCATCCAACCATCCACACCCACTCATAGCACACAGCACAGCAACACAACAACAACACAGAAGAACAACACAGTCAGGTCATCAGCAACAGTCACCAGTGAGGAGCAGCAGACAGACGAAGCACAACAAGCAGCAAGCAAAACAGCGATACCAACGCAGTCGAAAAGCAGGCATTAAACACACATAATGACATTCAGCAGCAACAAACACAAACGACAGACAATCACAAACTACAAACAACACAAAAGTATTGTCCCACATGATTCAACAAAAATACCCAACAACCCAAGAACCACCAATGCATGCACATATCACCCAGGCACGCACACACCATGCACCCACGCCCACACAAACAACAACCCCTCCGACCAGGCACACCCACACACACACAAAAATGACACAAATTCATGCAAATTGTTTGAACTTCGTACGAATTTCGTACGAAATTCGTAACAACCACATTCACGGTACGTATTGAGGGACGAAATTCGTACGAAATTCGCACGAATTTCGTACGAATTTCGTGCGAACTTCGTACGAATCTCGCACCATTTTTGCAGGACACTGGCAGAAGAGCCACACCAACACAACCTATGCATGTACCGGACTCCCCACACCCACACCCATTTCCCTATACCTGCCCCCCCGGCACCCACACACACATACAGTGTAGCAATGTAAACACACACACACACACCGCACAGACACACACACACACACATACACACACACACACACACACACACACACACACGGCGTGAGGTGACCAAAGAACCAAGCACACACATTTCCCAATACCTGCCCCCCCGGCGCGCACACACACACACACACACACACACACACCCACACACACACACACACACACACACACACACACACACACACACACACACACACACACACACACACACACACACACACACACACACCCACACACACACACACACACACACACATACACACACACACACACACACACACACACACACACACACACACACACACACACACACACACACACACACACACACACACACACACACACCCATACAAACCCCTACACAAACACACAAACCCAAACACAAACACAAACATACTTGTTTGCTTTCATATCAGCACAGGCTACACCCCATCTGTACGCAATCCTGAAATAGCAATGCCGTCCCTGTTCAACATTGGAAAGTGCACAAGAAGAGGCCTCTCAATACCCCACAATCTGTGCTCCCAATCACCCCTTCTACGAAATGTTCGTGCTGGATCCTGCAGAGCCAGGCCGTGCCGCGACGCGATGCGGCTGACTGTGGTGAGAAGCCAGGCAACACCATTGGGAAGCGACTCAATACACAAAACCTGTGAAGAGAAAAAGGATACCCTCCCTAACCTTAGCCGCACTGCAACAAGCAAGACACCCTCATAACCCCACACCCAGACACTCAGGGGCTGTAAGTGGGGGGTCTCCTTGCCCCCCCCCCCCCCCCTCCCAACCCTAGACGTGGTTGATTACGCTCCTATGGTTTGACCCAATGGACCCCCCCACCCCACCCTCATGCATCTACTAGCAACTATCACCTTTGCCCTTCCCAACAACTGTGTGAGCAAGGCAACAATGGTTCGACCCCAATGGACCCCCCACCACTGCATCCACTATCACCTATAACCTATGCCCTTCCCAACAAATTTGTGAGCAACGCAACAAAGATTAAGAAATGTAATGTGTAATGTTTTGATTTGATCTATAAAACAAATCGTTCAATATCCAATGTGTGCAACAAATAGCAGTGACAAGACAAAATTGGGGCCGATTCATACGAATTCGCACGAAATTCGCACGAAATTCGTACGAAATTCGTACGAATTCGTACGAAATTCGTGCGAATTTCACATTCTCGTGAATCTGTGAATCTAGCGTGAATTTATGCATGAATTTGGGTGCGTGAATTTCACATTCACGCCAATCTCACCAAATGTGTTGAACCATGCGGCTACTTCAAAACTGTAAATTGCACACATTTATTGGATCTTACTTTGGGCGAGGATGGCACGACAAAAGCACACGATAGCACCAAGTTACGAGCAAAACACAGCAAAATTGGGTGAAATTCACGGTACCGTGAATCTCGGATTCAAACGGCCGGTTCACCCAGCCACACATACGCACACACACCTGCATAGTGGATGTGTCGTGGTTAGGTGTGTGGGGCGGGATCATTGTGGGTGTGTCTATGTGTGTGTGTGTGTGTGTGTGTGTATTGGTTTGTGTGCGTGGGTGCGTGTTTGTGTGTGGGTGTGTATCCATGGGTCCGTGGTTGTGTGTGTGGGTGTGTGGGTGTTGGTGTGAGGTTTGGGACGGGTTTGTGTGCGTATGTGGTCGGGTGGCCCCCACATCCTCACACACACCAACACACAGACGCACGCCCGCACGTAGAAACAAACAGGAAGTCACGCATCCACCCACATGCAAACCCAACCATACAACCATACACAAACCCACCCCAACCCACACACCCCACACAAAGGCACACCCACACACATGTGCACATGTTGCCTGTAGCCAGGGTGCCTGCAGGGGTGTTTGGGGGGGAGGTACCCCGGGTGTTAGGACAAGTAAGGGGGTGCACAAGGGTGAAATTGGTATGAATTCACGTGAATTCACGTGAAATTCGAACGAAATTCGTACGAAATTCGTGCGAATTCGTGCGAATTTCGTACGAATTCACGTGAATTCACGGCCGTGAATCGGCTACAGGCTTGCCGGGTTTCGGCACCTCTCGTTTTGGGCACGGTTCGGACATGATGGATGCTTTTGGGGCGGGACCTTCATTGGATGATGCGTAACGAAGCTAGGGGAGGAATTTTAGCCCCTCAAATCTCTCCGAATGAACCAATAATATGGCATTTTCCCCCAAAAACCTCAAAATTTGGGTAAATTCACGTGAAATTCACGCAATTATTCAAACAGCCACTTAACGGCCGTTCAGGAAGGGTACATAGCGCGCGCTGTAAATATGTTGCGCGCGCTACATGGTCTGTGCCCGTGAGGACCTGTACTGTTGCACACTTTTCAGACCTTTCAGACAGTGTTTTTGCATGTGTCTTGGGTTGGATGAGCAACAGGGAATGTTTTTGACAAGGAAGGGGTTTCTGAGAAACGTAGGACACTGGAAAAAGCATGGTTTTGAAACTTTTTCCGGTTTTGAAAAATTTGAAAAACGGGACAATATAGCGCGGTAGAGCGCGCGCAATAGGCGCGCTATAAAGGTCATATTTTTGAAAATTTGCGCGCACTATGGAAAAAATGCACCATTGCGCGCACGCAGGGGAATGCAAAGCCCAAACAACACCTTGTTACCGGTCCTTTCATGAAGTGGCGTGACATTCTGAATTTTTCCACAGCGCCCTTGAAAAGGACAGCACAAATTGTGTCGCAATGCCTACAGCTCCTGTTGGTTGAGGTAATTGACATTGTCCCTAACATGTGCCTGCCTACATCACTGGGGGTACGTGACATGGTAACCACAGTGAAACGGCTGAGCTCCACAGACACGGTCTTAGCATGGGAGAGGGATATGGAGGACATGTTTCTGGAAAATAGATAAGCAGGAGGTGGAGACAGCCGTCTCGCAGCTCGGACGTGCCCTGCTCAAACATAGGCGATCCACCACGCTCTTCTATGCCATTCACAGACAGGAGAAGTCGTTCGACCGTGTAGGCACAGGCACTGGACGTGAGTATTGGACCATACCACACGCTTTTGTGGAGAAATTTGTTAAATGGGACTTGCACAAGAACGTCCTGCTTGTTGTGGGCTGCCTGATTCTGAGTCAAGGGCAGGGAGGTGTGCCAATTGGTGGCCCGCTGTCTGCGCTACTTGCGGACCTGTGGTGTGTCTGGCGCGAAATGGTATGCCTCGGTAAGGAAGGCCTGCAGGATTTACAGATATCTGTGGTGCAGGGGTTACAGGCTGCAGGTGTACAACCCATGCCCACAGTCACTATGGCGCATGACGATCTGTTTATGCCGCTCAGCGCTGTACATGACATGCTGCCTTCGTCACATATGTGGGCTGCACCGCAGTCGCAACGCGTTGGTGCACCAGTCAGTGCGGTCCTCTCGAGTGGGCTTGAGAGTTGGTGGCAGCCCTTACAGTGGGTGGTGGCCTGGCTGTCGTTCCCTGGTGCTGAAATCCCCGTGCTCCGAATGTCCCTGTGGGATGGGGCAATAGGGGGGCGGCTCCACACAATAGCCAAACATGCTGTGCGGTGTGACAGGCACTCCATTACTACATTTTTTACGTCCTTTGATGCGGTACAGGCTGTCCTGCCTGACATTGTGCAGCCCCGATCACCTGCTGTTGCGCCGTTCCCTTATGTGCTTATGGCCAGACTAAAGGACAATGTGTACATTTTGTGTGTCGACATCCCTGACAGGTATGTTCCATCAGTGCGACGCCTCCTGGAGGTGTTTCTGGACTGCCTGTACCGTATACCCTTGAAGTGGGAGCCCGAAGGCTCGGTGGTCGCGTGGTGCTGTTCCCACATCCTGTGCGGGCCGCATAGAGGCATTGGCCTGCTTCGTAAAGGGGTAACATGGGACCTGATCGCTAAAGGACCAGAGCAGGTTGAGTGGTCGAAATGGCTCCCGAAAACTGCACTCAACGCACGCATGGTCATGTCTGCATACCTGCCGTCCCTGGCACATCAATCTGTGTGGCATGCGACGACTCTGCCGGAAGTGTTGCACAGTTTTCGGTCAATCTTTATGGGTGTTGGCGCCCTAGACTACCCTGACGCCTGGTGGAAGCAAACACTAAAATCTGCAATTAGGACACTGCATCTTGGGGACCACATCACGGTCTCCATGTGGACTTCTTGGGTCCAGCTGGGCCGGCACTGGACTGTGCTGTGGTCCAGCCACAAGGATGCATGTTACCCTGCACTGCCCGCTGCACATGCATGCAACGGACTGACGGAGGGAGGGTGGGTGGGAGTCAGTCCTAGTGAAATTATGAGCTGAGGGTGCCATTGGACAAAAGGTTGGGGTACAGACAAAGCCATATCCAGTGTACTAGCAGTTTGGCGTTGCTGTAGCTTATTGCTTGTCGCTGTTGTCTCAGACCTCAACATGCTTCACTGATTTGTTTGCTTTTGCTTTGTTGTGATCAGTCCGTATTCGTCCTCAACTCTTCCCTAAGCCAAGGGCTAAGCAAGCGCGAGTGGTCACTCCGGTGGATAGTTAGGTGGCTGGTTTGGATAATGATGATGACGTGGTGGCGTTTTTTGAGGAGGTGAGGCATGCGGCACGACACACACCTGCTAACTTTGCGCGGTTGGATTTCATATTGACTCAAGATGATCTTGTTGCGCTACCAAAAGTACTTAATGGGTTGCTCGAAGCACGGGAAGCTGCTGTAAGGATGTTGGAGATTGATGACTCGGATGATGAGGTTGAAGAAGTAGGGAGCCTTCCGTGAGTCCCTTTGCACCATCACGGGTGCCAAGGAAACAGGCGACCACAGTACCACGGACACCAGCACCGAAGCACAGAATGGTACAAGCACCGGCACCAACGCGATTTACGAATCGCACACGGTCCATGTAGCAGTGACAGTAGGACATACAGAAATCCAAGGGTCAGGAGCGAACGTGGCCCACTACCTGCATGACATGTGGTGGGCGGAAGGGTGCAGTGAGCACCCCGACTAGGTATTACCAATACAATCGACAAACACAGCGCACAGTACACACGCCAATTCCCCTGGATGTGCCCTGACGTGTTCACACGCATCAATAAAAGGCTGAGGAACCCCGGGCTCCAAGCAGGAACCTGGGATAAGGAGCCTTGCAAGGTCCAGGCAACTTGCAGTGTACATATGCAACGCCAGCTGGCGTACCTCACTGTCACCGATCCCAACTTTCACATCATAGGGGTCCAAACAGAGGCGCAGGGTGCAAGGGCGTATGTAATACGTGAAACCCTGATGTCTGCGGCACGCAAAGGCATCTTGGGCTTGGCCAACGACTTGGGCTTATGGCCAAAAAGTCTGTTGACGGTGGAGGGAATACAGGCAGGACTGCCCACTTTATGCTCGTCGTGCGCAGCGCCGTCGGCCTTCCATTTACTGAAATGGAAAACTGCTGAAGAGCAGTGCGACTGGCGCTTCAGGCTGGCGATCACACATGCTGGCCACCCCTTGAAGCGCATTTCCAGGCAGATCGGACGCTGCCTTACTATGTAGTTGAAAGAACTGCACATTGCCTGCCCATTCTGGGGTAGCCCTTCGATGTTAGAAGTGAAGGACATGTGGAATCACATCCATAGAAATCCCCCACGTTTCCTATGTACCCTTCGTGAACCGGCCGTTTGAATCCGAGATTCACGGTACCGTGAACTTCACCCAATTTCGCTGTGTTTTGCTCGTAACTTGGTGCTATCGTGTGCTTTTGTCGTGCTACCTTCGCCCAAAGTAAGATGCAACAAATAGGTGCAATTTAGAGGTTTAAAGTCCCCGCATGGTTTAACACATTTGGTGAGATTCGCGTGAATGTGAAATTCACGCACCTAAATTCACGTAGAAATTCACGCTAGATTCACAGATTCACGAGAATGTGAAATTCGCACGAATTTCGTACGAATTCGCACGAATTCCGTACGAATTTCGTGCAAATTTCGTGCGAATTTCGTACGAATTTACCCTCCTTTCCACTCTTTCGCTTTGTTACAGCTCTCAAAGCCCTTGCGTTCTTCTCTTTTAACAATGTCGCAGCACACTATGTCTCAACTCGCAAGCCTGGCCTCGCGCCCCGACCCCTCAGCCGACACCCTCGCCCACTACCAAGCCCTCCCCGTTGCCCATCATCAATTGGAGGAGGCAACGTACGAGTCGGAGGCACTGGGGGTGGATGACATCGTGGGCTGGGCAGCCTCCCTGGACCCCTCCCCCGATGTCATCCACATCGACATGCGCAGCCCCACCCGCAACAGCTACCTCGGGGGGAGGGGATGGGCCACAACCCTGTGGAGGGAACTGCGCCACCAACTCCCCACCCTCAAATTTCTCCATCTAACCCCTCTCCCCTCCAGTGTTGACCAGCTCCTCAACTCGATGAGGAATAACCCTGTGGGGAAGCCCAAGGACGCCCACGTCCAGGTGTACCCCACCACTAACCTCGTCCACACCCCCCCCCCACTGCGATATGGTGTGCCTGCAGGATCTTGCTGCAGGTGCACCAGCAGACCACTCTTTTTTCCCCTTTTCTTGGCCTCTTGCCAACCCCCGGTGGTGGGATGATTTGGGCGTCGCCCCTTTCCATCCCACCATCCCCCCCCAGGTGCACGTCCCCGACGTCACCCACTTCACCTTCCATAGCACAACTTCTTTGCAATGGTACCGTGGTGCCTCATGCGCCCCCCCCTTCATTTCCAGTGAACCCCCCCTCCGCACCGAACCCCTTCCCGACCCCCCTCATGGGGTGACGGGCAGCCCTGACCCCGCCCCCGACAGGGTTGGCCCCTCTCAGCCGCCCCTCAACTTTGTTGATGGGAACGGCTACAATGTGCTTCGGGGGCTTGTTGAGGCACGGGATTGTGAGGTGGGGTGGAACAAGGTGATGAAGGCCTGGGGCAGCGGCGACGAAAAAGTCGTCGCAAAGAATTTTGAGCTCCTTTTCAACGCCGCGCGGAGTGAGGAGCAGGCCAAGGATCCTGCGCTCCCCCGCCGGTGGCAAAGCAAGAGCACCTTGGGGTCCGGGGTGGGGGGGCCTCTCTTCAAGAAGTTCAACCCCCACCTCACCGAAAGTGTCCTTGGGGTTGGGGACCTCCACCCAATGACGCCGGGCAGCTCCATTGTGGCCAGTGTGGGGAGTGGGCCGCAGCTCCCCCACACCGACGTGGCCACCCACCCTGACGTCCTCCCCCCCAGCGACAAGGAGGTGGGGGACTGCCACCCGAGTAGCTTCCTCTGCTTGTCAGAGGACTACCAGGTGGCGGTGCAGGCGGGGACGGCCCTGGGGGAGGCGGGGGAGGCGCGCTGGCACACCGTTGAGCTGCATCGGGGGGACATGCTGCTGATGGTGGCCACCAGCTCCCATCATGGATTGCCTGCCCTCCCCGACTCCAAGGATGGGCTGCAGGGGGCTCTTTTCAACTTGTGGACCCCCGACCCCCGACACAAACACCACCAGGCCAACACCACACACTTGGACGCCATCCCCCCCAAGGAGGCCCTGGACGTTGCTGGGGATTTGTCCAGCTGGGACCTCCCCAGCGTGGACCAGGTGTTGTGGGTGGGGAAGGGGGCGGTTGGGAGGGTGGGGTTGTGGGAGGGGGAGGCTGCCCAGGCCCTCTTCGCCGACCCCCCCCAGACGCTCCCGGCAGGCCCCCCCACCTGCCCCTTCCACCCCACCTTCATCTCCCGGTCGGCCCCGGCCTCCGACCTCGCCGTCATCGAGGTCGGCCCCCAGTGCATGCTGTTCTTCGTGGGCAGCGTGCGATAGGCAGTCCTTTTTTTTTGTGTGTGCAGACGGTAAGGCACAGGTGCTCATGGCGGGCTGCCAAAACTGGAAGGCAGCATCCCCTGGTGCCACTGTGTGTTGGGTCTGCATGCGTAACCGTGCTCTGTGCCTTGCTACCTTTGGCACGGCAAGTGCGATAGACGGCAACTGGGAACCAGCCGTTGCCATAAATGCTATCTATAGGACCATTACGAGTGATAGGCGAGTGCCTGATTATGGCCTCCATGGGGTCCTTCGTGTCCTGTTGTGTGCAGTCAACGGGACACGGGACCTAGTTGTACAATTGACAGGGAAGGCACCGGCCACTGTGGCACGCACCATGCTGCAACCGGTTCTAGATGAGGCACGGCTTGCTGCACGAACTTGCACCCGTGCCTCATTAAATAATGACAAGGCAAACAGCAAGGGGAAGGTGAGGATGGAGTGTGCTGCTGCCATCCATTTCATGCGCAATAGGGGTTGGGAGAAGATAATAGATGCTTGCCTAGAGCAGCCTAGTGTCAGGCAGCATCAAGTAGGGGGAAAAAGTTGGGAGTCGGTGTGCAAAACGTGGTGGGAGAATTTTGCAAGCATGTGTGTATACGCGTGGCGTTCCGCATGGTTCTCCGGGGCCGACTTGGGGCGGCTCCGGAACCATAGCATAGCAATGGGCGCTGCCCACAATGAGCTCCAGTGGGGCAAACTTCTGTGGACGCATCTTTGGATCGACCACATGTATTATTTTGCAAAGAAGTGGAGAATCTTGTCAAAGTTCTCCTGCTTTGCCATGGAGGGAAGTCACCGGAGGCTGAAGCGCATGTTGCGCAACAGCGGGGGCCTAAGCCTCCTCCGGGGGAGACTAGGGGTGCAAGTGGTTGTGGACAACCACACCATTGACGATAGCATTTGGTTGCATGGGTGGGATGCGACCAAAAGGGCTCAGCATGGGCAAGGGCCCATAAGTGTACAAACGTATGCAAGCCGCACAAGAAGACGGCTTCTAACCGACATGCAGCACCTTCAGACTCTACAGCGGCGGTTCCGGTGCCGCAAGAGACGGACATGAGATGACCTTACGAACCCAGACCATTGTAGCCTGTGACCGGGGTGCATGCTGGGGGGCTTACTAGGGGTGTGAGGACAAATCAGGGGGTGCACACGGGTAACATTTGTGTAAAATCACGTGAATTCACGTGAAATTCGTACGAAATTCGTACGAATTTCGTACGAATTCACGTGAATTCACGGCTGTGAATCGGCTACACGCTTGCCGGGTTCCGGCACCTGTCGTTTTGGGCACGGTGCGGTCATGATGCATGCTTTTGGGGCGGGACTTTCATTGGATGATGCGTAACAAAGCTAGGGGAGGAATTTTGGCCCCTCAAAGCCCTTGAAATGAACCAAGAATATGGCATTTTCCCCCAAAAACCTCAAAATTTGGGTAAATTCACGTGAAATTCACGCAATTATTCAAACGGCCACTTAACGGCCGTTCACGAAGGGTACATAGATGTTTGGGAGAGGGACATCGACAATGCCTACTGGAATTTGAACAAAAAGAAAGTGGCACACGCTGTGCGCAAGGCGGTTGCGACAGTAAAGGCATATCGGCGAATGCACAACACTTTTTGCTTTTCCATCGCGAAGGGAGGTCTGCGCATGTTAGATCGGATAGGACACGCGGCCGACAGGAATTTTCGTGTTTTTACTATCGATAACGTTTTGGACTTTGTGGACTGGGACCTGCAGGATAACACACTGTTTCTTCTGTGGGGGGTTGTAATGCGACAGGCCAAGCAAGGGGTGCCCATTGGTGGATACCTGAGTGCACAGTTGATGTGCATCTGGGCACTCACAAAGGAGATGAATTTTCTGGAGGATTCGAAAAAAGAACTTCTGATCACGAAAGTGCGAAAAGCCTGGCCGAGGCACCTGCCTACCCCTGTGATAAAGCCAGGCCCTGTGCTCACCTTTCCTGATCATGCATATGTACCACGATCCAAACAAGTGCTGTACACGGAAGGTATGCGTGGGTGGTTCCATCCGAACAAGCGCTTACTACTACAGGTCACATTCAGTGACACACAGGTAAACCTCACAGCGATGGGGCTCTGGGACTCGCACCCTGAGGGGCGCGTAGGACAAATCGTACATCGCAGCCCACGCGCACAGCATGCATGCATGCGTTCTTACGCAATTATTTTTTGCAGTTTGACAGAGTCCGATGCCACATGGCAGATGTGCAGGTGCAGGGCCGTGCGATTGGTGTCCATGAAGTGATGCAAACCAGGTATATGGATAATGCCTATATGGCCCTTGGGAACATACCCACACACATACACGCACAGCTCGCTCTGTTTGTTGAACTTCTACACCAGGTCATCTACGACATACCAATGAAGTGGGAAACCACAGGAGTAACTGCCGATTGGTGTGACATTCGCCTGCTCACTGAGCTCTGCTTTGACATGTGTGTAAAGGGGGTGCCTATGTGCCATGGCATGGGACCTGCTGTGCGGCTCTGGCAGCGCTGGCCTGACCCTTGGTCGCCAAACTGCCCATCTGTGTTGCAATCTATGATTCCGGCCCTAACACATAAGACATTCCAGCTCCATGGGTCGCCCAGATCTTCAGAGGCTAATGTCAGGTGTGTTATCCAAGGGTGTGGCTTCAAGAAATACAGATGGGGGTGGTGGTGGATGCACATACGACTCCGGTACAAGGCCGGTAACCTGTTGCACGTCATTCCTTTACATACAGTCAAACTGTGGCACGACCAGGGGCGACAATGGGCAGGGCAGGGTGGGCACCATGGCATGTATGTGAAACAACATGAAATGCATCTGCTTTGTTAAGAGTTTTAGGCGAAAACCGGAGAATGATCTTGTGGGCGTACGCCGAGGGACCCACTCTTCGCACTGCTTCACTGTGGATCTGCACGTTATGTTCTGAAAACACTGTTGAGCCTTTTGCTCGTTTTGCTTTTGCATTGTGTACACATGGGGACAACATACTGAATTTGCCTATTTTTTCCTCTCAGTCTTTTTGGACTGGACTTCCAGAATTTTCACTGCACACATGCATGCAACCTCTGTGGTAGAAGACCGAAACCCACTGTGCCTTACTTATGTAGAACACCAGCACACTGCCATATGTGTTGCATATTGTCTGACACAGGTTAAACCCATGGGTTTTTGACAAGTGTTCTTCTGCTTGCTTTGCTCTGTATTGCGAATACTGTCTGTTGGGTATATCAGAAGTCCGCCTACCTCGTTGACGTACACCATAATCCCTGAAGCACGCGTCGTACAACCGTCTGTCGTACGACGCGTGTAGCACGCGTGAAGCACGCGTCGTACGACTGTCGTACGACCGATAACGTACCAGCGTGACAACCGTGCCAAGATACTCACGAGAACACTACGTACACCGCCACACGTACCAACGACCACTACGCCATCTCCCAACTCCCAACACACGATATCACAATATGCCGGGACTGAAATGCTTTGCGTGTGGAGGCGAGGGCCACCTAGCCCGAGATTGCGCGAACCATTGACAACGCGGCCAATCCACGACCTCGTCTTCATCAGCATCAGGCCGACCACAACCCGGTGAAACATGGCCAAACGGAAAGCCGAAGGTCTGGTGCCACCATTGCCAATGCACCGTCGCACATACCACCGAAGAATGCCGCCGACCGAGAGGACAGAACTCCAACGCCTACCACCCATACCCACAACGGCAGCATGATTCATGGAAATCCGAGATTCGTGACATCCTGGCTGACCTGCTGCCTGAAAAGGCCTCTACACTCCGGATGCAGAACTGTTGGAATGGCGTGAAACTCACATTTCACCTTCTCACTGAAGCCTCTAACGTGACCTGGGTGAAACAGAACGTGCACCAGGCTACGAACGCGTACCATGAAGTGCATTGTGTCACATTCGGCACCAAGAGCCCGACCGATCAGCGCGACGCCATGCAGCGCTTACGTGGGCTCAAGGACGGCAAACACGCGGTCACAGCAGCAGCAATTGAGAACGAGATTAACCGTGACGGGTTACACATCGAGCCACCACCGCTGTCGCTGCAAATCCGACCTAATGTTGATGACATGGACACCAGCGAAGGACCTGCTGCACCAATTGTGGACCCTACCACGAGCACACAGCTCGATAAAGTTGAGGGGGACGTGCAGCAAATCAAGCGAAACATGCAGGCCATGAACACGAAGATCGACGACATGCCAAACTCTATCCTTGATGCACTGCGTAGAGACCGAGCGGAGGAACGACGACTGCCGGAGGGGAAACCCTAGACGCAGACGCAGCCCCCACCTGCAAGCCTGGCTACAACGCCCACATTGATGAAGCGTGCTAAAGACTTGGGGCCTCCGATTGACCCTCCAGCCGTTGGAGGGTCAACATGGGTCGTGAAGAAGGAGGATGGCGGCACCCGCGTGCCACTCCACGTTTTTGTCACGGCGGTCCCTGGTCCACGGAACCCGAACTTCACAGTGCTGGCATAGCAACAGGACGGGAGCCTCAACACTAGTGCACCGTACCAATGCTGCCACGACAACTTCGTGCTCGAAACCGAAGCCCGCAATCTGGCAACCATCGCCTAACACGGGCATGATCAGGCTGAGGGCTTCACGTCATCTCTTCGCACTGTGACTCTGCTCCAACGACGATGCTCCTGCCAGCAATATCGCTACTGCCGCAATGACGGGCTACGTATTCTCCATGCCCGCCACGACATCGACCACTTCTTGCTGCGCTGGAACGTCCCACAGTGCAAATGGCGCTGTGCATACTGGGTACAGATTGCCACCCGCAACCCTGTCATCAACCCCATTGCCACAGATGATGACGAAGCCCCACGCCGGGATGTGGTGCTGCACGAGTTCAGCGCCTTGAACAAGCTGCGCAGCCAGCTGACTCACGAGCTGGATTCGACGCAGTCTGCACTGAGCCAGACAACTACCACACGATGTCATGCCTTCCAGTTTGATACACCATATCCCCCTGATAGCCCGGTAATCACTGGTTTGGGTTTGGGGTGTCCCACAGTAAGGGGGTGCATAGTAACCCCCCCAAAATGGACACTTCTGCCATTACCACATCTGCCCATTTTGCTAGGACCTAGGCGCATATTTATGTTCTCCATGTCCAAAATCGGGGAGGACATGTGTCTCTCCGCCCGTATGCCCTCGGTAGACAAAGTTGAAATAAGTCAGTAACCCCCCCCGTTTGGGTCAGTAAGGGTTACTGACCTTGGGTCAATAACCCCCTTACTGAGCAGCAACCCCCCTTACTGAACCCCCCTTACTGACTCCGTAACCCCCTTACTAACTCAGTAACCCCCCCCTTACTGACTCAGTAACCCCCCCCTTACTGACTCAGTAACCCCCTTACTGACCCCCCTTACTGAGTTTTGCGCTGCGTCCTTCGTGCACACTTTTGTTCTGCTTTTAGACTTTTTGTGGCCCCGGAGTGCCATGGTTTGTGCTGGGCTGCTGGCTGCCTTCCCGCCCGTCCTAACGTGGGTCAACCATGTCAATAACCTAGTTGGGACACGCGGGTATGGGGGGGGGGATGGGTTTGTCGAGCATGGTGCGGTTGTTAAGCATGCGAGTGAGTTCGTTGAGTTTCCCGCGGATACGGATTTTGGTTCCGTCAAGGTGACTTTCCCCCTCTTCGACAAGAGGGCACCGTGTGTGCTTTCCGATTTAATCTTCAACATCGCAGCTCGCGTGCGCGGTGTTTCGGGTGCAAGCAAGCGTTGTTGTGTGGGACACACAAGGGTGTGTTGTGCACCGCTTGCGATGAGCCCGCGAATGAGGCGCCAGCAGCCCAGCCCAGCAACGCACTGCCAAGCCACTTCCCCACAATGCTGACATGCCTGATGCCGGGTGGAGGCGAGTTGCTGACGGCACATTATGCTGGTGTGCCGTTCGATGCTAGCCCTGTCCCTCAGGACACCACCCCGGCGCCGAGTGACTGCCCATTCCGGGTGCAACACGAGGATGACGCCCCGCTACCGCAGCCGGGTGTCGGCGTGTACCCTTCGTGAACGGGGATTAAGTGGCCGTTTGAATAATTGCGTGAATTTCACGTGAATTTACCCAAATTTTGAGGTTTTTGGGGGAAAATGCCATATTTTTGGATCCTTCCGAGGGATTTGAGGGGCCAAAATTCTTCCCCCGGCTTCATTACGCATCATCCAATGAAAGTGCCGCCCCAAAAGCATCCATCATGTCCGAACCGTGCCCAAAACGAGAGGTGCCGCAACCCGGCAAGCCTGTAGCCGATTCACAGGCGTGAATTCACGTGAATTCGTACGAAATTCGCACGAATTTCGTACGAATTTCGTACGAATTTCACGTGAAATCGCGTGAATTCATACAAATTTCACCCTTGTGCACCCCCTAATTTGTCCTAACACCCGGGGTCCCCCCCCCCAATGCACCCCTGCAGGCACCTTGGCTACATGCAACATGTGCACATGTGTGTGGGTGTGCCTTTGTGTGGGGTGTGTGGATTTGTGTGGGTTTGTGTATGGGTTTATGGTTGGGTTTGCATGTGGGTGGATGCATGGCTTCCTGTTTGTGTCTACGTGCGGGCATGCGTCTGTGTGTTGGTGTGTGTGAGGATGTGGGGGCCACCCGACCACATACGCACACAAACCCGTCCCAAACCTCACACCAACACCCACACACCCACACACACAACCACGGACCCATGGATACACACACAAACACAAACACGCACCCACGCGCACAAACCAATCCACACACACACACACACACACACACACACACACACACACACACATAGACACACCCACAATGATCCCGGCCCACATACCTAACCACGACACATCCACTATGCAGGTCTGTGTGCGTATGTGTGGCTGGGCAGTTTGTGGGTGTGGGTGTGGGTGGGGTGGCAGGGCGGCTTCATTCCACTAATGGCATGTGGGTGTGTGTGTGTGGGGGGGGGGGGTACATGTACGATTGTCTGTTTGTTTCTGGGTGTGGGCGTGCGCCTGTGTGTGTGTGGGGGGGTGAGGATGTGAGGAACACCAAACCATGCACATATACGCACAAGCCATACACACGCATACACACACACCCTTCCCGCACCTCACACCAACACACGCGCACACACAAACACACACAACCACACACCCAACTACACATGGACACACCGACCCACATACACACATCCGCACAAACCCATCCACGAACACAGGCAGACACACATACACACACACAGAACCCCCCTCCCCTAAACATTTAACCGTGACACATCCACTGTCCAGGTACGTTTCATTGATGGTATGTGGGTGGGGGGGGGGTGCATGACTGTCTTTTTGGTTCTGCGTGTGGGCGTGCGCCTGTGTGTGGGGGGGGGGGGGGGGAGGATGTGAGGAGCACCAAACCACATATACGCACAAGCCATACACACACACACACTAACACGCACACATACAGACACACCCTTCCCGCACCTCACAGCAACACGCGCGTACACACAAACACACACAACCACACACCCAACTACACATGGACACACCGACCCACCCACACAAAAACACACACATATTTATCCACAGAAACCCATCCACACACACAGGCAGACACACACACACACACACACAGAACCCCCCCCCCCCCTAAACATCTAACCGTGACACATCCACTGTCTAGGTACGTATGAGGGTGTGTGGGCGGGCAGTGTGTGGGTGTGGGTCGAGTGGGGGGCTGTTTGCTTTCATCGAGGGTATGTGTGTGTTTTGTGCATGTGTGTGTGTGTGTGTGTGTGTGTGTGTGTGTTTGTGGGTGTGTGTGTGCCGGGGGGGGCAGGTACAAGGAAATGTGTGTGGGTGTGGGGACTTTGTTGCATGCATAGGTGGTGTTGGTGTGGCTCTTCGTGCAATGTCCTGCAAAAATGGTACGAAATTCGTACAAAGTTCGCACGAAATTCGTACGAAATTCGTGCGAAATCGGTACGAAATTCGTGCGAATTTCGTACGAATTTCGTACGAAATTCGCCCCCAAAGTACCGTGAATACGTACCGTGAATGTGGTTGTTACGAATTTCGTACGAAATTCGTAAGAAATTCGCACGAACTTCGTACGAATTTTGTACGAATTTCAAACAATTTGCATGAATTTGTATCATTTTTCTCCAGAACAAACACACTCAGCCCATAGCACACAGCACAGCAACACCACAACAACACAGAAGAACAACACATTCAGCCCATAGCACACAGCACAGCAACACCACAACAACACAAAAGAACAACACGTTCCGCCCATAGCACACAACACAGCAACACAACAACAACACAGAAGAACAACACAGTGAGGTCATCAGCAACAGTCACCAATGAGGAGCAGCAGACACACGAAGCACAACAAGCAGCAAGCAAAACAGCGATACCAACGGAGCCGAAAAGCAGGCATTACACACACATCATGACAATCAGCAGCAACAAACACAAACGCAGACAGTCACAAACCACAAACAGCACAAAAGTGTTGTCCCACATGATTCAACAACAGGCAGCCAGCCATCCGACCATCCACACCCACCCATAGCACACAGCACAGCAACACAACAACAACACAGAAGAACAACACAGTCAGCCCATGGCACATAGCACAGCAACACAACAACAACACAGAAGAACAACACAGTCAGGTCATCAGCAACAGTCACCAGTGAGAAGCAGCAGACACACGAAGCACAACAAGCAGCAAGCGAAACAGCGATACCAACACTGCCGAAAAGCAGGCATTACACACACATCATGACAATCAGAGACTACGCTACCACGGTGCCCCACAAATTGCCCTACTCCTACCGCTGGACTTCGTTGTGTTCGCGAACGCGTATATGCAGCAAATTCGCGGGAACATCGCAGCATTTTTGCATTCATTTTCGCGCATGCGCGCAGCTCCACCGCATGGCGTGCACTGACACCAGTACCCGGAGCCACCACAAGCCATGGTCCAACGTCCGCATGTCCTAGACCCGCCACTTGTGGAACTTAAACTGCTGCGAGAGGCCAAGTACCATCCCCCCTCCCCCCGGGTGAAACACACGTGACAAACACAATGACACCCCCCCCCCTTCCCACCAAGGCTTGAAGGGGAGGGGGTGCCTGTGCCCATGTCAAAGTGTGTGTGTGTGTGTGTGTGGGATCCCACTTGAGTAAACATGTAGCAAATTTGTTTGTTTCTATGTGTGTACGTGTCATGGTACCCCCCTCCCCTCCCACATTGGTGTCGGTTATTTGCCAAACATGTGTGAATTTTTTACCCAAACCTAGTTTTAGTTTCGTTCTCGGCTAGATGTTCGCGGCTAGAACGAAATTTGGACTTCTAGGGTGTACCAAGGGTGGTGTGTTCGGTTTGCAGGTGCAATAGGGCACCATGTCTTGCCAAATTCGGCTCGGAAGACACCATGGACGGCTGCTGGGATGTGGTGCTCCCAATTGGAGCGATGTATCCACACATTGCAGCCGACCGCCGCATTCCGGACTACGGGTTGCACGGGGTGCTGCGTTTCACTTTTATAATTCGTATGTTGGGAAGTTGAGGTCACCAAGTGCCCTCTTGCGGGCACGCCGCTCCAATTGCCGCGGTGTCACGGGCCCTAGTCCACACATGGACCTCTTGGTGATGTCCCACCTCTCTCGACGGACGTTGTCATCTATGGTACCACAACCTACACACCTATGAGGTGCAGCCAAACAGGATGATGCCGACACCCCCCCCCTTCCCAGCATATTTTTGGCACCCCATACCCCGCACCTGTGCACGTTCTTGGGGTTTCGATGCGCTGAGGCAGTTGAAATTAGCCGGAATATACAAGTGGTTGCGTTGTGCGCTTGGGTTTGCGCCAACTTTTTTCTTAACGGCACCCCGTGTCTTTGCACAAAACAGCGGGTCTGTCGGACGATAGCCCCCCTGTCTTGTGCCACGTGTCTTACGACGGCCGCCTGTCTTGAAGCCTGTGTGCACCCCCTGTCCACGTACAGCCCCCTGTCCTGAAACGTGTCTATGGCACCTGTCTTGTATTAGCACCTTCGTCGTCTTTGCAATGCCGGAAGTGGACAGCGTTGCCAAGGGGTGGATTGGCAGCGTGGGGGCCAAGACGGGGGCAGCGGTGGTCCATGCCGCCAAAATGCCCGCACAATGCATCCTCGCAAGGGAGAGTATGCAGGTGCAATGCGATGGTGCAACGGTGGATGTCAAGATGCTGCCCGCGTTCATCGCCAAGCCATCCCCCGGGTGCTTCAGCGACGTCATCCACGACATTCTCGAAGGGAACCCAGATCTGGAGCCGGTGGTGGTACGGCCCAATGGTGAAGACGTGGAGCACCTATTTGAGTATGCCCAAGCTAACGTGGATGGGGATGCCCGCCAGGACACGGTGTACCTGGAGAACGTGGATGACGACAGGTGCCTGAACCTCGGAGCAGATGCCCCCCAAGGGGCCTCTCGGAAAAACACAAAATGGCAAAGACCTTTGCACCACCGCCTTTGCATGTCCATGGAGAGAGATCCAAGTTTGTCAAGTCCCGTGTACTCCCTCCGAAGTGACTCCCCTCACCAATGGGGTGAACATGGGCCAGGAACAACGTCCGCTCGGCTATGGGTGACACACAACCACCACCCCATTACCATCCCCTCTCTACCACCACCACTACTTATTAGTGCGTCCGACGACCGTGTCAAGGGGGTAGACGGTACCACACCGTTAGAGGCACATGGTGAGGACTCGGATCCACGTTGGCTGAACGTTCTCGCGCAAGGATCAATCAACATCATCGACGAGCTACGACAAGAGGTCCAGGGGACCCACAAGAAGTTACACTAGGAGACCGTCGCAGCGAAGCCCCCTCATCAAGATCTGTATCTTGACGACGTGCCTCGGCAGAGGAAATGACAACTCTTTCCCATGGTTACACGGGTCCTTTACCACACGTTCGCGGGTTTGCCATGAAGCAACTTGACACGGTGCGAACGTCCTTTGCGGGTGACCAAAAGCAGCTCCACCTTTTGTTCGTCAAGTTGGTGCGCCTTCCCAATGAATCACCGGGGGGTTCATGGTGCAGTTCAAAGACGCCTTGTTCGTGAACCGCGATCATCCTCACGTCTTAGAATTTGGTTGTTGGGTCACATGCGGCGGATAGTACAACGAACGGGTACTTCGTCCCATTCAGTTGTGGAGTTTTGCTGCAGCCATGGAACACGTTGCCATTCCTCATGGTGGCCGGCGAGTCGGTGATTTGCCCATCCGACTGCATTGTTCGCCTTTCTGGGAAGCGGAGAGGTATGTATGAGCCGCTGTTCCTCATTGTTATGCGCTTTGGGACACATCGTGTGACCCACCGTGCCGGATATCCAGTTTTGCCGCCCCTTGATTGCACCATGGCCCCTCCGCTTGACAATCTTGGTCAAGTCGGACCATGCACAGGATGCAACAAGAAGAAAAGCGCCATCAAAAGGTCCCCTTGCACGCTATGTCAAGAAGAGCTGGTGTGCTGGTGCTGCTCCCGGGCTGGTACATGTTGTGGGGCGTGCCGCACCAACCCAGGTGGGCACTTGGAATTCAAGGCCAAGACGGTCACCGACACCCCGAGTCTACCGGGTACGGCAAGCTTCTTCATGTTGTGCGACGAGAATACCCACCTGTACTTCACGGTGGTTGACATGCCTCGGGCAGCCACGGAAGTGGGGAGCATGGGGGACGTTGCACCCAGCACTGAGCATTGTGCATTGCGTTACTTTTGCCATGGCAACTCCATCATTTCCACCGGTTTCGACACCGTCCTCGCCACCGTTCACGGCCCCCCCGGTGTGGGTATCATGCTTCGCAACGTACAGTTTGGGGGCTTTGCAATCTGCTCTCCTCCTGATCCGCAGTTCTCAGCCACACGCGCGCCTGTCTTGTGTGCACGCTTGTTCCCCCGCAAATGCTTCTCTTCAATTATCACATTTTGCGGTACTACGGCTAGATCACCCCACGGGAAAAACAATCCTCAAGGCTTGCCAAGGTGGCAACAACAAAGAAGGGGAACCGGGCCCAGTCTTGCAGCGATGACAGCGACACGGAGGATGCAGCACACTTGACGTGTGTCTGTCAGCAGGTGCACGACCCAGAGAACTCTCACGCTGCGCACGGCGCGCGTTTGCTAATGTTGTTTGCGATCCGTGCGTTGCGACAACCGCCTACGACAGGCATCAAGAAAGCCCCCTGTCCCGCGACAACCCCTCACGACAGCCCTACCGATAGCCCCCCTGTCGGATGACAGACCCTGTTTTGCACCCTGTCTTCATGCCGTGTCCCAGGATAGCCCCCCTGTTTGGTGCCCTGTCCTGAGTCCCTGTCCTACGACATTTGCCTATCGCAGTCCCTGTTATGCCCCCGTGTCCTTACGTGCTCTCTCACTTCAGGCCTCACTGAATGTTCTTCCGGCCATGGACGTGACAATCCCTGTCGCCCCCAAAGTTCGCCGTTTCCTTCCGTTCGTCGGCAACAAGGATGAGGGGAATAAGGATGCGGGGCAGAAGGATGCGGGGCAGAAGGATGGGGCGCCGTAACCTGCCCCCTCGTGGCATTTCCCGCTCATATGGGGCGAGGAGACCACGGACCCGGTGCCGTGCGGCAATGCAGTGGTACGGGCACCATCGGATGCCACGTGGGACTCGAAGGGGGTGGCTATGTACCACAGGACAGCCGTCATAAACTTATGCGACGGCGAGAGCGATCTCAGGCCGCGCGACGTGAAGATGCCCATTGCGGTCAACAGCCCTTCCTGGGACGGAACTAGTACGCTCGGAGCGGTGGTGCGCCGCACCACTCCGGTTCGCAGAGGGGTAAAACACAGATCAAGGAGTGATTCCTCGTGCAGGCCCCTGTGAACTACACATGGAACCACAGCCCTTGGACCAACGTGTCGAAGTTCACGACCATGGGGGGGGGGGCAGTTGCCGACCAGGTGCGCACGTCGTTGGAGAATGAGTTCCGGTCACGGGAACGAGAGGCGGTGCAAGTCAAGTCGAAGAAGTCGGAGTCCCAAGAGGCAGGGGATACGGACTCGGACGTACACCCCACAAAAAAGCGGAAAACCACTAGGGGCCTCTTGGAGGAGCTGATGTTGTTGCCGAGGAGCGACACAAGGGCAGAGCAATCACCAGCCCCCACACAGGGGCCTACGTCCATGGAGATCACGGCGCTCAAGGAGGCACATGCCACGGAGGTCCGTGCACTCAAGAAGGACCACCAAACGGCCTCGAAGGAGGAATTTTTTGAGGAGCGCCGCAAGCATTCCACAAGCGCGAGGAGGTCGTAGGCCCTTTGAAGGAAGCGCCCGAGCAGGCCAAGAAGACAGCCGGGGAGGCCCAGGTGGAGGTCTCGGACCTCTGCAAGTCAACCAGAAGAAGGCTCTCTGGGTGGAGCTCGAAGGCCGGCTCGCCCTAGGACAGAGCTTGGACACCCTGAAACCGCAACTCGATGCACAGAAGGAGATGACAACACAGTGGTGCGAACTATATCAGTCCATGGCAGCGAAGGGCAGTTCCACCCAGTCCCAGTCACAGTCCCAATAAGCCCAATCCACTCCAATGCAAGGTTGTCCCTTTTGGGGTTTTTCAGCATCGGCACTGTCCCCTTCCCTCCGGGAACACTTCGCAGGCACCCCGTGTCTGGGGTTTTGATAGCCTCTTTACGATATCGGGAGTTCACCAACCCTCTCACTGTACTGGGGGGGGGGGGTGTCATTGCATCGGTCGCAGTATAAATGAGTTGCACTGAGTGTGCGACAAATTTTAATGTGTGTGCCTGATTTTCTTTTTAAATTGTATCAGTTGGTCATCAAGTGGCTCCCCTGTGTGAGCCTGATATACATTTTCTTCCTTTTGTTGCAGAGGTTGCCCGATGCTTAGCCGATAGCAGAATTCGTTGTGCCACGGTGCTCAGTTTCTTTTAAAGACCATAGAAGCAATATGAACCGAACTTGAGTTGCAATGTGCTAGTGAAGCACGGAATCACATTCCATGCGCCATGCAATGGAATGTCCGCAGCACTGATGTTTGCAGTGATTACAATGGAGGAAAGGTGTATGCCACCGTAATGCAAGATGGGGGTGGAATTGTGGTTCCGCTAAATCAACCGAGAATGAAGGTGATGGGATAGCACGACAGGATTACGAGACGGGGGTCAGGATAGGGGTATCATGACAGGTTACCAAGACACGCACTAAGACAAGGGGCTGTCCGGCGACAGCCCCCCCGTCTTAGTACCTGTCTTGGTAACTTGTCTTGACACAGACCCCTGTCATGACCCCTGTCTCATTAACCTATCTTGAACAGGGTGTGTGAGACACTTATGGGTTTGCTTTCCTGCTGCATGGTGTTGCATTGTCTATTGGCAAGAAAATGGCCTTTGGGAGCCTGTCCGAGATTCTTGACACCATGTGCTCTAGTCAGGCCAAGCTCCACTTGCCAGCTAGTCGGACTTTGTCCAACCGATGGTGCCATGAGCGCTTGTGCATGCTGGAGAAACCCACCAAGATCATCAGGGGCACCAAGGGCCATCGCACCCTGTGGCTAGAGGGGCAGTTTGAGAACTGCGATGAGAGTGAGGAGGAGGCTGTTTTGTTGGTGGGCCAATTCTGAATGATGAGAATTTCTGTCCGCAACTTGGACAAACTCCCGAGAACATGTAGGAGGGCCACCCCACGACGGGTGCGCCAGGCCCTCATCCCATATTGGTCGAAGCCGGTGGTGTTCAAGCCGAATGTGGGACGGGCTGGTTGCGGGGCCCTATTCAGTCTCCGGGACGTGGTAGAGCAACGTGTCAAGACGTGCAAAAACACTAAGGCCGCGTACCTCCGAAGTTTCGTATTGTCATTTGCGTGGATGCCACCCCTTGTTGGAAGGCAAGTGCCACACGTGGGTACGTGTACATCAACTTAGCAGATAGTACACGCAGCGCGGGGAGGCCTAGTTTGTGGTCCACGTGGTAACGTTCGATGGATCAGATGATGCCGACCCCTTGCGTCTAGCCGACAAATTGGGGCAACTAGATGCCCGGGTGGTTGAGCTACAACGCGATGGGATTGCCACCCCCACCGTGACCGTCGAGGTGGAATGTTTCTTAGCGGGAGATCGGAAAGGGATGTGCGCTAGGCACACGAAACTTAAGTGCCGTTGTTGGCATTGTGACATCGCATTCGGGAATTTCACAGGTGACAACCTTCGCCCCAGTGATGTTATAATTTCCATCCGATGGGGGGATGTCCTCCGCTCCATACCCCCAACACGTCGTGTTGGAGCCATTCTGCAGGATTTCACAAGCCGGTGCCCTCCGCCCTTTGCTGCGGAGTGCAGTGCAATCTGTGATGCAAGCAGCTAGCCACGTCCCGTCCGAAATCAGGGACGCACCGCGGCCCACTAAGGACGGTAATTTTGATTTAGCGGGGGGAAGGTGGTTTGCCCGACATTACGCGAAGCACGCAAAAGTTGTGCATGCATGTGGGGCCTCAAGAGCGTGTGATTGTAGGCGGAACAAGCATCCCCGTGCATGCCGTGATCCAGCGCATGCTCCTAAGTTTGTGGTATGTGGAAAAGTGTCGGTCGAACAACGTTGGTTTGACCAATAAAGAGGTGGAGTCCTATAGGCGGGCTGTGGGGCAGTTTGCCAATGATTGACATGCGTTGCAGTGGCAACCCACAGTGTGGGTACATTGGACATGTGTCCGTTCTGGGTGGTTTGCGGCTGAGTACCGCAATTTTTATATTTTTTCAGCATCTGCACCGAAAGGCGAAACGTGGAGTTCAAGATGGACGTCCGCCATTCATTTCCAAGTTATACAAAATATCACGCCCCTATGTTCGTGCACGGGCATTCACCCACGTACTACAGCTTGATGCTGTTGACGTGGGCTTGCACATGTGGCATGCGTTGCATGACACGAAGGACAAGAAGCGACACATCGGACGACAAAAGGCATAAGGAGATGAATGAAATCTAAAATGTTGTGCTGCGACAGGGCTGTGGGACAGGTGCCGAGACAAGGGGCTGTGTTAGGACAGGGGGTCGCGACAGGTGTCAAGATAGGGGGGTGTCGTAAGACAGCTAAACCAAGACCGGGGGGTTGTCGTGAAGACAAGGGCTGTGTTGGGGCTGTCGTTGGATTTTATGAAATGGACACGGCGCGTGCGCACATGGCGGCACCGCCGTCCACGGGTCCCCTTGGCATAGGGAACATGTTTTAGTACCTAAAAGTAATAGGATGTAAGGGGGTATGGTGGAGGAATACACCACTTTTTTGGGGGGGGGTGTGGGCCACATCCTGTGTGGCTGCACCTCATAGGCGGCCACGCAGAAGACTTAGGCCCCCGCTATTGGGCAGTGAATGGCTCATTACACTGGCGACAACATGAAGACTGTGCACTAGTTGGCGGGGGGGAGGGGGGGCTTGGTGGCTACTTTGTGTGATGGCAAAGGTGGTTCTACCATGATTGCTCCCGAATGTGTGTATGTGACCCATGACCTATGATTGGCGGTGTGGTGCACCACCATGGCTATCAGGGGTAATGAGAAATCAAGTTTTGATCGCGGATAGGATGCCTAAGAAATGGCTACCATTGCCAAGGCGAATGAATGCATGCGAACTGAATTCCAATTGTGGTGCGGTAAATTGTTGCTTATCGTTCGGGGCACAGAGCGCGGTACCAAAAGCTGCAATAACTTCGCGATTTCTTGAGGGACGTCCTTGGAGCCCAATGGACCGCTACGGAAGGTACCCCAACACTTATCCATGTGCAAGTACCGCTTCCACATGGCGAGGGAATCCAACTAGAACGCACCCAAGAGCAGAGAGCCTAGATACAATACTGGGCTATGCGCAAAGAAGGCTCGTCTCTCCGCACCACCCTCTACTCCAATCCGCTAACCGCCATGAAGGCACCGGGAACCATCATGTTGGAACGATGGCGTGCCCCGTCAGCCTCTCCCCCCCCGTCGCAACCCATGTGGTGGACCACAAAGGCAATAGGTACTTTGCCAATGGTTGCGACTCGTTTGTAAAGGTTGCCCTCATGTGGGGAGCCACGCCCCCCCAATTGCCTATGGCAGGGCCGGCCCATCGTGCCATATTCATCGACGGCACGACCGTTTGGAAACATCCTTATGTTCATTTCACATTGGGTGATCTAACGGCATAGGTGCGCATCTGGTTTCATGGGCTTTGTTGCATGGTCTCGAAAAGGCAAAACTTCTTGCCGACATGTGCAGAGCGGCACACATGGAAACGCAAGTGCGCCATTTTGTTACACAATATGGAATCAACGACCGGGGGGGTTGTTGTAGGATGGTGGAGTGCTTCATTGTGACCGATGCCAAGGCCCAAGTTGCCGTTGCAAATTGCAAGGGCCGGAAGGCAACAAGTGCCGCAGCGGCAATGTGTTGGGTGTGTGGGAAAGCCCTCCGAGCATGTTTGGCTGATTTTGCGATTGGGACAAGTCGCATAGCCGATTTGTGGGGTTGTTATAGGCAGGTGCTCGCCGACATCCCCCCCGGGAACCGTGGCCCTGATTTACCTTTGCATGGGTTGCAACGATTGGTGTTCACTGGGTTGCATGCCCCGACAAATGCGTTGATCGAGGAGCATTCGTCGTTGCGCACGCGGGCAGTTGAGTGATGCAAAGTCTTTTGCGGGAGCCACGGGTGCAGCTGCGTAGTGTTGCCGGGCATGATGCGTTTGAAGCGAACGCGGAGGCAAAAAAAAAAACAAGTTGCTGTGCAGGCCAGTGGTGCCATGTGGTTGCTACTCCATTGTTGGTGGGTAGGGTTGATTGCCCAGTTGCGTGCAGAGGGATTGTTGCAACAACCCGTGGGGCATGGGAGATTTTCATGGACAACGGTTTCTACAAAGTGGGTTGGGGTGTTTGCCCGTTCCCACAATTTGGCATCCTCTTTTGCGGAGCGATTAACCCATGGTGACGTGGAGCAACTCTGCACCCTTACTTGTGAGATGGGGGCCGCCCATCGTGCCCTACTGTTGCCCATAACCCTGCGGTCGCACATATTTGTTGACCACCTTGTCGAGTACCCGGCCACCCTTGTGGCGTTGGTGAGATTTGGTGCGTTTAGGGGGGAAGAGAGGCACAAAGTTTTCAAGGTGGAAATCCGACGGAGATCTTTCAAAGCGGGGCGGCGAAGAGGATGGACGGCCGGGGGGGGGGGGGGGGGCTTTTGAGGAAGTCATATGCGGAGGTTATCCGCGATGACAATTTGGACCAGGGGCTTGGGCACACGGGGTTGGCTATGCGGCTAAGGCATCGACAAAGCAAGCCCTCTACATCTCTTGGGATGCTTTTATCTCAAAAAATTGATCACATATAATGCCTATCATATAATGCTGCTAGTGCATGATTGAGGCACCGTGTGAACATGTAGTGTGTACGCCAATTGCACGTTTTGTGCAACGATTATTTTTTGTATGTGCCGAGAGAAACACCCCCCTAGGTTTACAAAGGGGCACCTAAAAGGGTGCGCAATCGCCGTAGGACCACGTAAACTTGCGTTTGTTGTGCGACGTGATGGCAGTACACCAGTGCCTCGGCTCATGTCACCCTAACCTTCTTCCATATCACAGCCACATGTGTCCATATGCAGCTGTCGTCCGGGAAACTTTCGCTCAACGTCGCGTGACTCAAAATGAGAAGCACCTGTGGTCTTGTGCATTGATGCGTTGCAGGGATGCGAAGCGTTTGTTTTCCAAGGTTGGCAAACAACAGTAAACAGTGGTCGGTCACCGTGTGGTAAAAGACGGGTTACCATAAAGTAAATTTTTCTTACCGTCTGGTAAGTAACCCTTCACCACGCCGTAAAATTTTCGTTACTGTACGATAAATCTAAGTTTACCATACGGTGACCCACACTTTACCGCGGTAAACAGCCAAAATGCACGAAGAGCACGGGAAAAGGGCATCATGGGCAGGTGAACGGGTGAAGCGATTAGTTTCCCCAACTTGGGGGTAACCGTGGAATTTTCTAGCTTGAAGCACCCAACGGATAGGACAAAGTCCCTTGGAAGCGTTTTTGTGAGAAATATGGCACGCAGTCATAAAAAAAGGATGTGTCAACTTCAATTGCTAATATGGAGGCGGGGGGCAAGCTAGCTTACCGGGGCTTACCGGGCTCTTAGAAGTCTGAAGTTATCGGCGCAGATACACAACTGGGGCTAGTTGTGGTCAACGGATACATGTGATGAAAGGCAATTTTGTACGAAAGAATGTGGTCCTAGTTGCTCCATACAAAAAATTTCGTTCCCAATCTTTTCTTGGCAATTAGCTCAGGCCAGCCGCGGCGTATTGCAGTAACTGTACGACGAAGCACATCGCAAAATATAACAACACCACATGGCATGACACAACATAGCAGGCCACAACGCATCATATCACATGACATCTGGAGAAATTACAACACAAGACACCACAACAAAGCCTCAATACACCACAACACTGTACCGTTTGCAAATCGCACTTTTGAATGAACATGTGCACGTTACTAACTTATGGCGTGTTTTCCCCGCTATTCCATGCTTATTTCCTTGTTTGCCGTGCTTACTTCCCCACAAATTAAAGGAAAAAAACATGCAAAATGTAGGTCGAGTGGTTGCTATCGCCGCTTAGATTCGCAAAAAATTGTTGAATTCGCGCGCATATTCGCATGTTTTGTGTGCATGGCTCATTAGCATTGGCATGTAATTCCCATTTGCTCAAAAATCGCATGAAGCTCGCGCTAATATGCGCAATGTTTTTTAAGTTCAGCACTATTCCATGCCTTTCTCCCGCTGTGCTGCTCCGATTTCTCTTTCCATGGCCCTCTCGCAACATGGTAGCGTGCCCATCCAGGCGCCAACACCCACACCCACTTCCTGCCCTAGAGACCTACGTTAAATCCAATATTGTTAATTTTCATTTTTGATGTATGAAAGGGGGTAAATATTAACCTGGAAAATTTTAAGACTTTAACCCAATTGTAGCTCGTTTGCACCGCTTTGCATGTGCGCGTACCATGCCCACTTGAAGTGTTTGGGTGGTCAAAGGGTGCCCAACAAGTTGCTACAGGGGTTGCATAGTCCTATAGGTGGTGATGCAGCTTCACACTTCCCTCTCCGGTCCCCCCACTCACTCCACTCCCAACCTCCTTCTTCCCTTGTGTAGCTATTGTTATGCCTTTCTCTTGGGACACACTTCTCGAGCTTAGTATGATGCTCACGCGTTTGAGTGGGGCCATGAGTTTGCGGGACCCTTTGCTCTCACAATCCCTTGGTGAGTAGGTGCCCTCATCCCCTTTGGCCAAGACCCTGTGGTACGAGGCCACCGAGGTTGCCAACTCCCGCTCATCCGCAACAAGCAACTGGAGGCCGTGAAGCAATATGCTTCCGTTCTCTTCCCCGCACCCGAATTGATCGGGTTACTTATGGACTTGAATGTCCCCAAGGGCGGCTTCGTGCATGTGTCGGCGTTCATGACGCGCCGGGGGGCTGCGTACACCGCCGCAATGGGCCTCCTATTCCCCCGCCGCATCCCTTTAGGTGACCGCTTCAGGGACACATGGAAGGAGTTGGTCAAGCCGCTTGCCCTAGATCTACCAGTGTCTGTGGTGGATCCCCTCATAAGCGGCTGCTCTTGGCCGTTGTAGTTGTGGTCCCGCTACATCCAATCACATGCACCCCTTGCGGACACCATTGATTGGAAGCGGCCCCTCACTTACCTCCTCCTTGCCGATGCCTACCCGTGCGCCGGTGGAAGTTGGCCCCAGCTTTCCATTGGGCTCCGCAAACACGGCGCACAGGGCCGCACACCCGCCTACTTACGGGTGATTGGCATGGCCCTATGCGGGGATGGGGGCGTGGCCGCGCTAGCGACAAAATAGTCCAAGAACTTGCGGGTATACAGTGCTTTTTGCGTTCGTTGATTTTTGGAAAGTTTCAATCCATTTGTAGGTTAATTTTAACGCCGGCGACTTTCAATATTTATCATATTGATTAATATTAGATGGTTAAATATTAACCTCGCAAATATTATTTTCTGAATGTGAAAAATTAATTTTTTTGCTTTTTTTCTGTAGATGAGCCACATGGAGCAACGCCTGCCAACTCTGGGATCTCTAGCAGCTCCAGCGGTTCCGGCCCCGGCTCCACTACCACCACCACCACCAGCGAGAGACCCCCCGCCCAATCAACGGGGAGCGGAGTCAAGCGGCGACTCCTCTCACCGGCGGCGGGAGCGCAAGGAGAGGAAGAAGGACAAGAAGCCAGAGAAGAGAAGAAGGAGAGAGAGTCAAGGTGACAACCAGGACAGCGGGGGGAGGGGGCCGCCAGGTGGAGGGAAGTCGGGAGGTGGTGGTAGACGAGGGGGGGGGGTGTTGGAGGGTGCGGAGGGGGACGTGGTGGAGGCTTCCCCCCCCCCCAACCCCCCCCCCCCAAACGAACCCTCCACCATTAGCTCCTAAAAGCCGTGGGGCCCACTTGTGCTGCCACCCGCAAGGCCGCATTAGTGCCGAGGTCGTCCCAGGCCGCCCAAGAGGGCTGCGCAAATAACCAACCCTTGTTCGCAGGCGCGTCCCACGCGCATATAATTATTGAGTGGGTCTTTGGCCGCCACGTGCGGTGCCCAATTCGCCGGCACGGCGACAACAAAGGCACTCGGCGGCGGGAGAGAGAGCGAGGGAGCGCCTGGACCTGGTGCCCTCTCCCTGGGGAGCCCCTTACCCCAGTGCCGTAGGGTATGAGCGTCAGGTTGCTGAGCTCGCTCATAATGTGCGGCGACCCGCGAGGTGTGCGGTTCGGGACGGCACATTTCCACGTGGCCCTCGAGCATTGGGTCACGATGGGATGGTGCCGCTAGTGGCTGCAGGGGAAGGGTCTACTTTGCGGTTTCCTGGGCTGCTCTGCTGGACCCCCCACGTCCCGTGTATGACCCCGGCGCCCAGCACTAGTACGATGCGTCGGGGGGCGGCATGCGGAACACCACCACCACGTTTGCCAAGGCGGCCGTCCCTGCCGGAGCCACCCCCCCCCCCCCGCGCCCGCCGACATCTTGGAGGATCTCGTGGAGGCCCTGACGGCCTCCACACACTTTCGGACAGCGATGAGTTTGTCCAGGCGCCAGGAGCGCCGACAATTTTTGGGGAATGTGCGCTTTTTTGTTAGTTAATATTTCCCCTTTTTTGGGCTAGTGGAATTCCCACATAACCCTTTGTGTTCTCGGGGGTCCCCCAAAAAGGGGACAAAAATGGCCCGTGCCGGGCCGCTAGAAAAAGGCGCATGGGGGCGCTCCCTAAAGGCAGCCCTTGAAAAATGTTTTGGGTCTGTAAGGACCGCCGTGGTCTACACTAATTATGCACCCGGGTCCGGCTTATTTCTTGACTTCACACTATGTGTCGACAAACGAAACCAAGTACGCTGTGATATGACAATGATCTATCGATTGGGCAATGTAACACCGAGAAGCAAGGAACCCAAAGTACTAGCGGCATGCATTCTATTGCAAATAAGCAAATCAGAAAAAATCATCATGCAATTCGGCTAGGAACATAGTTCCGCGGCACGACGTTCGACTGTGGGGACAAACATGCATAATGCAAATGGGGGAGGTTGAAAGAATGCAAAAATGCATGCTACAATCCTACATTGTACCGTAAATCAGAGGGACGCACGAGACACTTCCGCTGTGATGTACAAATACAAGGATGTGGTTGCTGCTTGAATGGGTGTGGGAGTATGGAGTGGGTGTGGGATTATGGAGTGATGTGGCTATCTCCATGAGCGCAGCGACAAACTATGATGACCTTGATTTGGGCAACAATGTTTGATTGCAGCATCGAAGCATAAAGTGTGGCATGCTCCAATGGATTCTTGATACCCCCCCATCGCATATAGCAACGGCATACAAATGGGAATAGGAAGTCCTATTTCATTGGAGTGAGTTAGCATCCGCATGAGGTACGATTTGCACAGCAGGAATATTGAAGAAGTTGCGGGAAATTGCATTATCCTGGTGGAGGTGATGATCCTTAGGGAGGTTGGCACTTTGAGGGCTTGTCTCAACATCGTCGCTGCTACTTGGGAAACTTCGATCATCATCATTCATTTGCCACTTTGTAAACGTTGAAAGTTCCTTCTAAAGGTGAAGAGCTGCACGGGACGCCTGAAGAATGTCCAACAGGAGTCCACGTACAGTTGAGCCATTTGGTTAAAGCATTAAAAGGCGCTAGGCTTCCGACCTTACCAAGAAAGGTGGCCCATGGGTCCGGGGACCTGAAGAGGAAAATTATTTCCAAGTACTCAAGGAAAAGATTGCTAGCGCAAGGTGCTTGGGAGTACCAAGACCTCATGGGAATATCATTCTTGCTAGTAATTCCTGCAACCCGGAGGAGGGGGGATACTATAACAATGGCAACTCCTCTAGCCAAAAGAGCGCACCGCCGTGATGGCGAAGTACATTACCCAAGGGGTGAACAAGGATGGCACGCTCAAGCACAAACCACTGCTTGCTAACGATATGGGCTGGTTAAAACTGAAGAGGATGCAATTGGAAGCAATAGGTTGTTGGTGTTCGCAAGCGATAACGGTGGGACGAAAAGAGCATTTGCCGTGGGAAAGAAACCCTTTGTGAATCTGATTTTTGCTGCCTGATTTTGCAAACCTGATTGTCACCGAAATATAGCTCTCCCTCCAACTCAAAGCGTTCTTTCTTTGCATCTCAACAACGGTAGACCTTTGTGATATGACTCGATCGGTTGCACAGCTCTTGGATAGGAGCTCTAGGCATAGCAACTTGAGTCGTTCAAAAAAATAAGAGCGTACAAATTGTGTAGCATTCTGGACCAATGACGGCATAAAAAAATCCCCTTACTCTTTGGGAGGTGGGGGCGTAGCGAGACCTTCCCAAGTGTAGCCAAAGCGTTGACGGGGACAATGGCCGCATGAAATTATTCCATTTTATTTTTTTTCGACGGAACCATTTGTGCAATTGTATGTAGCATTATGGAGATTCTTAGATGCTGCTGTTGTGGCAACAACGCCCTGTGGTTCGCGTAGCCGAGCCACCCGCTACAAGACGTGCACACAAAGTGGTACTGGTAGTTGGATACTCATGGGATATCCTGACAACATGCAAATCATCTTGTTCGGTGGCCTCCCAAAAGAGCCAAAGAAAGGTCTCGCCGTGCCTGCCCTCTCTTTCACCCATATGTGCATCGGCATACTCACATCATCACATATTGTTCAAAAGCAATGTACGTATTGAAACCAAAAGCCATTCCCATATTTTGTACCACCACAGCCTCCGGCTGCAACCAAACCATATTTGTTCCCACCAAATGCACAGGAAACAAAGTTTTACTTTTTCGTACTGTGGTTGCGTTCGATTTCACATGTCGATATATCTGTTGTGACTTATGATAGTCGGGACCACTACACGGTTCCACTAAGCCGCTGCTGCTCTATCGACGCCCGTGTACGGACACACAGGGACTATGGGGCTCACTGCACTATGTGTGTTGTGCTGCACAGCAGCAATTTGTGTGTTGTGCTGCACTTCTTGGTGTTGTGCACTAAATTGCACTGTCTGTGCCGTGCTTAGCTGCATTGCATGCGCTAGACCAGGCGAACTAGTAACACATTGTCTCGCCCTGCAGGGGCATCGGGTAGTGGAAGTCCCGAATTGCACCGCACACTGCTTGTGAGTAGTGGGCCGTGGAATTCGTGAAAGGCACCACCCAACTTTCTGTGGGCAGTGGTGCGTGCAACTCCTGCAACACACCGCCCGACCGCCGGCGGAAATTAGGCCGGAGAACTCTTGCAATACACCGCCAGACTACCTATGGGTAGTGGGCAGCCGAACTCTTGTAACTCAACACCACACCGCTTGAGGGGAATGCCAGTGGAACTCTTGAAATGCACCGCCTCACTGCCCGGGGGCAGTTGGCCTCGGAAAACATGCCAATCACTGCCTCGCCGTCTATGGGCGGGTGGCAAAGCAACACCTGCAATGCCCCGCCATATTACCTATGGGTGGTGGGCAGCCGAACTCTTGTAACTCAACGCCACACCGCTTGAGGGCAATGGCAGCAGAACTCGTGACCTGCACGCCTCACTGCCCAGGGGCAGTACGCAGTGGAAATCCTGAACATCACTGCCTCACTGTCTTTGGGCAGGTGGCAATGCAACACCTGCACTGCACCTCCATACTGGCAGGGAGCAACGGGCATTAGACATCGTGCTGAGCTTACAGTAGAACTCTTGCGATGAAACGGCACACCACTTGGGGGCTATAGACAGTGGAAATCTTGTAGTGCACCGCTCCACTGCCTCTGGGCAGTGGGTAGCGGACCTCTTGCAATGCATTGCCACACTACCTTGGGGCAGCTGGGAGTGGAACTCTTGCCATGCACTGCCACACTACCTAGGGGCGGAAGGCAGTGGAACTCTTGCTTTTTACCGCCACACTGCCTGGGGGCGATAGGCAATGGAGCTGTTGCAAGTCACCACCACACAACGCAGGGGTAGTGGGCAGCAAAACTGCATCAATGCACCGCCCTACCGCTTTTGGGCAGGGAGCACTGGAACTCCTTCAATACGCAGCCACATTGCCACAGAGCAATTGGCACTGCAACCTGCACTGCACCGCCCCACTGCTTGCGTGCCCTGGACAGAGGAACTCATGCAATGGTCCCCAATGCAACAGCGCACCGGGACCACATTGAATCCATGCCCCCTTCGCATGAGCGCATTGGGGCCCCAGTGAACTCATGGCCCCGCTACATGAGTGCATTGGGGCCCCATTTAAATCCGGCCTGCTGTGCATGAGTGCACAAGGGCCTCGTGCAAACCATGGCCCCCGTGGAGAAGCACACTAGGGCCTAGATGAAATCATGGCCTTTGTGCATGAGCGCTCCGGGTCTTTGTTGACCTATTGACCCATGTGCATGAGAGCAAAGGGGCCGAATCGAAATCTTGGCCCCTTTGCGGGAGTTGGCAGCGTCCCACGGTGTAGGCCCACAAGCTGGGGCGACGTGTACTCTTGTGCGGTGGGCGGTCGCTGCCTATGGACCACCTGCGGGGGATAACCACCCTCAAGCGGTGCGGGCCCACTAGTTTCGGGGATGGGGAGTGGTGCCATGTCAGTGCTCACTTCCTATAGAGTGCCTTGGGGCGATGACAGCCCCCAACGGTGTGGGCCCTCTGGCTGTTGGGACGGGGAGGCCTGCCAAATCGGTGATCACTGCCTATGCAGCGCACCAAGGGCATGGCAGCCCCCAACGGCGTGACCCAAGTCCCCGGAGGACGGCGAGTCCTGCCTCGTCGGTGTTCGGTACCTATGGAGCGCTTGCGGGGGATGGCAGCCCCCAACGGCGCGGTCCCACACGATGGGGGGATAGGGAGTCCTACCCTGTTGGTTGTGGCTGCATGTGAAGCGCCTGCAGGGGATGGCAACACCCATACGGCGCAGGACCACTGGCCGGCGGGATGAGGAGTCTTGCCCAGTTGGCGGTGGCTGCCTATGGACCGCGTGCGTGGGATGTCAGCCCCGAAGCGGTGTGAGCCCAATGGCTCGGGGGACGGGGAGCCCTGCTCAAACGGTGGTCCCTTGCTATGGAGGGCCGTAAAGGGACGGTAGCCCGCGGGGCCTCCGGCTAGAGGGAGGGAGAGTCCTGCCCAATCGGTGGTTGCTGCTTGTGGAGCGCTTGTGGGGGGTGTAGCCCCCAACTTGAGTCTTATGGGCCACATGTGAGTGTGTACTCCAGTGTGGTCATTCGTACTCCAGACTAACATGACCCTCTGAAAGGATGTTTATCAATTTGGACACGCCATCGCCGCAAGTCTCACAGGATTTCATGGATTACAAGGTGCTGTGAATAGCCAATGCCTTCCGTGAATGCAGGCAGAAAACAGTGTACATACCAGAGCACACAACATGTATGTAGCCATTGAGGCAGCACAGCAACTTTTGGCATCATGAATTTTCGGACCAAATTGACGGGTGTGGTACCTTGTTTGATGAAAACCACCAGATGCCAACGGTGCGGGCCCATGGGCAGTGGTGACGGGTAGTCCTGCCCTTCCCGTGGTCACCGCCTATGGCGATCTTGCACGGGATGGCCGCCCCAAAACGTGCGGTCCCAGTGGTTAGGAGGACGGGGAGTCATGCTCACTCTGTGGTTGCTTTTCTAGGAGGATCTTCGGGGAGTCGTGGCCGCGTTTGTTGCGCCCCTGTAGAGTGGTCTTTTCCATTTGCTCACTGGCATTTGCTTTCTTCTGACCGGTCCCTGCCGCCACACGTCCGTTAGGACACGCTGGTATGGGCATCCGCTTCTACCAGTATTGGTAATGTATAAGGCCACCACCCCGGCATTCACATCAGAGAGGGCCTCCGGGAGGGATAAGAGCCCCCGATCCCCCCATGGTAGCTCCCATGGTGAGCGCAACACCAGAAGGCGCATGTCTACAGGGTAACAATTTGCGCTCTATAATTATGAAACATAATGCAGTACCGCATTCAATCATGTTTTCGCCCCCCACAAAGCCGGACTCAACCGGCCGCGACGAGGCAGCACACACCGATTCGGGCGTTCGTATTTGCAGGCCACGCCTTGTCGCATGTGGGCGGGCTTAAAGTGCCCAAGGGGGCCTTGGGTTTCGTGCTTGGTTGCGAGGTAAGCCGTGGCAATTAAAGGGATTGGTGCCCGCGCCACGTTTGAACCGGGCCCGCAAGAACTGCTACCGCTACCCCGGGGTTATGACCCCCGGTCGTGCCTGCCTACTTTGACTGTTTGCAAACTCCCCACAGGGCGTAGTAGGCGCCCGGGGAGGCGACCACCAACTGGGTAGAACTCCTCCTACCCCGAACCAAAAGGCCCCCGTCGCTAGGGGCTGCCGTCCCCTTCAATTTGCATAGGCAGTGACGACCAACTCTTCACAACTCCCCATCCCCTTGCCGGTGGGCCCGTGCTGTTGGGAGCTGCCATACCCCCGCAAGCACTCCATCGGCAGCACCCATCGGGCACACCTCCCCGTTCTCGTAGCCTCTACGCCCGCGCCGTAGGGGCCTACCGTCCCCCGCAGGCGCTCCATAGGCATGGACCGCTAACTCGGTAGGAGTCCCTGTTCCCCCGGCAAGTGGGCCCGCGCCGCTTTGGAGCTGCCACCCCTTGCAGCCGCTCATTGAAGAGTGAACACCAACCGGCCAAGACTCCCCGTCGCTCGATGCATTGGGAACACGCCATTGGGGGCCCCGTAGCACCAGACTTCAGCACTCCAGCATTGCCGCTGCCCCTTCCCACCAGCCTCTCGAAGAAAGCAATGGAGCATCACCGATGACCCCGGTACCAATGTGTCGGAACATCAGATTTATCTGTCCGTTTGCCGCTCCTGCAAAGCAGAACCCTGACACTGACCTTTACCGAAGGCCTGTGCAAGAGGTAGATTGCACGAGCCACCAAAAAGAAGACTCGCTATTGCATCCAAGATGTGCACCAAGGGACATTTCCCTCCACGTCACTCCAGAGCCAGCACCGCAAACCCTTGAGTCTCGCGTGCGCAGTGTGCCACCTACCCTCCTTGGCCTTGAGGGGGTTGGGGGGGACGGGACGTGCTGAGTCGTTGCACTATTCCTTGTTGCCCTGCAGGGGCCCGCGCTCTACCCACGACGTGCCTTCCCTCCGCCCCCTGCCCTACCACCCTAACACACACATGGCCGCAATGTTGATGTCACGGCCGCGCCTATGGGAGGTCTGTACATGGCGAGTCCATTGTTCGTGCGGCAAGGTGGGCGTGGGTTGGCATGGGATGGGGGGAGACATGGACCGGCGGTGGGGGCGGGGGCACATCAGCACATAGCACGGGGGCGGGGATGATGTGGAACGCCCTTTGTGTGGGTCCGGCTTGTGTGGCGGAGAGGAAGGGAGGCTTTGTTAGCCATCCTCGCTACGCGTCGCTAGGCGTTCCCGATGCCCAGGAGGCCTGTACTACGGGGGCGCAGGATCCCCGGGGCTGGTGTTTGGCACTGTGACGTGCCCACAACCGACACTGTTAATACATTACCCAAAGGGCGATGCTCTAGCCCCGTTGTGCGAGGTTTTACACCCGGCACGGGGAGTACTCAGCTGTATCCTTTGCGAACGGATGGTACGGGAACTTTTGAATGAGGGGCGAAAATTGCGCGAACATGGGTGCACTACTGAACGATTGTGGCCAGAAACGACTATTTCCATAGAGTTCATATGGTGGCTATATTTAAATGCCAAAAAATTTAAATCAGGGTGCCTACGAAAAGAAATTGCCCCTTTTTGAGACACTACGCTACCACGGTGCCCCACAAATTGCCCTACTCCTACCGCCGGACTTTGTTGTGTTCGCGAACGCGTATATGCAGCAAATTCGCGGGAACATCGCGGCATTTTTGCATTCGTTTTCGCGCATGCGCGCCGCTCCACCACATGGCGTGCACCGACACCAGTACCCGGAGCCACCACAAGCCACGGTCCAACGTCCGCATGTCCTAGACCCGCCACTTGTGGAACTTAAACTGCTGCGAGAGGCCAAGTACCATCCCCCCCTTCCCCCGGGTGAAACACACGTGACAAACGGAATGACATCCCCCCCCCTTCCCACCAAGGCTTGAAGGGGAGGGGGTGCCTGTGCCCATGTCAAAGTGTGTGTGTGTGTGTGTGTGGGATCCCACTTGAGTAAACACGTAGCAAATTTGTTTGTTTCTATGTGTGTACGTGTCATGGTACCCCCCTCCCCTCCCACATTGGTGTCGGTTATTTGCCAAACATGTGTGAATTTTTTACCCACACCTAGTTTTAGTTTCGTTCTCGGCTAGATGTTCGCGGCTAGAACGAAATTTGGACTTCCAGGGTGTACCAAGGGTGGTGTGTTCGGTGTCCGGGTGCAATAGGGCACCATGTCTTGCCAAATTCGGCTCGGAAGACACCATCGACGGCTGCTGGGATGTGGTGCTCCCAATTGGAGCGATATATCCACACATTGCAGCCGACCGCCGCATTCCGGACTACGGGTTGCACGGGGTGCTGCGTTTCACTTTTACAATTCGTATCGTGGGTAGTTGAGGTCACTAAGTGCCCTCTTGCGGGCACGCTGCGCCAATTGCCGCAGTGTCACGGGCCCTAGTCCACACATGGACCTCTTGGTGACGTCCCACCCCTCTCGACGGACGTTGTTATCTATGGTATGGATGTCAACCACAACCTACACACCTATGAGGTGCAGCCAGACATGATGATGCCGACACCCCCCCCCCCCCTGTCCCAGCATATTTTTGGCACCCCATACCCCGCACCTGTGCATGTTCTTGCGGATTCTATGCGCTGAGGCAGTTGGAATTAGCCGGAAGATACAAGTGGTTGCGTTGTGCGCTTGGGTTTCGGCCAACTTTTTTCTTCACGGCACCCCGGGTCTTTGCACAAAACAGGGGGTCCTTCGGACCACAACCCCCCTGTCTTGTGCCACCTGTCTTACGACGGCCGCCTGCCTTGAAGCCTCTGTGCACCCTCTGTCCACGTACAGCCCCCTGTCCTAAAACGTGTCTACGGCACCTGTCTTGTATTAGCACCTTCGTCGTCTTTGCAATGCCGGAAGTGGACAGCGTTGCCAAGGGGTGGATTGGCAGTGTGGGGGCCAAGACGGGGGCAGGGGTGGTCCATGCCGCCAAAATGCCCACACAATGCATCCTCGCAACAGAGAGTATGCAGGTGCAATGCGATGGTGCAATGGTGGATGTCAAGATGCTGCCCGCGTTCATCGCCAAGCCATCCCCCGCTTCAGCGACATCATCCACGACATTCTCGAAGGAAACCCAGATGTGGAGCCGGTGGTGACACGGCCCAATGGTGAAGACCTGGAGCACCTATTTGAGTATGCCCAAGCTACCGTGGATGAGGATGCCCGCCAGGACACGGTGTACCTCGAGAACGTGCATGACGACAGGTGCCTGGACCTCGGAGCAGATGCCCCCCAAGGGGCCTCTCGGAAAAACACAAAATGGCAAGGACCTTTGCAGCACCGCCTTTGCATGTCCATGGAGAGGGATCCAAGTTTGTCCAGTCCCGTGTACTCCCTCCGAAGTGACTCCCCTCACCAATGGAGCCAACATGGGCCAGGAACAACGTCCGCTCGGCTATGGGTGACACACAACAACCACCCCATTACCATCCCCTCTCTACCACCACCACTACTTATTAGTGCGTCCGACGAACGTGTCAAGGGGGTAGACGGTACCACACCGTTAGAGGCACATGGTGAGGACTCCGATCCACGTTGGCCAAACGTTCTCGCGCAAGGATCAATCGACATCATCGACAAGCTACGACAAGAGGTCCAGGGGGCCCACAAGAAGTTTCACTAGGAGGCCATCGCAGCGAAGCCCCCTCATCCAGATCGGTATCTTGAGGACGTGCCTAGTCTTTCGGCAGAGGAAATGACAACTCTTTCCCATGGTTACACGGCTCCTTTACCACACGTTCGCGGGTCCGCCATGAAGCAACTTGACACGGTGTGAACGTTCTTTGCAGGTGACCAAAAGCAGCTCCACCTTTTGTTCGTCAAGTTGGTGCGCCTTCCTAATGAATCACCGGGGCCGGTTCATGGTGCAGTTCAAAGTCGCCTTGTTCGTGACGACGCCATCTTCCTCACGTCCTACACTTTGGTTGTTGGGTCATATGCGGCGGATAGTACAACGAACGGGTACTTCGTCCCGTTCAGTTGTGGAGGTTTGTTGCAGCCATGGAACACGTTGCCATTCCTCATGGTGGCCGGCGAGTCGTTGATTTGCCCATCCGACTGCATTGTTCGCCTTTCTGGGAAGCGGAGAGGTATGTATGAGCCGCTGTTCCTCATTGTTATGCGCTTTGGGACACATCGTCTGACCCACCGTGCCGGATATCCAGTTTTGCCGCCCCTTGATTGCACCATGGCCCCTCCGCCTGACAATCTTGGTCAAGTCGGACCATGCACAGGATGCAACGAGAAGAAAAGCGCCATCAAAAGGTCCCCTTGCACGCTATGTCAAGAAGAGCTGGTGTGCTAGTCCTGCTCCCGGGCTGGTACATGTTGTGGGGCGTGCCGCACCAACCCAGGTGGGCACTTGGAATTCAAGGCCAAGACGGTCACCGACACCCCGAGTCTACCGGATACGGCAAGCTTCTTCATGTTGTGCGATGAGAATACCCACCTGTACCTCACGGTGGTTGACATGCCTCGGGCAGCCACGGAAGTGGGGAGCCTGGGGGACGCTGCACCCAGCACTGAGCATTGTCCATTGCGTTACTTTTGCCATGGCAACTCCATCATTTCCACTGGTTTCGACACCGTCCTCGCCACCGTTCACGTCCCCCCGGGTGTGGGTATGATGCTTCGCAACGTACAGTTTGGGGGCTTTGCAATTTGCTTCCCCCTGATCCGCAGTTCCTAGCCACACGCGCGCCTGTCTTGTGGTGCACGCGTGTTCCCGCGCAAATGCTTCTCTTGAATTATCATATTTTGCGGTACTACGGCTAGATCACCAACGGGAAAAACAATCCTGAAGGCTTGCCAAGGTGGCAACAGTAAAGAAGGTGTCATGGTGTCATGGTGTCAACGCCAGGTCCCACCTCCCGCAGGAGGCAGTTGCCCGCGGTCCCGGCCGGGCCAGAGTGGCACAATACCGCAGCAAGTGCGACACCCTGTGCGACGCTCCGCGAACCCCCTCCCCCCTTCCCCGCACTATCATTGTCCACGCCACACGGCATGGGCAGCTACAGGGACGACCACACAGCCGGGCCCCCATGCAGGTCCCTGTGTACACAGGCCCCCCCAATGTATTCAGTTCTGTCAAAGTGATAAATTTTGCATGGGCACACACCCAATGCCTTCCGTTTTTGCGAAAGGTAATAAATTCTGCATGGGCACACACCCAATGCCTCCGGGTCTGCCAAAAGCAATAAATTCTGCATGGGCACACACCCAATGCCTTCAGTTCTGCCAAAAAGCGGCACGGAGGGTGGACACACGTCAATCCCCACCTCGGCTGCCACACGTCTCGTAGCTGCAGCCGTTACAGAGCAGCTCGACGCAGCCAGCCCCCGTCCCGTTACCAATCCAAGGACTATGGAGAGGAGGTGCAACCCGCACCTCACCCGCCACATGGCAGGAGCCCAGGCCGCAGCGGTGGCGCCTTTGCTTGACGCAGCCAGCCCCCATCCCGTTACCAATCCAGGAACTATGGGGGGTGCTGCACCGGTTCCGCAAGCACTGTAGCACTCCTTCTCAGATGCTGCAAGCACTGCAGCACTCCATCTCAGCTGCTGCAAGTATTGCAGCTCTCCTTCGTGCCGCACGGTAGCAGTCCTGGAGCTCCAACTGCTGCACTGCGGCTTGACACAGTCATCCCCCGTCCCGTTACCAATCCAAGGACTATGGGGGGGGGGGTGCCGCCTCCCACTGCACCCGCCACACGGCGGGGCCCAGGGCCGCAGAGCTGTCCATAGCCGACCGGCGTCAAAGATGCGCTGTGCCTGGGCTCAGGGTCGTCGTAGCAGGGCAAGCCTCGTCACCACCGATGCCCGGCCAATGGAAGGGCAGTACACAGGGGTTGTAGGGGGACAGCCGCACGGCTGTCCCCAGCAGCAGCCGCCGCACGGCGGGTCACAGGGCCGCAGAGCTGTCCATAGCCGACCAACGTCACAGTTGAGGGGCTCCCAGGCTCAGGCTGACCACACAACGTGCCAAAAAGAACTCATGCTGGGCACCTAGCCATGGGGACTCAAAACGGGCCATGTCGATTCATGGCCATGAGGCAGGGGGGATGGACCTCTGGTCTCACTGGACGTCATTTCAGCTTGTCCCCGCCCGTTTTCCCCACCCCTTGCTGAAGGCGCCGCACGGTGGGAGGGTCCTCTGCATGGTAGCCGCACGGCCCATGAGAGAAGCCACTGAGTCAGGTGGCTGTTTTTGCATCCCAAGTGCCCCGGCCGCACGGCGCTTGGGTAACGTCCGCAAGCAACAGTAAAGAAGGGGAATCGGGCCCAGTCTGTCAGCGATGACAGCGACACGGAGGATGCAGTGCACTTGACGTGTGCCTGTCAGCAGGTGCGCGACCCAGACAACTCTTACGCTGCGCACGGCGCGCGTTTGCTAATTTCATTTGCGATGCTTGTGTTGCGACAGCCGCCTACGACAGGCATCAAGACAGCCCCCTGTCCCGCGACAGCCCCCCACGACAGCCCTACCGATGGTCCTCCCGTCGAATGAAAGACCCTGTCTTGCACCGTGTCTTCATGCCGTGTCCCACGACAGCCCCCCTGTTTGGTGCCCTGTCCTGAGTCCCTGTCCTACGACTTTTGCCTTTCGCAGTCCCTGTCATGCCCCCGTGTCCTTACGTGCTCTCTCACTTCAGGCCTCATTGGATGTTCTTCCGGCCATGGACGTGACAACCCTTGTCGCCCTGAGAGTTCGCCGTTTCCTTCCGTTCGTGGGCAACAAGGATGAGGGGAATAAGGATGCGGGGCAGAAGGATGCGGGGCAGAAGGATGGGGCGCCGTAGCCTGCCCCCTCGCGGCATTTCCCGCTCATGTGGGGCGAGGAGACCACGGACCCGGTGCCGTGCGGCGATGCAGTGGTCCCGACACCATCCAGACTATAATTAACTGCTATTCTAGTCGCTAGTCAAATTCAAAATAAACGCATTTGCGCGTTTATTTTTTAAAAAAAACGCCCGTTTTTGGGCGAGAACCGCTGCTTATCCATGTTTATTCATGTTTATTGGTGTTTTCACATATTGTTGCATGCATTGGGGAAGGTTTTGGGTTGCCTTGTTGTGCCATTCGCTTGCAAGTTGTCATTTCTGGCAGGTGTCATTGAACCTTAAACAATCATAAACGCCATCTCGTTCGCTTAGATCCCAGAGTTTAGGGAAATGTGCCTCTTGCAACTTCGTGAGGGATTGCATTTGTACGTCCCATTAGAACAACTAGCTTCAACGCAAAATAAACAAAGTTCTCGCTTCTAATTCACCGCATGTCCGTGCGCATTACCATAAATAGACAGACAAAGCCTGAACTTCGGTGTTTGCTATGTTTGTCCATTCTGCCAGAAAAATAGCCTCTCTCGTCTTATTGTTTGTTCACCCTTCAGACCCTCTTTTCCTATCTCGCATCTCGGGATAGGTGGTGATGTATGGATGCGCCGCCTCGGTCCGGTCGCTCCCGAGGGTGCCGATTGGATGCATTGCAGCAATGCCGCGGCTGCCCTCCGGTACTTGCACTCCCCTGACGGTGGGTCATTGACGAAGTTGGCCCACACCCAAGTCATGCGCGCCACCAAGTCGGATGGCATGCGTGATGGATGTGAGTAGTGTGCAGCATCTCTAGTATGCAATATGCTGCTGCACATCCTGGGACTGTGGGTCTGCCTTTGCTTCTCAGGCCCCCCGGCGAGGCAATGCGTGGCGCCAGAGAACAATGACGACTTGGACCAAAGACCAGCCCCTCGGAACGTTATCGATGTGGACGATGACGAACAGGACGAGGAGGAGGACGAGAGGGACGAGGGTGGTGAAGCGGAGGAGGAGCAGGAGGAAGAGGAGGGTGAGGGGGAGAGGCGCTTCTGCCTCGGGCAGGCGCACGACAGCAGGGCTATCAGGGAGCAGGAGGTGATTGAGTGGCCACCGGACTTCTAAAGCAACCGCAGTGGGGCAGTGGAGCCCGCGCACATAAACAAATACAAAGATGTTCTGCATGTTTATGTTGTGCTCTTGTTTCATGTGGAGGGTATGGACAGGAAGGGATGAGCCAAGATTATTATTCACATGCCAACGCAAACAGCGGGGAAAAAAACAAGGCACAGAGGAAAAATCATTTCATTTGGATGAAGGTCCCAAAAATAAGCATTTGAATGAAGGTCCCAAAATTCAACATTTGAATGAAGGTCCCAAAAATAAACAAGGATTGGGGACATCCAAAAATAAACAGCGTGGGATTTGTTTTGTACCAAAATTGAAGACATACAGACATATCTAAACATGTAGTAGAGAATGATACAGACCTCCATGGCACCAGCCACATAGAACAAAGTTGTGTCCTATGAACCTGCAAGGGAAGGAATAGGTATAAAGAGGCAAGCAGCTGCAGAATGACCATTTTTGCAAACAATTTGTTTCAAAAAAAGGTAAAAAAAGAACAAAATTTTCACCAAAATAAACAAGTTACTAGTCACTAGTCAAATGGCCTTTGGATAGTGTTTATTTAGAGCTTGACACCATCGGATGCCGCGTGGGACTCGAAGGGGGTGGTTGTGTACCACAGGACAGCCGTCATAAGCGTCTGCGACGGCGAGAGCCGTCTCAGGCCGCGCGACGTGAAGATGCCCATTGCGGTCCACAGTTCTGCTTGGGACGGAACTAGTACGCTCGGAGCAGTGGTGCAGTGCACAACTCAGGCTCGCAGAGGGGGTAAGACACAAATCAAGGAGTGATTCCTCGTGCGGGCCCCTTTGAACTACACATGGAACCACAGCCGTTGGACCAATTCGTCGAAGTTCACGACCATTGGGGGGGAGCCAGTTGCCGACCAGGTGCGCGGGGTCGTTGGAGAATGAGTTCCGGTCACGGGAACGAGAGGTGGTGCACGTCAAGTCGGAGAAGTCGGAGTCCCAAGACACAGGGGATTCGGACTCGGACGTACACCCCACAAAAAAGTGGAAAACCACTAGAGGCCTCTTGGAGGAGCTGGTGTTGTCGCCAAGGAGCGACGCAAGGGCATAGCAATCACCAGCCCCCACACAGGGGGCTACGTCCATGGAGATCAAGGCGCTCAAGGAGGCACACGCCACGGAGGTCCGTGCACTCAAGAAGGAGCACCAAACGGCCCTGAAGGAGGAATTTTTTGAGGAGTGCCGCAAGCATTCCACAAGCGCCAGGAGGTCGTAGGCCCTTTGAAGGAAGCGCTCGAGCAGGCCAAGAAGACAGCCGGGGAGGCCCAGGTGGAGGTCTCGGACCTGTGCAAGTCAACTAGAAGAAGGCTCTCCGGCTGGAGCTCAAAGGCCGGCTCGCCCTAGGACAGAGCTTGGACACCCTGAAACCGCAACTCGATGCACAGAAGGAGATGACAGCACAGTGGTGCGAACTATATCAGTCCCCGGCAGCGAAGGGCAGTTCCACCCAGTCCCAGTCACAGTCCCAATAAGGCCAATCCAGTCCATTGCAAGGTTGTCCCTTTTGGGTTTTTTCAGCATTGGCACTGTCCCCTTCCCCCCGGGAACACTTCGCAGGCACCCCGTGTCTGGGGTTTTGATAGCCTCTTTACGATATCGGGAGTTCACCAACCCTCTCATTGTACCAGGAGGGGGGTGTGTGTCATTGCATCGGTCGCAGTATAAATGAGTTGCACTGAGTGTGCAACAAATTTTAATGTGTGTGCCTGATTTTCATTTTAAATTGTATCAGTTGGTCATCAAGTGGCTCCTCTGTGTGAGTTTGATATACATTTTCTTCCTTTTGTTGCAGAGGTTGCCCGATGCTTAGCCGATAGCAGAATTCGTTGGGCCACGGTGCTCAGTTTCTTTTAAAGACCACAGAAGCAATATGAACCGAACTTGAGTTGCAATGTGCTAGTGAAGCACGGAATCACAATCCATGCGCCATGCAATGGAATGTCCGCAGCACTGATGTTTGCAGTGATTACAATGGAGGAAGGGTGTATGCCACCGTAATGCAAGATGGGGGTGGAATTGTGGTTCCGCTACATCAACCGAGAATGAAGGTGATGGGATAGCACGACAGGATTACGAGACAGGGGTCACGATAGGGGTCTCAAGACAGGTTACCAAGACAGGCACTAAGACAAGGGGCTGTCCGGCGACAGCCCCCCCGTCTTAGTACCTGTCTTGGTAACATGTCTTGACACAGTCCCCTGTTATGACCCCTGTCTCATTAACCTATCTTGAACACGGTGTGTGTTGCATTAGTTATTGGCAGGAAAATGGCCTTTGGCAGCTTGTCCGAGATTCTTGACACCCTGTGCTCTAGTGTGGCCAAGCTCCACTTGCCAGCTAGTCGGACTTTGTCCAACGGATGGTGCCATGAGCGCTTGTGCATGCTGGAGAAAGCCGCCACGGCGATTCTACGGGAACGCACCAAGATCATCAAGGGCACCAAGGGCCATCGCACCCTGCGGCTAGAGGGGCAGTTTGAGAACTGCGATGAGAGTGAGGAGGAGGCTGTTTTGTTGGTGGGCCAGTTCTTAATGATGAGAATTTCTGTCTGCAACTTGGACAAACTCCCGAGGACATGTAGGAGGGCCACCCCACGACGGGTGCGCCAGGCCCTCATCCCAAAGTGGCCGAAGCCGGTGGTGTTCAAGCCCAATGTGGGACTGGCTGGTCGCGGGGCCCTCTTCAACCTCCGGGACGAGGTGGAGCAACGTGTGAAGTTGCGCTACATGCAAAAACACCAAGGCCGCGTACCTCCGAAGTTTCGTATTGTCATTTGCGTGGATGCCACCCCTTGTTGGAAGGCAAGTGCCACACGTGGGTACGTGTACATCAACTTAGCAGATAGTACACGCAGCGCGGGGAGGCCTAGTTTGTGGTCCACGTGGTTTACGTTCGATGGATCAGATGATGCCGACCCCTTGCGTCTAGCCGACAAATTGGGGCAACTAGATGCCCGGGTGGTTGAGCTACAACGCGATGGGATTGCCACCCCCACCGTGACCGTCGAGGTGGAATGTTTCTGAACGGGAGATTGGAAAGGGATGTGCGCTAGGCACACGAAACTTAAATGCCCTTGTTGGCATTGTGACATCGCATTCGGGAATTTCACAGGTGACAACCTTCGCCCCAGTGGTTTTATAATTTCCATCCGATGGGGGGCTGTCCTCCGCTCCATACCCCTAACACGTCGTGTTGGAGCCATTCTGCATTGCTGTTGTAGAACAGTAAATGCAATTTTCAAAAGGTTATGCTCGGATCGCCGGATTTCACAAGCCGGTGCCCTCCGCCCTTTGCTGCGGAGTATAGTGCAATCTGTGATGCAAGCAGCTGTCCACGTCCCGTCCGAAATCAGGGACGTACCGCGGCCCACTAAGGACGGTAATTTTGATTTAGCGGGGCGAAGGTGGTTTGTCCGACATTACGCGAAGCACGCAAAAGTTGTGCATGCATGTGAGGCCTCAAGAGCGTGTGATTGCGGGACAAGCATCCCCGTGCATGCCGTGATCCAGCGCATGCTCCTAAGTTTGTGGTATGTGGAAAAGTGTTGGTCGAACAACGTTGGTTGGACCAAAAAAGAGGTGGAGTCCCATAGGCGGGCTGTGGGGCAGTTTGCCAATCATTGACATGTGTTGCAGTGGCAACCCACAGTGTGGGTACATTGGACATGTGTCCGTTCTGGGTGGTTTGCGGCTGAGTACCGCAATTTTTATATTTTTTAGCATCCGCACCGAAAGGCGAAACGTGGAGTTCAAGATGGACGTCCGCCATTCATTTCCAGGTTATACAAAATATCACGCCCCTATTTTCGTGCACAGGCATTCACCCACGTACTGCAGCTTGATGCTGTTGACGTGGGCTTGCACATGTGGCATGCGTTGCATGACACGAAGGACAAGAAGCGACACATCGGACGACGAAAGGCATAAGGAGATGAATGAAATCTAAAATGTTGTGTTGCGACAGGGCTGTGGGACATGTGCCGAGACAAGGGGCTGTGTTAGGACAGGGGGTCGCGACAGGTGTCAAGATAGGGGGGTGTCGTAAGACAGCTGAACCAAGACCGGGAGATTGTCTTGAAGACAAGGGCTGTGTTGGGGCTGTCGTGGGATTGTATGAAATCGGCACGGAGCGTGCGCACATGGCGGCACCGCCGTCCACGGGTCCCCTTGGCATAGGGAACATGTTTTAGTACCTAAAAGTAATAGGATGTGAGGGGGTATGGTGGAGGAATACACCACTTTTTTTGGGGGGGTGAAGGCCTCAGCCTATCTGGCTGCACCTCATAGGCGGCCACGCAGAAGACTTAGGCCCCCGCTATTGCGCAGCATGCGCTTTAGCCTACGGTGGTTGCTTTCCATGGCAAAGCATGAAATTTGGAGAGGATTCTTCACTTGCGTGCAAAGAAATACATGTGGTGAATCCACAAATGTGACCACAGCAGCTTTGGCCATTGTAACACTAAGTGGCCCTTGCCCATTCTTACACTACATTCGCCCAGCCTTCCTACCTCCCCCCTGGACAGCCAATCCGTTTGCCATGCATACAGGGACCTCTGGGCAAAGTTGCCCCACCACTCCCTACAAACATCACCCGATAGTCTGCCTCCAACCCGCTCGTTGTTCATTCTTCCCTCCCCAAGGTATATCTTAATTGCTTCCTCCAACCACCGGGTGTGCAGGAATTGCACAGCCGTGGCACACTCCAACCTAACCTGTCCCTTCCCGTTTGGCCTGTCATTGTTCAACCTCCCCTTTGTTACCGTCTTCGCTTGAATGCGTGCAACATGTAGAAGGGCTGAAACAAATTGCGCACAACAACAGCCGCGGACTTGCCCGTTGCTGCCGCCACTGCGTCGCGCATGAGAGCTGCCTTGGGGGGGTTTCCTTTCTTTGCTTTGCAGGTTTCACAGGCCCCACATGCAACAAAGGATATCATGAAAATACAATAGAAAAAACTCGTTTCAACTTGCAAGTGTGCCATGTGGTGTCATGTGGTGTGGTGTGTTGTGTTGTGCCGTGCTGTGGTCTATTGTGGTGTGTTATTTGTTGTGGTGTGATGTTTTGTGCAGTGGCGTAGTGTGTTGTGATCTCATGAGGTGCGCTGTGTTGTGTAGCGTTGTCATGTGGTGTGGTTTGGTATCCCGTCGTGTGGTGTGGTGTGGTGTGCTCTGTTGGGGTGTGTTGTGGTCTACTATGGTGTGTTTTGTGCTATCGTGTGTTGTGCTGTGGAGTAGTGTGTGGTGGTCGTTGTCGGTGCGGTGATCTGTGGTGTTTTGAATATATTGTTGTTCTAGCGGCGTTTTAGGGAACCGTTCTAGTGGCGTTCTAGCGATGCCCACTGGAATGGTGCTAGAACGCCGCTAGAAGGAGATACAACATGGTATGACACGCAACAATACAACAACACATCACATGACACCACACAACATACAACACGACACGGCACAACATAACACTACACGGCCTGATAAGGCCGGACAGGACAACACACCACAACACATGACACGACACGACGACACTCGATGTGAAAACACAAGACATCATCAGCCCAATATGTTATGCGAAACATTATTGGGTTATTGCAACCAAACTGTTGATGTGAAGTGTTGGGAAGTGCCGCAGTATGTTGTGGCGTGTAATCTGTTGTGGTGTGCTATGCCGATGGGTAGTGTGTTGTTGTCACATGAGGTGCGTTGTGGTGTGCTGCGTTGTCATGTGCTGTGGTTTGGTGTCATGTGCTATGGTCTAGTCTCATGTGCCGTGGTCCAGTGTCATGTGGTGTGGTGTGGTGGGGTGGGGTATCAGGCGATAGGGTTGGTTGTCTAGTTCGTTGAATGATGGGTTGGGTGGTTGTTTGATTTGGCTTGTTGCTACGTTGGCTTCTTTGGCAGATTGGGTTGTTTGATGGGTTGGTTTCTCGTTTAGCCAGTTGTGGTATGTTGTGTGGTGTCTGCAGCTTGTGGTGTGTGCTGTCGTGTGCTGTTGCAGAACGCTGAGAGGGCCACGGGGACTTCATGTCGGGGCACTACGACTCAGTTCATCTGACGCAAACTGCCCATGGCAAGGGAACGCACCAGCAACGCACCTACAATTTCACAGGCCGCTACGGCCAAGGTTGCACATCTTCGGAGGTCATTTGAGAGATAGGAAATAGCAGTGTGGCATGACAACTACCGTCGCTGCATCAATGGTGCGGAGCCCACAACCCTCATAAGAGCTTGAACGTGACAACAGTCGCCGTTTTGCACACTCTTGAGCCACCACAATATCTTGGTCTTCTTGATTTGGATGTTGTTGCACAAGCAGTCCTTCAAGTGGTTGCCTATGTTGTCCGATGTGTTGGGTTGCTTCTACAAAGGAGTACCATACCAAATGGGCCTGTGTTGATGACCTGGGTTCGTGCACCTCTGGACTTGGCTCGTAGTGCAGTTGTGTCCTTCAACTGGATTCCTTTTTGATTGTCGGAATTGAAATGTGGAACTCATGTTGAGTTACTTGAATTTGTCAAGGGGCTAGAATGTCTGCAGCCCAAGACAAGACAGATTGTGCCATTTGCGATAGACGTGAAGATTTTTTATGCATCGTTCAAGATGTACTACGGAGTTACCTACGCCCGCAGACCACGTTTTTTTTGGGACACGCGTTAATGTATGGAGTCTGGCACCCATACAAGTACTATGTGGAAATGACCTACAAAGCATTTATACCATTTCTTCAATTTTTTGAGCAAGGTTGGGACCTGAAGGTCGGGGCTATGGTGCCACTTAAAGTGAAGCGGCGTCACATGGAGAAAACAATTGTTGGGTTGTTGTTTGCCAGTGTTGCCAACAAGGCTCGGTTGGATAGTACGACACAGGTACTCATGGACAAATATAGAGACCTGTCTGATGTTCAAAGGGTTGGTCTCAGATGCCTCCTAGGACTGAAAGCCTTCTTATGTTCCTATTGTCCGGCACCGCTTGCCCTGGGTGTTCTTCTTCTTGAATGTAATTGGAATGGTTGGACAGCTTCTTCCACCACTGCTGCTAAGGAATGTATAGCAATGAGTGCTGTTCTACTTATGCACATAATATCTTTTGACAAGTTGCTGACTACTGAGTACCTGCGTACAAATAGTTTGGTAGTGTAGTTCTGGTGTGATTGGCACATGTGCGCACTTGGCTCTCTGTTTTGTGAGGAGTATGGCGAGGCAATGTTGAGCCGTCTACTCATGAGGTCAAAGGAGTTTGTCAATTGAGAGCCGGTGCAACAAACGTCTCACATTTTTTTAACGCTGCATTGCACACTACCGGGGCAGAAAAATTGTGGTGGTGTTTTGCCTCAGATGTCCTTGGACAATTGCACCAAAAATGTTCGGTTGTTCATTCTAAACCTATCACGTGCCTGGTTCCTTGTTCCTATTTTTTAAGAGTACAAATATGTAGTCAAACGCCTTGATGAAGCCCATGCCATGCGCTTTCTAGGAGCGTTGTCCCGTACTAAGGTACAAGAGCAAGATTTTGCCAAACTAGTTAGGCATAGCCTTAGGTGTTTCATAGCAAGGACACAAATACGAAATGGTGTGGAGGATTTTCTGAACACCTATGCTCCAAGACGTTCTGATGTGGATCAAAGGCAACGCAATGTGCAGTACCAAATCATTAACACAGCAGGTGCCAATGCCCCATAAGGTCCACCCAAGCAAGCCCGCTGTGCGCAGCCTGCACCACGGGTAGCCCATCCCCTACTCCAAACCCCCGCCCCCCCAATGCCTGTGCGTGCACCGTCAGTTGATGAGTTGAAGTATGTGGAGAGTGCCTGTGATGGCTTTGAAGATGTTCACAGTGACTCGTTCCTTGAGATGCGGAATGAAGATCCGGAAGTGGGACAAAGTACACAGGGTTGGGATTAGATTGCGTGGGTTATTTGTTGTTATGGGTCAAAGCTGTACTAAATTTCGTCCAGCTTTCGGATTTTGTGATTTCATTGTATTATTTGTTGTTATGGTCGAAGCTGGTCTAAATTTCGTCCACACACTCCTTTGGTGTGAATTTGCCCTCCAGTAGCATTGTCCCAACGCTGTTGCACATCTGTTAGCAACCCTCAATTCAGTTTTTGTCCGACCGGTAATATTCTCTTTATTATATAGTATAGTGTCCCAAATTTCGTAAGATCATCAGTGTCCGTGTGTGTGTTTTGCTGCTTCCAAGCCATGTCTGCAACCGATGAATCTCAAATTGTCATTTCTGCGCCCACGGACCAGACCAATGATGAGGCACGTACAATAGGAACTAGGAATCCGATCCGCTTGACACCCCAGCCGAGGAACCAACCCCCCAACAAGCTGCGAAGCCAAAGCGAACGGCGAAGCCCAAAGGAAAGGCCAAATTTGTCTGGCTGAATACCTTACTTCAACCAAGCGCATTTGGGTCTGCTAGGATCAAATTCTGATTGATAGTGCGCCTATTGAAGGTCTCGTTCGTGGGCTGAACCCTAATTGCGTCCAAGCGCGCTGTGAGGATTTTTTGCGGGCACCACCCCCTCATGTTATAGACGATTTATTACTGGTACCTGGAGTCCGTATGCTCTCCACATGTTTACTCGTCGGCCACTGCCATTGGACTGTTTACTGTGCTCACTGTTGTTGTTTGTGTGGGTGGTATGCCATTGGGGGTCAACGCATCTACACAGCTGCCATGCAGCATCGCAAGGATTTGGAAAAGAAAAATAACCCACTACCAACGTGCACAAAAGAGTTTGCAGCCTTCGAAATAAAAAGCCGTACACTGTTACTCATCCAAAGACAGCTGGCGGGGCTTCATGAAGTGTAGACCGCAAGCAGCTCTCTGTCAACCACCAGTGAACGCATGCAGATTCTTTTGGAGCATATTGCGGAGGACCCAGGTGGCCCATTGTTGACCCATGTTCAAAATATGTTGGCGGAGGTGGCAATGACAGCCGAAGAAGGCTCTATGGCGTTTGGCACATCTGTCCAGTCTTAATTGTGGATACCGATTTGATTGAGCTTTATTCCATCATCCGCTCTCAAGGCCACAGTAGCTAAGCGGTGGACTGGTTTGGGAAAATTGGTCAAAGGAGTCAGGGGTATGTTGTTGTGTTTTTACTTCGAGTTAATGTTATTGTTACATGTGTATTCTGATATGTCCTCAAATGTGGACTAAATTTCGTCCAGCCTCGCCCGTTCCTAGTTATACACATACTGCTTTTTCACTGTGCATTTTGTGATCTGCTGCAGCCAATTTGGGTGGAATTGCCATGTGCAAGGAACCCCGTCGCATTATGGCCCATATCCGTGTGATGTATGGTAGCTGGATTTGGACAGAGGAGTCGCCATGGCCTCCTTGGGCCTCTGTTATCAGGGCCACTTTTTGGTGTTCCAAGATGTATGAAGGGTTGAGAGCCAAGCTCCGGTAACCCCGAGTCACGCCGAATATTCAAAAAGTCGATGGTGGGCATATCAGCGGTAAGGTGGGTGACATTGTTATTGAGACAGCCATAGGGAAGGTTCTAAAGGAAGAGGGTAGGCTAGAAGTACTCCATCTGTCATATGGTTGCCCAGTCCCCACATTTATTAGCTGCAGATTAGTGCACTTCCCTTTGTCTGCTTTTTGGTTGAGGTCCCACGTATTTGGACCCTTGCGCTGCACAACATCGTGGCTCGGTTTTTGCTGAATGGTGTTCTCATTGCTGTAACTACGGAAATTGCAGATCTGCGAGCATGTGTTGGTAATCTGAAGGTTGCATGTTCTGAGGTATTTTTCCATGCTGATGTTTGTGTCTACAACCTATCTAATGCCTCTGCAGTCCACAGCATCGGACCTTCTGCACTGGCACTCTGCAGTTTGCACCTGTTCATTTCCCGTTTGCCACGGTATATGTCGTTTACATAGGGTACATTGTCACGTCCCCTTCCTGTGGAAATTGTTTGTTTTTGCTATGTCACCTTAATTTAGTCAAGTAGAACAGCACGTGGATCATGGTTGCCACACAACAACGAGATTTTGCCGCGGCATTGTGTGTGCGGAAAATGTTCCCAGTTAACATTGTTGTAGCGTATTTGTCTGTTTCATACTGATTTGAGGGCTGGTGTGTCGACCTGCGACTCTGTGGCGCCCATTAACAGGGATAGGGCTTGTGAGGACCTGAACACGGGTTTCCAGTGGATAGTTCCGGAATGAGGTATGTAGAGCAAGTAGAGGAGGCCCCCACACAAGAGGAAGAGGAACGTGATACGCAAAAGCGCCCCCCGGCCAACGAATCACGTACGGGGGGGGGGGGGGCACACCAGCTGAGGCAAAAAGACCAAAGCCTAGTGCCAATGGCACTCCCACACAGTCCAACCCCGAGCCCACAGCAAGACCCGCGGCCAAGAAGGCAATGACTGCCTTTGAGCCCATTTCACCCCCCGCCCCCCAACAGACGCAGGCTTCTAGTGTTGCTGCTCCGGCTGCCAACCCCGATGTGGATGCCCAAGAGGCACCACAGGCCAATGTATGTAAGGGTGGAGGTTAGCTTACAAAGTACAGGCCTATTGGCTTGCGCAAGAGGCGGTAGATTGTCTGTTCTGCCTATTTTGGCCTGCCTGATGGATGTATTTGATTTACAAACCTCGCTCCTTTGTCGTGCGCTGTCTGTGCAGGTGTTGTTGCCATTTTCATACCTATTTTTTTCTCTTTCAGTTGAGCTGGCAGAAATTCCCTCCACGTTTGTTGTTTTTGAAGAATACCTACTTCATTTTCAGGGTTTTGCAAGATTTGGCAGAAATTTCGTCCAAGGGTCTCTACATTGGCAAATAGAGACCTCATCTATGATGACTAGATTCTGGTGACCGTCGTTTGACAGTTCTTGCGCACTCACACACTGTGTGTGTGATTGTCACGGCTGTGACATTCTGTTTCTTATCCTACAGTGCAGTGGTGCATGTTCCATATGTGTGGTACACTTGATATGGTTGATGTATTACAAAAAGTGGGTTCAAGTGCAGGCTCTCTCAATATGCATGCATGGTTATTGTGTGGCACTCCTTTGGATCCGGTTGCATGAGAATACCATTTTTGAAATATAAAAGACTCCATTTCCCCTCAACAGTTGCAAGGGGTCCCCCAGGTGAAAAATTCATATCCCATTTTTGGGTGTATCCCCCCCTAGACCAGCATGGCCCCTCGTAGCCCGGGGGGGGGGGGGGTAGTTTGCGTGGCCTAAGAGTAACGCCTCCAAACCGATCTTCCCTTATGGGATTTGAGCCACCAAGCAATTGATCGATCCGTCTTCTTGATAGCGTTCAAGACCCTTCGCCATTCTCCAAAATCACCCACAAATATGCGGACTTTGATGCGGTTTGGCACACCACGATCGGTACATGGAACCACCGGCGCATTTGCAGTGCATACGGCGGCTATGTCGGGGTGAAGGAGGTGCCAGTGCATCGGGTGCTTGTTCTTCAAAGTCGCGGACAGCTTCTTGAGTTTTTTAACGGTGAGCTCGTCGTCTTGCATGAGGTGCACAAGGCGCTACGCCTCAGGGTCATATAGATCCTCGGCAACTTGGAACGTGCCATGCGTAAAGCTGTATTCAAATTCTTTGACGAGTCACTCAACAACTAATTGATCTCCCTCCTTGACAACGCGCGCTATAGGCAACCATATGTTTGCAACGGTTTTTTGCGGGGGAACACAAGTGTGGGATGATGGTTTGCCGAGGAGAGTTCCGCAGTATAGGGGATGGGAAGCATACCAATGTGCCTAAAGCTGCAATGTGACCGGCCCTAGCAAGCATGCTTCTCACTGCCTCGGTTAACGTACGTTGTTCCATACATGGTCTGGCGAATTCTCAGCGCACGAACACTGGTCTCTAGGCATTGGTGTGGGGTGCCCCACCATGCTGGATTGTGTTGCGTTGTCGAGCGAGAATTGGCAGAACAGCTTTCAAGGTGTCGGCCTTGAGGATAAACGCATCGTACTTCTGACCGTAATAGGGGATCTCCTTGTGGTACTTCATGGCATCTTGGATTTCTTTGTCCATTGAGTCGACAACATGGTGTCCACCAATCACCCAATTTTGCCACCTAAATGCATGAAGGCAATAAGGCAAAACTAGGCGAAATTTTGCGTATTTTATGAAGCAAGGGTGCCATACCATATGGGAACACTATGATTTTGATGAGCTTTTCTTTACACGGCCTGACTGCATTTGTATCCCCATGGACACTCTTCGTCTTTTCGTTGTTGATGGGCCGGGACGGACCCATTGTCACGTCCTCGTCGAAAACCATGACGTTGCGCCGTAGCAGTCCAAGTGTATGAAGTGTACTTGTCGTTCGCGCCGGGGCTCGGGAACGAACAAATGCATTCATTGTTGTACAAATACATTTTGTACACCTTATTGGAAATACTTACTCTAGCCTGATGGCTTCCTACGGGTTGCTAGGTCATGTAGGTGAGTTGTTGCCTATTCAACGTATCAATTTCTTTTTTTTTTAAATGATGGTACACCATTTCACCTTTGTTGTTGCTGCTCTTCTACACCCCTCAACACCATCACCCCCGTTGGGTGCATATGCTATGCAATTACTCATATCATTGGTTGCCTACTGGCGTGGCAGTGACCTACCGCACTAGAGAGCTCTCTGGTATAGACATATGAACTCTAGGCCTTAGCTACGTGCCCCGCATTGCGGGGATCCACTGTATCATATGCTGGAGGCGCGCATGTTTCCAAGAACTGTCTTGAGTACTCTATCAACTTGTGGAGTCATTCAAAAACAAAAAGATTTCACTTTTGCTGTTGCTGCTCTTGTGCTTCTGAATACTTCTGAATGCTTCTTGCATCATGTTGAAGCTCAGTACTAGCCGATTTTTTGATTTCACAATAGATTCAATCCACTAAAATTTGTTTATATGTAGCAAATGTTAAACATCTCTACCCTCATTTTCATTAGTTTTTTGGTCCTACTTTAACTTTCTTTATAACGATGCCCCTCCCTTCACACCAACTTGCAGACTACCATTCCAAAATTGCTCTAGGCGAAATTTTGCCTATTTTCTCCCCCTTAAGATAATCACCCTGGTAATCTTTTTGTAGTCCACTAGTTCCCCTGCCACTTATTTTTCCCAAGTTACCACAAGGAAAACATGATTGTATTGTCAGAAAAAGCGTTTATCCGCACCGTTTTCAGCAATTTCATCTTTTGGAATGAAAGGACTTGCCATGTTGTAAATGCAATATCACCTTATTGTACGCCCACTTTTGCGCGCTCATGTTGCTTAACAGAACCATGTACATTTTTTGCTTGTTTTTACAGATGTATATGTCCAGTTTGAGTGCCATTTTTTTTATTTTTCAATAGTTTTCGGGGCGACACGGACTTTTTGGCACCATTCCTGGCAGGGGGCACCTCCGGCCGTCTAAGTTGTACGCCTCTTGTGCACTGCTTTTGGAACATACTTCCAACCAAAACGTTCAAACTACCCCGCTTCCAAATGCACCCCAAAAGCCCCGGAGTAGTGTGGTTCCCTACCTTCCCTCAAGCCAAGATATGATGCAAGATAGACAGTACAACACGCGTTTTGTGGACCTTGTGCTCAGGTGCAAGTTCCACTCTACCTTGGAAAGAATTGGGTGTGGAGCATTAAACCGCTGTAAAAGGGCTTTGTTGGCTGCAAAGGGCCTGGGTATTGATGGCCCATTTCCCAGCTGGGACGTTGCCCAGGCCATGGGATAAACATCCTGTGGCCTGATGATGATTGTCACTGCTGCCTCTCACAGACAGTGCCACCTGAACATGGCAGACCTGTCGCTCTGCCTTGAAATGTAACGTGCGGCGCACCCAAGAGGTAGCCCAGATCCGGCTCTCCCCCAACGACCCAGTGCGTCATGCATTGCTCCTCGCCATCCGGCCAGCCAAATGTCCCCTCCAGACCCACGGGCGCCATCACCCTTGCAGGCAGGCCCTATCCCGCCAAACTGTCGGGCCCCAACACGATCCTGCCCCGGGACAACCGTCGGGACCCGCTGCTGCCACTTCCAGTGATCACCAGCAAAGAGCTGGACAAGGGCATTCTGTCATGCATCGACCGAGGTCTGATCCCTGCAGTCACGGACGTTGGGTCTGCCCTCACAGATGGCATCAACGGCCTCCCGCCCCTTTCCACAGAGGGTGCTGCAACACTGCTCCCCGCAGTTGTGGGTTCTCCACCCGGTTGCACTCCGTCAGTTGCGCCAGAACCAGAGGTCCTGAGCACAGGGTCATTCTGGCCAAAGGGCCATCCGCTAAGCGACCAGTACACGGAATCACCACGGGCACAGGCTCGGCCCTGGGCTCCAGCCCCTCGGCCCAAAAAGGCCCCAGCAAAGAAGGAGCCCATTGAATTCGTGGCTGATGCCGATGATGAGTTCGATCAGGTGGTTGTAGGAGCGGTGCACTGCGAATGAGGGTTGGAGGACACCCTGTATGGTCTTTCAGAAAACGTGACTGTCCAGACATGCAACACCCCCCCCCCCCATGCCGTTGTCATATTCAAGCCTGCAGAAGAAATCTGGCTGCTGTGCATACACATGAATGGTCCTGTCAGGGTTTCCAAGTCTTGACAAAACATAAGGAAAGCCTGCTCCCTGCTCCATAGCAATACAGCCCGCGATCAGGCAGTTTCAAATGCCACTCATTCCCTTGCAGGTACCTGTCCCTTTTATCAGGACCGACAACTGTTGCATCTTTTGAACCTCTTTGCAACAACCAATGACATAACGAGATACCATGTTTGTTACTGGCCAGGAACACCATGCAACCATGCCTGAAACGATTTCAATTGTGTCTCCGTTGCAAAACACTGATTTATCTTGTCCGTGCCGGGTCTTGCACGCCACAACATTCTGGTTGTGTGTCCAGGTTGGCCCAGCACATCACCCCACGGCTTGGTCCCAAAACTTTGTCACAGTGAGGTAAGTTGGTTACCAAGCTCAGTTTGCCCTGTCGAGGTTTTACAACCCTTTTTAGGGTCCAGGGCGAGCAACACATTTTAGCAGCAGCAAGCAATAGCAGCAAGCAGCAGCAGAAGCTGCTGCTGCTGTATGTGCAACAATAGTCTTTTGGGGGAAACACTGGCTCAAAACCAGCATCCCTGTAGCTCAAAACGACCGGACAGCAAATGTGCATCATGGCAAACAAGTTTCATGCTGTTTTCAGCCGCCCTGCCCGTTTTGTGGCGGATTTGATGTCCAAAAATAGCCAATTTTCAGGACGACCATCCTGAAAGTTTACGACGATCGCCGATCGCCGGTGTGTCAAAAAAGTAGGTGTCTCCAATGAGGGCCGTTCTTCTTCCCTAGCCATTGGGATGTGAAACGATTGCAAATGGGTGTTCAATAAGGCATCTCCCACGCCGTGGTGCCATGCAGTGGTCCATTTCAGGGGAAAATGAGCCGTTTTTGAGCCGTTTTTCAAGATGTTCGACCTGAACGTGCAGGACTATTTCCAACGCAACCCATTTTCCTTCCTCTCCGATTTCCTGTGCGTTGAGCAACACTGGGACCCAACTCGGTCCTAGTTGTAAGCCTTAATCTAATTACCGAGCGGGGTTTCCCCTGTCGAGGTTTTACAACCCTTCTTGTTGAGGCTTTACAATCAAGACTCAAACTAGGACCGAGCTGGGTCCTAGTCTTGCTTAGCGCATTGGAAAGTGCCGTGGAGGAAAGACCGCCCTCTTCGGAGATGTGCCTCCACGGTAAGGACGATCGTCCTGAAACACAACTCAAAAACGGCTCATTTTCACCTCAAAATCGACCACCGTGTGGCACCACGGCATGGTGCATGCCTTATTGAACACCCATTTGCCATCACTTGGTAGCCCAATTGCTATGGAAGAACAACGGCCCGCATTGAAAACGCTCACTTGACACACACATTGAAAACTCAGCACAATCGGCCTGAAAACAGCCCCAAAAACGGCCATTTTTTGGACACTAAATCGGCCATAGAGCGGGCTAGACGGCTCAAAATGCAGTAAAACTTGTTTGTGGTGATGCGCATTTGCTCCCCAGTCGTTTTGAGCTACTTCGATACCGGTTTTGAGCCACGGTGTGGTCGCAAGGACTTTTGGAACGCTTGCTGCTTGCTTCTGCTTGCTGCTGTTGCTGTTGCTGCTGCTTGCTAAAACGTGTTGCTCATCCTTGGACCCTAAGAAGGGGTGTAAAACCTTGACAGGGTAAACCCAGCCCGGTAACCCTTCTTAGGGTCTAGGTTGAGGAACACATTTGTAGCAGCAGCAAGTAGCAGCAGTAGCAAGCAGCCCGCACGCGGTGAAAAAGTTTTTTCGGGGACACCATGGCTCAAAAGGAACACAGAGCAAATGTGCATCACCTGCAACAAGTTTTGTGCCATTTCGAGCCCCCTAGCCCGTTTTGTGGCTGATTTAGTGCCCAAAAAAGGCCGTTTTCAGCCTGTTTTTGGGACGATCATCCTAGAAGTTTAGCATGACCGCCGGTGTGTCAAGTAGGTGTCTCCAATGAGCGCCGTTCTCTTCCATGGAGATTGGGCTATCAACTGATTGCAAATGGGCCTCTCCCGCGCCGTGGTGCCATATGGTTGTCCATTTGGAGGGGAAAATGAGCCGTTTTTGAGCCGTTTTTCACGATGATTCTCCTACATGTGGGGGCGTACCGTGCGCTGTGCGCGCACTGTGCGAAAAGTAGGCCATTCTCCACCACCGGTAGGCAGTTTTTTGGGTGTAGGATTGCCGCAGGGTACTATTGCCGTTGTGTGTCCTTGTAGCATCAACCCTCCCCCTTCTTGCATGTATGTACTCTTGCAAACGGGCACCCTGACGCCGGTATATGGTGATACATTCTCAGGGTGGTTGCTGCGGGGCATCATCTTTTGCTCTCATTTCTCAGACCCTCTATTGCATTCACCATGGACTTTAATGTTGGAGATATTTCACTTGGAGTATTTCCAAGACGCGGTGAAGGTGGTGAATCGGTAGTGCAAAGTTGAGTCTATCTCCTTGATGTTCCCGAGTAGCCCCTACTATATTTTCAGGTGTTCTTGAACACCCGCAAGACAATTTTATTGTCTACATTGCATTGTTTTGGACATTGGATAATTCTGAGAACACGACACATTTGAATTTCGGACTTTTGAATTGCTCATGCATGCTTCTAGAGGTGGCAGGTTTTCAGGGCTGTTACCGGGGTAAACACCGTAATAACTGGCGCTGTGTGCGCGTTGTGCGCGCGCTGTGCGAAAACGCCCCCTGTGTAGGGCCCTCACCAAAGTAAGCTGTTTTTCTTCCACGATGGTTTGCTATGCATTAAGCAAGACCAGGACCGAGCTCGGTCCTAGTTGTAAGTCTTGATACTTAGTCCCGTCCAGGATTATTGGCACTGGGCTATTGGGGGATGGACCCTACACAACCTTCACCATCCACGTTGCACTTCACAATATACACCCCGTAGAGAAAGCATTGGGCACCACCAACCACACCCACACCCACGGCCTCCACACATTATTTGCATTTTGTGCAACGTTTGCCACAATGTACAAACGGTGCATGCTGCCACGTGGAGCATCATGAGACGATTGTGGGGGGATCAAAACTATTTGTCATAGCCCAAGAATGCCAACTTCTTGTGTCCTTGATGGGCATTCATTGGGAAAACGTGAATTTCCTATCCATCCTTGACACATTTTCAGTTTTGAAATCTGCCATTTTCAAGGTGTCATGGAAATTTGGTAATTGTGAAGGGCAAAAATGGGTTCCGTGGTTCACGAACAAGGTTTTTTTTCATCCGAAGTGGTTCCCCGTCACTTGTCGGAAAAATGTTTGTGCAACCCACCTCCAAAGGCTTGGCAAGCAAGGCCATGGCCCCCAACATTGTTTTCCATGCCTATGTGGCAACTGGCAGGTGGAGGATTTCCAGCCATGTGCACAGCTAAGTGATTAACCACAATTGCTCCATTGCTGAGCTCGCTATTGGGCTTCTCTCCGTGCTCCCTCGTGGGCTATTGGTAGAACATCACATGCGCACAACCATTAAATGTTTTTTGCGAACCTAGATATGTTTTGCGATCCTTCAAAGCCACAGCAACAATAGAAAAAGGTTTCTCATGGAAAAATTCAACGGGCTGCAATAACGGGTTGTGCCAAGGTGGCCTTTTCTCTAAGCACCCCTTGAACAACCTCCACATTGGCAGGTCATGTGTTGATAGTGTGGTTGCCGCAGTTAGGCCCGGAGGTGCTCTTCACCATAAAATCATTCTGAAAAACATGTGGTCTGGGGTGTGGTAAGGTGCGTAGGGTGATGTCAACACAGACGTAGCATGCAACATTAGTAGGAAGCATAAAATCCAACGGACAGATAATGAAGCCTGCATATGAGCAACCACCAAGGGTTGACCGAGGAAGGCCGACAGAAGAGCACCACAACACATTTCAGACTTCAGACTTCAGACAAAGGGGGACGGGGAGGATGACACAAGGACTCCGTCCTCTGCAGGGGAGGAGACGCAGCCCACGTAGACCCGCACGGCCAAGGAAAGTCCCCCGAGCACCGTCCGAGCTCCAAAGGAACCCCCCCTCGACCGCGTCATCACCCATTGGGTGAAGGAGCAGCAATAGCAACATTTGTAGCACCGGGCGGAGCAGCGCGACAAGGCGTTGCAATCCTTGGGCAGCTGGCTTCAGGTCTCGCGAAGGGAGTCCACATGTGGCCGTGGAGGCGCGGAGGGTGGCCGAACTGGAGAGGGACTTGCTTCACGGCTAGGTGGACGCCCTGAAGCAGCAACTTGCTGCCCTTCTTGGGCAGAGGCACTAGCAGAGCAGCAGTAGCAACAGCAGCAGCAACAGCCCCAACGCGCGCCGCAGCAGGCCGGACGCAAACCCCCCACCCCCTCCAACGCCGAGGCAGTTCGTTTTTCGCCTGCAAGCACGCATGCATGGATGGGATGGCCGAAACCATCCGGGGGCAGCTGGTTGCAGAGGAGGGGCTGGTCCGGTACCAGCTGCACGGGTCTAGGCCCGACACGCAATTTGCCAGCGTTCGGCGGCACGTGGGGTCTGCGTTGGAGGCACGTGCGCGTGTTTAGGCCCACTACACCCCAACCCGTGTAGCAGTAGTGGCCACGCACCCCAGTGTCAAGATGCCCATAGAGCCATCAAGCCCACAAGTGGGCAGCCTGTGGGGTGACAGCAACCAGGCGGCAGGCAACCAGGGCGTGGGGAGCTAGGACCAATGAGGTCCGTTGCGATGAGAGCCAGTTTGTCATTCACGCGCACTATGGTATCCATTTGTCTGAACCATTTTCGTGCCAAATTTGTGCGAATCTAGTGCGGAATTCCCAGGAAATTCGCACGAAATTCGCACCCACAGCAGATACACGTGTGTGGCTATGAATGTCAATTTGATGCGAATTTCGCGCGAATTGGGGGCTAATTTCGCGCGAATTTAATGAAGTTTGTTCAATTTTGCTCCTGGTGCTTTCGTGCCATGGAATCATCATCCCAGGGGGTTGGAATGTAGACGTGCAACTGTTTGTCCCAGTGAAGCGTATTACATTTCCTTTGTTCATGGTGTGCACGATGCCCCGCGGCGCTGCAAGCAAGGCCCTTTGCCGTTTCCACACCGTGCGGTCTCGAACCCACTTTCCGCTGTAGATTGAAGTCACGCAAAGAGGTAGTTGGGAAGGAGTTGGGTGCCCCTTACACATGCCAACATATCCCGTCGTGTAGGCTTCTCCTACACGGACGACCCCTCAAGGGTGCCTCTAATTTTACCCGCAGCCGCGTAGGCTGCCCCTACACGGACGACCCGTCGAGGGTGCCCGCAATTTTTCCCCCAGCTCGTGTAGGCTGCTCCTGCACAACCCACCCGGAAACGTACGAGGAAAAGTCGTAGCGACTTTCACAAGCAAAATCAGAAAGTTGAATGGCATTTTTTCGGGGAAAAGGAGTACCTAAAGTGTACGACGTAGGACGAGCACCACAGTTTCATGTGAAACAAATGGCGGCACCGTGGGGGTTTGGTGTGTGCGCTTCTCTTAGACGGCCCAAGTTGCCCACCCTGGTAAATCAGCCCAAAACACCCAAAAAGGGCCATTTCGGCTGGTGGGAAATTTCATAGCCTGTTTTTTAGTCATTCAGACGCGTACATGAATTCGACTGCTTGACAGCCTGTTTTTGTGGTTCTCATATCCACGCACACAAACCCAGGTGACTGCGCATGGTCAATTTTTACGCTTCACTGAACAAGTTTTGCTTTGTGCTATATTGTCTTTGTCCACCTATGTACCCTTCTCTTGGAATTTCGAAAAGTGTCTAGAACCAGACACTCTTTGAAATTCCACCCCTGTCACACCCAGTTTTTGAGGTCGCAGTGTCTGGTTCCAGACAAACTAAACAATTTTCAACCTTTCAGGGGGGGGGGTCACCAGGTGTCTGTCCCCAGTGTCATACGTCCTATGTACACCCCTATAACATGGAGATTGTCTGGTTCCAAACATTTTGCTGAAATTTCCGTGATTAAGATCCTCATTTGAGTGAACAGTGTCTGGTCTTAGACACTCTCCACCAATTGTCTGGTCACTGAGCTGATCTGTTTCGTTGTTGTTCACTGTTTCGTTTAGTCTGGTTTTGTTCCAGTGTTGATGAGCCAAGTGACTCGTGCTGCAACAAATCCCTTTGGTCTCCTGCGTGACTTCTTACGTGGAGCGAAGTATGGTACACCGCTGGAGGTTATGGATGCCGCTTTACGCGATGAGGAAAAAGGTGCAGCCCTGCTTGTGGAGTTCTGCGCACAGATGAGGGTCACCGGCGAACCAGACCCAGTATGGCAAGGTTCACCAAAGCTCATGGGCAAACACCGTGGCCAAGGTGGTATGGAGTGTTTGCACGCCGGGTGTACACGATGATGCAACTGTGTCGGAAGATGGCTCTGCCAGAGGAAAAGGCCGTTGGCTCAATGATAAGTGCATCCAGGGGGATGCGGAGACAATTGTCACATGCAAGTCTTGCCGCGGGCCAGTTACCGCCTTTGGGTCAACAGGCACATGCCAAAACAAACGCCATCTGGAGGTCAATGGCAGGGAAGCACGTGGTGGTGCAGTTTGACAACTGGTATCGCAGACGGTACTGCAGTGACCCGGTACGACCTGATTGTTGTCTGAACGTCACTGCCATGTCAGTGTTGCATACAGCTGCGATTGCTATGTACCCGGGTTTCCCTACACTTGACGATCTTCTCCAACGCATCCCGCAAACAGCACAGACCATAGCAACCAGTTTCCGGGAGTTCCCACGAGCGGTGGACGCTTTGAGGCGAGATCCACCAGAGGCCCAGTACGTACGGGTTCCACTAGATGTGCACCGAGACAGCATTCGTTCACTGCAATGGTAGCCCGTGACGCTAGCCTACCTGCTCTCCAGCTCCAATGAGGACTTGCTCCACATCATGGAACAATGCCTAGCCATTCAGGTTCACACACGCCACGTCGTGCCCCTCCTGATGGATGAAAAAATATATATACATATATATATATATATATATATATATATATATATATATATATATATATATATATATATATATATATATATATATATATATATATATATATATATATATATATATATATATATATATATATATATATATATATATATATATATATATATATATATATATATATATATATATATATATATATATATATATATATATATACATATGGCATATATATATATATATATATATATATATATATATATATATATATATATATATATATATATATATATATATATATATTCTACAGACTCGCCAAGTTCATGTACAGTCGGACATACAACACCTTTAAGTTGGCTGAGCACTATGCCACTCTCCCAATGCTGTATGGCTGCTGGCACCCTTATAAGTATGTGTGTACCGTGATCCACCGTAAGTGCTTCCTCATATTGGGCTACCTTGGGCAGCAAATGCCCACGGTAGATGAAGAGATCATGTGCCACTCAAAGTTGTTGCACATTGAGAAGCAATTTTGTGCCCTATCGTTAGCCACACCCAACGTTGAGGACCGCATCGTACACAAGCAGACTTCAATCCCTTGGTACACGCTAGAATACCCAATCTTGTTCTAGCGTAGAACCGGCTAGAGCGGCTAGAACGAAAAAAGAGGGGGATACCCCCCCCCGCAGGGGGGCGGGGGGGGGGAGATGAGGTGTCTAACTTGGACCCCCCTATCCATACTCGGGGGCCCATACTTTTTTTTCCACAATTTCACTGTTTTCACCTGATTTTGGAGTCCAAAAATTTTCGTTCTAGCGGCGTTCTAGCGACGTTCTAGCGACGTTCGCTAGAACGTCGCTAGAACATTCTAGCCTAGAACACAACTAGAACACAAACATTCATGCATGTGTAGCATCTAAGGGACACCGAAGTGGGGGTGGGGTGGAGGGGTAATACACATACACTAATAAAAACCAACACACTTGGCACACGCATAGTCATATGTGCCCCCCCGCCCCCCACACTTTGGCATAGGCATATGCACAACACAACACACAGCACAAGATGTCACGGGGGGGGAGTGTGGTCCAAGAGGTCGAACACAAGCACCGCACAAACACCCCCTCAATGTCAAGCTATCACCCCCCCCCCCTCTTTCCATGTTGTGGTCTGGGTTGTGGGGCCCCTGCTTGTTTTGCCTAAGGTTAGGGAGGGTATCCATTTACTCTTTGCAGGTGTGCTGGTCTTTTTTATTCCAATGTGGATGTGCAGAAGTGGGTACACGGTGACACGAAGAGGTAGGTGTGTTACTCGTTCCCTCCTCCCAGCCATGTACACGTGTGTGACCGTGTGTCTGTGGCATGGGGTTGCCTAGTGCACTGCTCTAGCGTCAGGAGCTGCGCTGTGCGGGTCAGTGGTATGCTTTGTCCTCCCACCTCCCAGTCTATGCAACCCCCCCCCCCCCCTGTGTGCAGTGGTGCTTGGCTTGTTGGTTGGTTGGCTGTTGGTTTTCGGGTTGCTTGGTTGGTTGTTGCGTTGGGTGGCTGGTTGTTGGTTGATTGGTTCTGGCACAGCTGAGTTTGGCTGGTTGGTTGGTTGTTTGGTTGGTTGGGTGGTTGGTTGGTTGGTTGGTTGGTTGGTTGGTTGGTTGGTTGTTGGCTAGTTGCTGGGGTGTATGTGTGTGTATTGTCTGCACACATGCTGTGTGGTGTTGCTGCACAGTGTGTCTGTGTGTAAGCCTGTATGTGCAGCGATTGCAAACGTCCTGGGGGGGTTTGTGCACATTTCATTTTGGCGTTCTAGCGGCGTTCTAGCGAGGTGTTCTAGCGGCGTTCTAGCGGCGTTCTAGCGGCGCCGCTTCGCTCCCTAGAATGCCGCTAGAACACCTCGCTAGAACGCCGCTAGAGCGCCAAAATGAAATGTGCACAACCCCCCCAAAGACCCTTGCAATCGCTGCACATAGAGGCCTACACACAAACACACTGTGCAGCAACACCACACAGCATGTGTGCAGACAATACACACACACACACACCCCAGCAACTAGCCAACAACCAACCAACCAACAAACCAACCAACCAACCAACCAACCAACCACCCCACCCACCAGCCAAACTCAACTGTGCCAGAACCAATCAACCAACAACCAGCCAACCAACGCAACAACCAACCAAGCAACCCGCAAACCAACAGCCAACCAACCAACAAGCCAAGCACCAGTGCACACGGGGTGGGGGGGGTAGCAAAACCTGGGAGGAGGGGGGACAAAGCATACCACTGACCCGCACAGCAGCACAGTGCATAACCCAGCTAGGGGGGGGGGGGGGCGAGGGAGGAGGGATGGTGGGAAGGGGGAACCTGTACACTCGACAACCCCACACCACAGACAAACATGGCAGGGAGGAGGGAAGGAAAAAACACCTACCTCTTCCTGTCACTGTGTACCCACTTCTTGACATCCACATTGGAATAAAAAAAACCAGCACACCTGCAAAGAGGAAATGGATACCCACCCTAACCTTAAGCACAACAAGCAGGGGCCCCACAACCCAGACCACAACATGGAAAGGGGGGCGGGGGGGGGGGGGGGGGCTGATAGCTTGACACTGAGGGGGGGTTTGTGCGGTGCTTAATTAATTAATTGTTTTTGGCCACTTACCCACCCTCCCCACCCTTGACATTGGATGTTGTGTGTCGTGTTGTGCATATGCTTTTGCAAAACTGTGTGTATTCTAGGGGGGCATATGCGTATGCATGCGTCAAGTATGTTGGCTGCTATGAGTGTTTGTGTCATGTACCCCCCAACCAACCGTGATAATTTGTTTTTTTATGTTCTACCTATACGACCACTCCAGGCTAGAACGATCTGTGTTCTAGGCTACAACCATTCTAGGCTACAACATCTAGGCTAGAGTGTTCTAGGCTAGAACAAGATTGGGTCTTCTAGCGTGTGCCAGGGGATTATGCAGGTTCTAGACGCATCCCGCAAGCTACCGCTTGTATGGTTGACTGAACTGAAAAACCTCCTGCACTTCTACATTCCGGCTGCGTTCCTCCTTGGAAACTTGGTTCGTGACTGCAACTGGGATTGTCGACCAGCAGGGACAGGCCGTACGGCCCGCAAAGTATTGGAGTTGAGTTTGGTATTGATTTTAGAGTTGACAATGGACACTGACTGCAACGTCCCCTACGTACGCACCCTTTGTGTTGCCCTTGTGTTGTGATTACCCTGGAATGACGCCGTCCCGGGCTGCTGTTATGCTGAGGAGCCCCTGGAGGCCATGTTGAGTCGTCTCGGATCTAGGTGCCGCGCATACCCCCAGATGAAGACTTTTGACCCGACATTGGACCTGTTTTTGAGCATGGCACCACCAAAGCGCGGGGAAAAGAAGACGCGGGGGCAGATCCGCAGTGGACTGGTTGCGATTATGTCGTCACGGCTATGCAGGTTCCTGTTGGCCATTCCAACGAACCGCATGGTCCATGTTGCGTGGAACAGTGGAAAGAAGGCAGCATTCACCGTTGTCCCTGAGGACTTAAGATTCCCAGCGCAACCAGTGGACAACGGCGGTGTGGCCCTGTACCAGAGACGGTTGACTAGATCACTCTCCACATTGACACGTGCAGCGCGTTCGCCCACCGATGAGGTCTTACGGTTGTTGAGAACCATTGTTCCGGGCAGAGACCCCCGCGAGCACGCAAGCCGAGATGCACAGGCTCGGCGGGTGCGGGATGCAGCAATTGCGGTAGCAGATGATGACGATGAGGCCCCGGAAGCTGCAATTGTCTCAGATTCAAGTTCACACCGGTTCGTGGGGGACTTGATAGTGGACGTGAACGCACAGGATGATGAACCACCACCTGTTGTCCTACTGCAAGAAATGGAGGAGTATGAGGTTGTGAGTCTGGAGGATGACTCAATGGCCTATTGACACTCCACCGAAGTGGCAAGGGTGCGTCAAAGGTGTCTGTCTGGAACCAGACACAGGGCTGGAGTTGGTCACCACAGCAGCATCGGGGTACTCCCGCAGGGGCCACTAATGTCAACCAATGCAGTGCTGGACTGATGAGATGCGCGCGTACGTGCACTGTTGCATTGCTCTGCATCCCTGTTTCCCCGCAAAACCACAGCATGCGACCCTGACCAACCGACTACCCGGTTTAGGAAGCCAGCACAATAAACACTGTATGCATGTGTGTCTGGAACCAGACACCAACTGTTTGTACCCCATCTTGTGCCCACAAAAGTAGCCGTCTGGAACCAGACAATTAATGGTTTTGCACCCATGTCGTCTTCTGAAGTCAAGGTGTTGTGTCTGGAACCAGACAGACTTTGCGTTGTGCCCTCCATTGCTTGCGACGTCATCTACTGTGTTTTGGGAAACGCTGGAATCACATTTGGTAGCCAGCTAACTCTGAATTATACTGCATATGTGTCTAGAAACAGACACTGACTGTTTATGCCTTGTCAGTTGCCAAAACATTACATGCTTGTCTAGAACCAGACAATAAATTGTTTCGCACCGGTTGCACACTTCAAAAGCAAACTGTTGTGTCTTGAACCAGACAGACTGTGTTTTTCACACCCCTGTGTATTGCACATGATGTGGTCTGAGTGTGAAAACAATATGCTCACATCGGCAAGCCTGGAAAGTCAAAATCACATTGCTAAACGGCCCGCCCTTGTGTCATTTTGCGTTTTGCGCCCAGTTGGTTCCAGCATGTCTGATCTTACGCAAGGTAGCATTGAACCCTCTGCAGACCCCTCAATTGATTTGGCATCCCAATTCAGTGCCGTGGACGATGCCCCCTCCAAGCACAAGCGGAAACGTGGTGACACATCAAAGGGGAAAGATGCTCAAGTGAAACTTGGTGACCATACTGAAGATTAGGAGGTCCTCCTGCCCCTCAGCAGGCTGCAATGGGACAAAAAAAGGGAGCATGGCCAAATCAGAGTGCTGGATGAAGATCTTGTCCAGGACAAGATGAGAGAACTACGCAGGAATCCACCAGGTGCAGCAACAATTCGAATCATAGTGTGGCGTGACGCAGTGGGGCACTACTGGATCTTATCGGGGCACCATATCACCGAGGCTTGTCGACGAATCTCACGGGAGTATATGACCGCCCATTTGGAACCGCCAACATGGTCAGTGCAATGTCTTGCTCAAGTGGTTCGTACGGATGTCACTCTGCACATACGGGAGTCAATTGCTGGCATGTTACAGGTATATCGACTGTGACAGTGCAACGCAACACTGCATGCCCACACCAGTGAAATATCCTGCGCCCGTGACGTCCATCTTGACCTGCCCGTTGTCCTGCGTGACTGGCCGCTTCGTCGGGGGGGGGGGGTTAACTGCTGTGACCATCCGTCGCATCACAGGCTGTGCACTCTGCCACGACCCTGCCGAAGCCGTCTACACGGATGGAAGTCCTGCGTGTTGAGCTGGACCGCGATGAGCTGGAGGAGAAATCCATACAAGAACACCTGGGAGTGCTGTACGTGAAGGGTGGCTATACATTGAAGGAGGGGACACTGGTATGCCTGGTGTTGCACAGGCTGGCAGTACAGGAACTATGTGCACATGCGTCCCTGACTAGGAAAGTTGTCCCATGCAACAACAAAGGCTATCATAGTTGTTTGGAACCAGACACCCGATGTATTTTTATCTCTGTCAAAGCCTGTGCCAGGACCTCCATGTCTGGAACCAGACAACAACTCACTGATGCGGCCGGTGAAAGCAGAATTCCTCGTGTTTTTGTCTGGAACCAGACACCCGATGTATTTTTATCTGTGTCAAAGCCTGTGCCTGGACCTCCATGTCCGGAACCAGACAACATTTCACTGATGCGGCCCGTCAAAGAAGAATTCCTCGTGTTGTGTCTGGTACCAGATAGCACCTAATTATTGACAGCCATGAGACGGAGATCAGGTCTCCTTGTGTCTGGACCCAGACAACAGTCTGCTAAACAGCCTTGGCATTCGAAATTTGGCTACCACCCCTGTCTGCTCTACAGGAAATTGTCACAAAAACCAGGTTTCCGATTGCCGCCTGGGTGCAAGTGATGGGGGATAAGGCTGTGGCTGCTGTCGATGGATTGGAGAAGCGTGGGCTGCCGGTAAAGATGCACTTTTGGGAGTGCATCGAAGGCCTCATCCCACCTCACCTCGAGGACGTTACGCAGTACATGGGCCTCAGCAATGTGTCACTGCCAATGATTACAAAAAAGGCAAAGCAACTGAGGGCTGCACGTCAGTGGGAACATCATCTCTGCCACCCGAACAACGACCCGGTGGACCCTAGTCGCAAAACGCTTGCAGAACGTGCCCGTTGTGAACAGAGTCTCTTGTCGAAGACCCATGTCACCTTCAAGACGTACAATTGGAAGCGGTCTTAGCAGAACTGCTGGCCCCCCTGGAAGTATGTCGTCACTTCTGCAATCTGGAGTGACCCCACGTATGCTCCCCTCCGTGATGCCCTTAAACGTCCCCTTGTGAACCCTGAGGTCAAGATCGCTGTTGATGTCAACTTCATCACCGTGAACATTGGGTCTGAGGCCCAAGAGGCAGGGGTGACCGACAGCAAGTCCCTGGATGGGGTCATGCATATCACGAGGATGGCATTTGGTACTCCGCTGCACTCTACGGTGGCCAACGTGCCGTATTGCGTGATCATTGTTGAAGTTCCAAAGGGACATATGGAAGGCATCCATTCCGTTGTAAGCCGCAATTTGGTGTTTGGGACGATTGTTCTCATTGTTGGCTCCGCTTGTGACGTCTTGGGAGTGCTGGATGGTCGAAAGTTGCACGACAACGAGGGGTTGACAACAATTTGCGTGGCTTGCTTTATTCTGGAATCTCTCACACAGCAGTACTCGATGGGATTCACTGAGCTATGGATTGTTTCCAAAAATCCGCTGCCCAAGAAGGTATTGCTACCTGCTTCCTGCTACCACAGTCACGTGGTGTGCACCGTTAAATCCTAAAGTTTGTCTAGAACTAGACCCGTATGAGGCAGAATGCGTCCTAAGAAGGGTAAATTATGGGAAACTGTCTCGAACTAGACGCCAATGTCGTATAGTTCGAACCCGAGCCCGAACTAGACGACATTGGCCAATCCAGGTGCACCAGTAGGGGTCTCAGACTCACTGTTCCCTTATATAGGTGCCTCGCTACTTTGCCTTTTCTCATGGTCCAATGGTGAACCAGCTGTGTACGGAGGTTGTTGGGTTTGCCATGCACCACTCGGCGGATGCAATACCCTCAGAAGCAAGTACACTGTGGTTCTTGGTTATCAGTGGTTCTGTACAGCTGGCCTGCAGTCTGGCAGTGCGCATGACGGTACCCATCAGTGTGGTTTTGGGTTTGCCCACGGAGCAGGAGTCTATTGCAGACGTTGGTGCCCTCGTATGCAGCAATTTACGCATCGCTGATGGGCTGAGCCCTATCCCCTGGAATGCAGTGCTTGAAATTTCGCGGAGGGTTGCCCTGTGGACTGCAGATGAGTGCCTGAGAAGGCCAAAGGGAGAGCAGAAGTCTGAGGAGGAAGTGGAAGAGGTGGGCGTCACCCCAGAGAACGTTGTGTATGGTACACCGAAGCAGTCACGGGGCCCTGGCAAAAAAGGTGGTCGCACACGCAAAGGAGACGAGAGCAAAGCCTCCTCATCCCAGTCAAAAGGCAAAGGCAACAAAAAAGCCCAGGCATCACCTCCTGACGAGTCTGCAGCTGCGGGAACCGATTCTCAGTCGTCTGCTTCCAAGAAGGCCAAAAATGGGTTTCAGGCATGGAAGGACCGATTCAATGGCTCCAAAAAGAATTAAAGGTGCTCTGTTGTAGTTGCTGTTGGTTGCACACTGCTATTGTAAACCTGCTCACTGACCACGATATCTATTCATAACATATTAACACTGTGGCACCCTGTTGGCGTGCCAATGTGCTCTCTTGGTCCCAGTGGTCTGTTTTGACCGTTTTTCCTTCACCAACACGAGACTGACAGTCCCTTGTCACTTTTTTATGTCATTGGGTTGCGGACCACAGTTCCTTTTGTGGAATATAGTAATTTTTCACCAGGTTACGCGTCGTGTGTCTGGAACCAGACAAACATTTGCGATTTTTGTCCCTGTGCAGCAAGTTTTGGTGAGATCTGTTCGTTTCCAGACAAACTTCAGTGTTTCACTGTCTGCACAACAAATTTTGATGGAAATGGTATGCGTCGACGAGCAGTGCCTGCGCTGGTGTAGTGATATTGAAGTGTGACATGCATTCTGTGGGGTTCCTCCTCAGAATTTGACTGTTTTCCCCATATTTCACAGGGCCCAGCCTCAAGTTGGTGTTGTGCGCAAAGTGCCAGAAACGTATATGGGGGTAGTCAAAAACGAGCGGAAATAGACGTGTGCCGCTTGTTGCTAAATTTTCACCCCTGTAGAGCGCGTTTTTGATGACCGTCATCTGCGACATTTTTGTCGGGGGTCTGTTTGGAGGGGGGGTTGGGCAACTTGGGCCGTCTACGCTTGTCCTATCCGGGTATCCTAGGCGTCATGCTGGGGTGTGTGGGGTTGGGGGGGGGGGATATGGTGTGTTGGGCTCTGGTCCGGGGGGCTGCAGTATAAAGGGTTATGGTGTGGGCGCTTGTGGTGTTTGGGGAAATGGGTACTGTTCTCGACTGTAGGGGTTGGGCTGCAAGGTGTGCGCCGTGGCGGGCTAGGTTGTGACGGTTGAAGCTGTCGGGGCTGCGGTTGTTCAGTGTGGTGTTGTGTTACAAGGGGTCACACCACACATCCCTCACGGCCCTAACCCCCACAGCACTAGCCCCCATAGCCGCAAGCACCACAACCTACCACGCCACAATAACACGCCCTGCAGCTCAACACACCATAGCCGAACACCCGCATGACCACACCCCACACACACCACACACCACACACAACACACAACACACCACAGCCGCCCATATCAGAGGGGCGGAGGGGTGTTGCTGTGCGACTATGGGGCTGTGGTGTGTGGGTCTGTGGGGTTTTGGCGCGTGGGGCTTTGGTGTGTGTGGTACTGGTGTGTGGGCGTCTAGGGTTTGGTGTTTGGTGTGTAGTGGTGTGGCCACTCCTGCGCGTGTCACATGCAAAAGGAAACACATCGAACGAAATTTACAATTCGACACCTTGCAATTGATACTTGCAAGTTAATATTATCGAACCGAATATGAGTTAACATATTAAATTTTAATCGTTGGTAGGGTTAATATTAGCCTATAGATATTAATATCACCGCTTCAAAAATGAATTTTGAAGAAAAAGGCATATTGCCCAGTGACAAACCCCAAGGGGCATGCATACCTTTGTTGCCTCACCATTTGGGGCCCGGGGGGCGCGGAATGTGGGGCTCTTTTGGGCCTGGGGGGGGGGGAGTTGCATGCCACGGGCTGTGGACACCGCATACTGCAACCTGGTGGGGGTGCCGGGGGTTTTTCCTTTTTGGGGGAGTCTGCGGGGGGGGGGGGGGGTTATTGAGGAGTTTTGACCCAAAGCCCTGAAAACCACAGCCCCACACACTCCAGCCCGAGAAACCAGACACCCCACACCAAAGCCTCCCCCACACCCCCATGCTCCAAACCCCTAAGCCTCACCCTCTCACACACCACAATACCAATGGGGGAGGGGTCAACAATGAAGCCAGAACTAGCCCCTTTATCTGGTTTGGGGCAATCTACATGCGATGGACACACAAACACACACACACACACATGCACATGCAAATACTTACAACTTTTTCTGCTTTGTTCCGTCGTGAATCTGCATGTCCGCCATTCCAGAACAAAACCTGCAACAAATCTGGAAATGGAAAAGGGCATGCCCTCATGAATTTAACCGTTAGGACAAGGGGAGTACAGAGGAGGGAGGAAAGAGGGATGTGTGTGGGAGGCGATGGGTTTGTGGGGGTGCCAATATCATGTCTCTATGTGTGTGTGAGAGTGTGTGTGTACGTGTTTCTCGTCAGGGCACACCAAGAAAAGGTGCACATATGGTATATATTTCGTACATAGAGCACACTATGGGCGCCAACAATGAAGCGGCACACTTGGGGCGGGTAACCCTTGACGACCAGCTCATTGCGGACCCACATGGTTGACTAGTAAACCTTCTTGCAGCTATTCATAGGCTGCGATACCCGCAAGAAAAAAAGTTCAATTTTTGCATTATTTTTTCGAGGTAAAGATTAGATCAATTTTTCAGTCGGCATTAATATTAGTGAAGTATTAGATAATCAACCTGGAGAAATTATCACACAAATGAAAGCGAAACAGTCGTGTACGTGCAGTTTTTTTTTCGGCCATGTTGTCTCCCCATCCCCGCATAGGGCCTTCCAAGGCACCCACAGGTAGGTAGGTAGGTGTGCGGGCCCATGCACCGTGCTTCGGGACCCCAAAGGATAGTCGGGTCCAACGACCACCGGCGCACGTGTAAGTATCCCCCCGGAGGAGGAAGGTGAGCGGCCTCTTCCAATTGATGGTGTCCACCAGGGGTGGACTCCATGTGCCCAGTATTGCAGCGGCCAAGACCGCCGCTTATAGGGGGCTCCGGCACGGACACAGGTGGATCTGGCGCAAGCCTCGTCCCCATCAAACAAATTGAGGCGGTGAAGCAGTATGCCTCCATCCTCTTCCCGGCACCTGAATTGATCGGTTTACTTATGGACTTGAATGTCGTCAAGTCCGGCTTCCAGCATGTGTCCGAGTTCATGACGTGCCGTGGGGCCGCTTACACCACCGCATCCGTCCTCACATTCGCCCGACCCACACGTTCACCTGACCTACTTCACCGACAGATGGAAGGGAGTTGGGCAACCTCGGCTGCCTCGTACCAATAGGCCTGGGCCATGATGGATTAGGCTACCCAGTCACCAAGGAGTTGTGACACCAACGGGTCACACAAACTCTCACATGAACTCAAACACAGCAGTGTCATACTTAGCTCTAGAATGGTGTCCTGAGAGAAAGGCATAACAAGAGCTACACAATAGAATAGAATAATTGGGAGTGGTGTGAGTAGGGGGCCCGGGGGGAAGGATGTGGGCCTGTGTAACCACCTCAAGGCGTATGGAACCCCTCTACCACCCCGTTGTGCACATTTTGACCAATCAAAAACCCATAATGGGCATAGTATGCGCAACAGCAAGGCAGTGCAAACGAAATATTTGGCTGGTTCATTTACAAACTCCTTCATATATTAAAGATTTAAATTAAACATGTTGGTTTTAACTTAGGTCTGTAGGGTCATACAGGTGCAGCCCTTGGGTCGTCCTTGGCGCTCTTCTTCGATGGTGCTTTCGTACTTGGCACTTTTGTCCTTGGTACGTCGCCTTTGTTCGGCCATTTCTCCTCCATTTTCCTCCATTTATGGGCGCCCATCAACCTTTGGTGCTTTCCATTGCGGTCCTTCCCCTTCAAACCAATGATACGACGTGGGTGCCCCTTTGTCCGGGGCCACGGTGAAGTGCAATGCTTGGACATCTCATGCTGTCACTTTTGATGCAACCTTCTTTGATTCATGCCGCCATTCGGCATGCTGGTTATTGAGGAACTGCCTTTCCATCTAGCTTCGTCCCACGGGGGCCACAAAAACGCGCTCGAGGGCCCGCTTCTGGCCGCTGCCATCTGGTGGCGGTCCGGCGGCCCATATACATCACGTTCGCACGGCATCAACTCTTGAGTCTCCACTTTTGAGAACTCGGCAGAATGGTTGCGCTCAAAAACATCGTCTATAGGCTCCGGTTGGTTCCGATGCGCGTCATTTTGACTTTGAATCTCGGCACGCGTACGGCAGCCTCCGGCTAGCTAGTACGCGTGCTCTGCGCCATCGAAAACACTGGGTGTTCTCCACAACGGATTGTCATGGTATCCGTGTGATGGACAGATTTGCCATTGACCCCCCCCCCCCCTGGTGAGCTGATCACCCCCCCCCCTCCAAGCAATTTGCTGCGTTCAAGATAAGGCGGGCAGACGTGGCAAAAAGGTTGCAAGACCCACAGTGTGTCCCCACTGGCACTTTTCGCTTCATATTGACATCTCTGCCATGTGTTCCCTTGTTTTCCTCTTGCAAAAATGACTTGGGGTCCTTTGAGTTGGGCCTCGCAACAATTCGTAATTCCTTGGCTGAGCCAACAGGCAAGCAAACGTGTTCGGTAAGGGTTGGGAGGCGCCGCACAACATGACCAACCATCAAGACCAACTCCCTGACCGGTTCAGAGATGCAGTCCTCACACCACTAGTCCCTCCACCTTCAAAATGTCATTTTTGCCCTGTTTGGACTTGCTTTTTGTTGTTATGAACAATGACGTGCGGTTCGTTTGTGTTGGGCTTTGAGAGGTTTTCATGGTCCAAAACTCCCACTGATTAGTGTCCTGGATCAACACTAACAGTTTTGGAAACACCCATTGTTGACTTGACTTGTTTTTGAGCCAATTGGGGTCCCACAAGGGGTCTTTGCAAAGACATTTCGCGACTTTATGGGATGTAAACAGGTTGACGGTGCGCTGCTGTGGGCCACAAGTGCAATTCGTACCATCCCAAGTGGTTCCCCGTTGGAAAACAAGATTTTCTGACCTGCCGTGAGGAACCAAGATGCAAGTGAAGTTATTCACAGTATTTAGCTGGAACCAGGGCCCAGCTCTAATGCTTCTTGGCTTATGGATGCTTGCTGCTGGCACGGTGCACACCACACTGTGCACCAAACACACAACGCTCCACACACTACGCACCCTGCATGTAGTGGCTGCAGAGTGCACAGCGTGAAGAGTGCAGATTGTGCAGCGCACAATGTGCAGTCTGCAGAATGCAGTGTGGTGCGATGTGCAGTGTCCAAAGTGCACACTGTGAAACTGTGCACAATACATGCTGTGCTGTACAGAAACTGTGCACTGTACAATGTGCAGAGTGTGTGGTGCACAATGTGCAATGTTCTGTTCCCCACCAGCTTGGTCCCAACATGCAGTCCAGGGGCTGGCCATATTACACACTATGCATTCTGCATACAGCACACACCCTCCCTCCAGTCCCACACAAGTGTGCTTAGTGGGACTGCCTCTTCAGGGGTGCCGCATTGATACAGGCAGCAGTGATACAGGCAGGAGTGATGGCATTCCTTGTCCCACCCCTCGGTTTGCGGCCTTTCTCTTTGCTAGGTCCGGGCGGTTGGTTCGACGTGCCATACACAACACCATCAGGGGTTTGATCCACCATTTCCACCTCATCATTAGGGCCTTTTTCCTCCTCCACCTCCTAAAGTACAGTGCTGCAGTCCAGTAGATCACTATGCTCAAAATTCTAGAACACCATATTCTAAGCCATACGAGTCAACCCATCAGTGATCCGCAAAATGCTACAAACAAGGGCACCCACCCCCACCAACCCATCTTGTAGAACCATGACCACAGTAATAAGTACAGGCATTCGCACCCCCACGCTGCAAGCTAGTTGAGGAGAACCATTCGTAACCTGGAACCACATCCTGCTTGCTTCCGTAGGTAGTGTGTCAGCTAGGTGATGCATGATGAACCCTAAAATCTCCATACAAATCGTCTGAACCATGGGTCCTGGGGGACACGTGAAGTACCGTGGCACCTACACGGTCAAAACATGTTTTTGGAGATGGTAATTTTTCCAGGCAGCATGCCGGGTCCTCTGGTTCCAGACACTTCGTAGATTTCACAGTACTCACAGTAGATTTGCAATCGGTGTCTAGTTGCACAAAAACTTTAGGATTCCACATGTGGCACACAGAGATGTAGGCAACACGCAGCACACATGTTCGACAACACCTTTTGGGAAGGGGATTCATCTAAGTAAACCATAGCCATAGTATATTGCTGTGTTAGACATCACAATAAAGCAAGCAATGCGGATAGTCGTCAGACCATCGTTCTCATGCATCTTCCGGAGCCTACGCACCACGCCTCTGACATCAAAATAGTCGCCAACGAGTAGCACCGGTGCATCACACATGAGATTTCGACTGACAACCAAATGAACACCATCTGTGTGACCTTTTCCCTAGTGGCCCAAATTAAAGTCAATATGGTTAATTTTAATTTTTAATATATGAACCCGTCAATATATTAATCTCGCAAATATTAAGAGGTTAGAGCTCAATTTTTTTGATTGGGTCATTTGTACCCATTTTTCCATGCACATATGCGGACCCATAAGGGGTGTTACGTGGTATATTGTTGCACATTGGTATAGTAGAGAGGTTGTGTTGGTGGGCGTCTTGGACACCCCCCCCCCTCCGGTTGCCCGCATTCCCCCCCACTCCACACCACCATGTTCCCTTGTATAGCCATTGTTATGCCTTTCTCTCTAGGCACCCTTACCGAGCTTAACTTGACGCTCGTGCGTTTGAGTGTGGCCAAGAGTTTGCGGCACCCTTTGGTCTCCCAAGTCCTTGGTGAGTAGGTGGCTTCATCTCCCTTGGCCCGGGCCCGATGGTCTGAGGCCGCGGAGGTTGGCTACCCCTCCCTTATTCGCGACAAGCAAAAGGAGGCGGTGAAGCAATATGCCTCCCACCTCTCCCCGGCCCCGGACCTCATCGGCCTCCTCATGGACTTGAACGTCCCCAAGCTTGGCTTCCGGCACGTGTCGGAGTATATGAGCCGCCGGGGGTTGGCCTACACGGCCGCAACCGGCCTCCCGTTCGCCAAGCCCATTCCCACTCGGGAAGTGTTCACGGACGCGTGGAACGAGTTGGTCACCCCCCTTGACCTACGGCCGCCCGTGTCCGTCCTGGATCCCCCCGCGAGTTGGCGCTCTTGGTCGCTGCCCTCATGGGCCCGGTACGTCCAGTCACGTCCATCGCTAGTGGACACTATCGATTGGACAAGGTCCCTCACCTTCCTTGTGCATGGGGATGCGTACCCGTGCGCCGTTGGTAGTTGGACCCAACTCTCCATTGGCCTCCTCAACCACGGCGCACGGGGCCGCACACCCGCCTACTTCTGGGTGATAGGGATGGCCGTGTGCGAGACGAGGACATGGCGGCACTTGCAACGATATGGGCCGATGACTTGAAGGTTTGTGGCCCATTCGTTGTTTGTTAATTTTTGCGTTAATTTCTCGAGATTAATATCTAGATTTCGGTTGATATTAACGCCGACCGAAAAATTAACTTAATATTAATCTCGAGAAAGTAACTCAAATATTAACGCATCATTTTTTTGGAGGTGTTGCAGTCTATTGATGACCGCAAGGGGTTCTAGTGGGCAACACCTAGGGTGCCCGGTAAGCTAGCCGTTTGGGATGACCACCCCCTAGGGCACCGCCTCTAGATGGCCCATAGTGGGATCTACATACAAAGTATACAACATCAATGCACCTTTTCTTGTATGGAATGGGAGAACACACACACACACACACACACACACACACACACACACAAACAATGAGGTCGGCACCCCCCACACACACCCAACCCCTCCCACACACATCCCTCCTTGCTCCTTCCTCTCTCCTCCCCTTGCCCTTGCACTTAAGGTTTGGGAGGGTATTCCCTTTGTTTCTACATATTTCAGTTTCAACATCGAGCAGTGGACATTGAACAAGGAGAAAAAGGTTGTAGGTATGTTTGTGTGGGTGTGTGTGTGTGTGTGTGTTCATTGTGGGTAGGTTGCAGGTTGTAGAATGCCCCAAAGCAGATAAAGGGGCTGCTTCAAGTTTCATTGGCAATGCCACCCTCCCTCCTCTTGGTATTGTGGTGTGTGGGGGTGGGCTGTGGTGTGTGGAGGTGTGGTGTGTGGGGTTGTGTGGTGTGGGGGTGTGGGTTCTGGGGCTGTGGTGTGTGGAGGTGTGATGTTTGGGGCTGTGGGGTGTGGGGCTGTGGTTCCCGCCCCCCCCCCCCCGAAAAGCACCATCAAATTTGTGTCTAAGCCCCGCAGTATGCAACCCCCCCACACCCCTAAAGCCCCACCCCCGGAAGTCTCCCCCCCCGGGTGCCTGAAATGGTGAGGCCCAACAAGTACGCATGCCCCATTGTGTGTGTGGTTGTGCGTTATGCACTTTTTTTCACATTAATTTTTGTGTCGCTGTCATTAATTCTTCGAGATTAATAGTAACGCTCGCGTCGATTAATAATGAACATATTAATTCATTTTTGGCCCGATAATATTAATTTCCAGAAATTAGTTCACGGGGTCAAAAATAACCTTTTGGTTTTTTGTATTTTTTTCGGACTGCACACCCCGAACATCCCACAGCCCCACACCACAAACCCCAAACCCCCACAACGGCACCCCCCACAGCCCAAAGCACCGCAACCCCACAGGGCACCGTGCCCGGTATACCATGACCCCACATCCCAACAACCCACAGCCCCACACCCCACAGCCCCAAGCACCCCAATCCAAATTGTCACAGCACGGCACGCCACAGCCCCACACCCTACAACCCAACAAACCATAGCCCAACACACCACAGCACCCCACCCCACAGCCCCATGCCCCACTGCCCCACATAGCAAAACCGCACACACAGCCCCATGCACCACAGCCCTGCACACCACAGCCCCAAACGCACCGCCTTACATCCCGCAGCCCCATACCACGCAACTACACAACCCACAGGCCCACACCCCACAGGCCCAAGCACGACAGCCCCAAACATGCCAGAGGCCCACACCCTGCAGCCAAACACCCCACAGGGCCACACCCCACAGCCCACACGCCACAGCCCCACACACCACAACCCCACAGGCCACGGCCCCACACACCCTAGCCCTGTACACTACATCGCCACACCCCACAACCCCACACACCCTAGCCGGACACCCCAAAGGCCCACACACCACAAGAGAACACACCAAAGCCCCACATTGCCCCCATTGTTTCCGTTTAATTATTAGACCACCAGTGTTAATTTCTGGAGATTAATATTTAATTTTTGGACCAATGTTCCGAATATTAGAAATTAACCGATAATATTAACTTACTAGAAATTTAAAAGTCGTCCCAAAAATTAATTATGCCCCCCAGTCCCTCGTGCGCTGAGTTTCTGCACCCACAATGCACCACAACCCACCACGGGGCTGCAATGCACCCCCACAGCACCCCCCCCCCCATGCAACAGCCCCACACACCACAGCACCTGACACCAAACCCCACACATGTCTACCACACACCCGTATACCACAACCGTGCCCACCACCACCCCACGCCATAACCCCACAGACCACAACCCTAGAAACCTCAGCCCCACACACCAGAATCCTAGAAACCACTCCCCCACACAGCACAGCCCCAAACATCACACCCCCACACACCACAGCCCTAGAAACCACACCGAGACGTACCATAGGCCCACACACCACAGCCCCACGAACCCACACACCAACACACCACAGCCCTAGGAACCATAACCCTAGACCCCATAGCCCCAAACATCACACACCACAATACAAAGGGGGGGGCGGCATTGCCAATGAAACCTAAACTAGCCCCTTTATCTCCTTTGGGGCATTCTACAACCTAGAAACTAGCCACAATGGACGCACATGCATGCACACACACACACACACACACACACACACACACACACCTACAACCTTTTTCTCCTTGCTCAATTTTCAACGAAATATTTTCTTCAAAAAGATAACCTGCGGAAAGAAAGGGCATACGCTCCCAAACCTTAGGCGCAGGGGCAACGGGAGGAGAGAGGAAGGAGCAAGGATCTAGTTTGGTCCTAAGCTAGATGTTCTAGTCTAGTGTATTATGCTTATAGCGAAGGTCGGCGGGCGTTCACCACGGATAACTATAATACTACCACAATTTTTTTGGTGGGGGTGTGGGGGAGGAGGCTAAGGACCCCTGAAAGGAAGAAATGACGAATACTAAATTACATTGTTCCACTGCTTTTTGCTTTGCAGGTATGCCTCACTGTTGCATGTATCATCCTCTAGTAGCAGCCTGTCCTCCAATTCATCAAGTGACTGAGGAAGAGGTTGAAATGGAACACATTTTGGGAAAATGGCTCAAAAAGAACTTGTAAAACAATGTGCACATTGTTTTGTGGGTTGCAGCCATGACCTACATTGAGTGCTTCATCTTGTGTTTTAGAGAGGAGGGACCGAGGGCTCTGACTGCACTTTATTTTGGTTGGCCATCTCGTAATCGCCATTTCCTTATCTAGGGCGGAGGGGGGAATTATATTCATCCTTGGTGCTCACTGGAACAATAGTTGAACGTACTTTTGGGAGCCCAACAACAATATGTGCAGAAAACACCTTCCAGGTTTGCTTCCATAGTGTCCCATCTGGCCCCATGCCCATCCTCAACACGCAAAGAAACGCCGGGCATGCGGGCAAAGTTGGCCCGTGAAATGGTGAGCTAGGTCCAATCACACTCAGCCACGTCGTAGGCATCCACCAGGACAATGAAAGTCATAAGGAAAGAATGGTCGATGCCCCGCAGCAATCCTAGGCGGGAGAGGGTATACTTGACCCAAGAGTCAAAAGGCCACAAAAAACCCACAGCCTTGGGCAAGGCCGTGGCAACGAGGTCATCCAATTGAACGTACCCGATCAACTCCTTCCGCCAAGCTTTGAGTTCCCTTTCGGTGCAAAGAGGACGGGCGTAGGGACCACCCGGGATGGTGATGTTGTGCTCCAACTTGCAAAGCGTGTAGAGCTACGAGAGGGTCCTCCCTGCAACCTTGGGGGCACGCAAGTTGAGCAGAAGGTCCCACATGGTGGTGGGGAGGAGCAATGATGCGGAATGCGCCTCAACCGCCTGTTTCATTGCCTCTCCGGTGTGTGGGCAGGAGGTGCCGACGGCGACGTCCCTGACAGCAACGTTGAATTGCGCTGTGCAACCGGGCATGATAGAGCCCACCTGGCTGGGTAGTGCCCAAGCCGATTGTGCTCGAGACGACTAGCCCCACTCAACTCCCGAGGCCCCTTGGGCAATAGGAGGGGGGGGGGGTCCCTCCCAGGTAAAAGATGGTGCAAGGGGGCTGGTGGCGGAGCGTTTCATAAGAGCAACACAATAATAAATCTAAGTGTCATAGGGTACACATGCAACAACGCAGCAGAGGCACCAAGAACGCCAACAAAAAGTATGCACAAGAATGCAGTCAATGAAATGACAAGTTTATAGTTTGGTTTCTCGTTCTAGTATTGTTCTAATCTAGCCTAGGATGTTCTAGGCTACAAGTTGTAGCCTGGAAAGAAATTGCGTGTTGTAGCGTGTACGTCGGGTGAAGCATCCATTGGTGAATCCGGAGCTGAAGATCGTCTGTGATGTTGATTTCCTCACCGTGAACATCGGCTATGAAGTCCCAAAGGAGGGGGTGGCTGGCAGCGACTCCTTGGATGGTGACATACGTGTCACACAAATGGCTCCTAGTACTCCACTGCATTCGACTGTTGCAAACATGCCGTACTATCTTTGAATCTTTGTTGTTGAACTTCCAACCCTAGTGGCGCAAATTAAACCCAATGTAGTTAATATCTGGCCAAAAATTAACACGTTAATCTCAAGTTTGCATTTTTTTAAGGAGGGTTAGGAGGTTTGCCGTGAAAATTATGACCCCATGGGTTGCCTTACGGGCTTGGGTGTCATTTTCCCCCGAGGGTTGGTGGGGGGGTCCTCCCCATGTCGTTGTTTCAAAATGTTAAAACGGCTCTCGGCTGTAATTTTTGTTTTTAATTTTTGGATTCATATTTCAAAAGTTAAAAATTAATGAGTCGCCAGCATTAATATTAATCTCACAAATGTTAACCCTATTCTCCAAATATTAACCCTCCATAAAAATGCACAACAACAAGCCAAACATGCTAGGGCGCATGCATAATTGTTGTGCCTTACCAAAATGGATACCCCCCCTTCCCCTTTTTTTGCACACACACACACACACACACACACACACACACAGTGATATTGGCACCCCCCACACACCCAACCTCTGCCACACACAGCTAACACGTCACCTCTTCCTTAGGTGATTAAGGGAATCATCGACACCGGCCGGGTGCAATGGAGGGCCACAAAGGAGGATGCCAAGGTCATTTCGGGGGGTTACCAACCGTGGACAAGGAGGGTTATTGGGGTGTCCACATGCCCTCAAGTGGGCTGCATGGTCAACCAAGGGACAGGGAATGCAAAGGGGAAGGTTTGGAACAGGAAGAGTCAACCACGGTCCCTCAACCGTGATGACACACCACAAGGCCTTCATCTTCGGCACGGCTACTTTGCATGGTGGTGGGTGTAGTGTGGCAACCATCTTGCGCTTACCCCGCGCCTATGTTGTCTTGTGCATCTTGCACTTGATGATGTCCATTGGCCGCTTGTTGACGGTGAGGCCAAAACGGGTCAACCATTGGTCCGCCAGGGATTGCAATTCCTCCTCGCTGAGAGGAGGATAGGGTGGAGCCTTTATGGGATGGCTACCCTAACGGCAAGGAGACAACCACTTTTTTCGAGGCATGGCCGGAAATTGCTAGGCTACCAAACATTAGGCCATGCACCGCTAAGCACAAATCTGTTGCCGATATGTGGGCTCCCTTGGAGGCCGTGCATGGCACACACTAGGGCCCCCAACGCCCCCACTGTGCTAGAATGGGGACGGACTTCCGCGTCACTGCACGGCTAGCACCGTGTCACCGTACCTTTTGAGCCTTGAGGGCAATGGTGATGCTATGCTAAAAAAAATATTAGTCCTTTTGGGTTGGTTCTGTTCTGGGAGGACGTTTCGGAAGGCATCAACCGCTTTCTGAAGCATGTGCACAATGAGCAAAGTAACCATTGGGGGGGGGGGGGGGGGCTATTTCGGAGGAGGGGGTGGATGAGAAATCGGGGCGGAAACGTACTACTATCTACAGGGAGGCCGCACTTCAAGGGCAGTGCATGACATGGTTGTTGGAGTATTTCCACATTAGTTGGGTTGTGCATGGAGGTGCACAGGGGCGAGGCACACATAGGCTCCCTTTGTCAACTAGACCCTCTTCCGAAGCCATGGCCATGACCCCCCAAGCAATCGAGCAATTGAATGCGCACGTACTTGTATTGCTTTGTAGTCTTTGTCTACCCAACAGTGAAAAATCGTTCTAGAACGCCGCTTGAATACCCCTAGAACACAACGACACTAGATCACGTTTGCTTGCACTATCACAGCTAATGGAGATGCTGCAATTGGTGCAGCTTCAGTGGCATCAGCACCGTCCCCAGCTGCAGCAACCCCAAGGCGGCCCCCGGGAGCCACAACCCCAAGCCCTCCGACCCAAAGACCCATCTTCTCTGGCCCATCCCCTCCGCCCAAAGACCCAAAGGAGGAGGAGGTGGTGGTGGAGGTGGACCCAGGGTCCAAGGAGCAGGAGTAGGAGCCGGCGGTAGGGGAGCTTGAGGAGCTCAAAGGGGAGCCCCATACATGGAGCTCCTCTTTGGTAGGGGCGAAGGCTGCCCTATCAAGGGCGTACAGGAATGAGCGGGATTGGAACGAGAAGCAGGACGAGCGGAGGGAGGAGTAGCCCAAGTAGGAGGAGGGGAGGGAGGAGAAGCACGGGGAGGCCGTGGATATGGCGAAGAAGGTGGTAAACAAGGTGGAAGAGGTGAAGAGGTAGGTAAGGAGTGCAAAGAGGGAGATGAATCGGCTGGGTGAGAGGATTAAGGAGCTCCAACACGAGGGGAAGATCGGGCAAGAGGAGGAGGAGGAGGAGAAGAAGAAGTTCGAGAAGAAAAGGTGGAGCAGGGGCCGGTGGTTGAGGAGCCCCCTACGCCCCGGGCCAAGGGCCATCACACACCCCTAGCTCCAAAGCTTGCCGGGATCGCTTGGACAATCCTCAATCTCCTCTGGTCGCCGGAGGTCCTCGTGGGCTTGGAACCCCCCACCCTCGACACCTGCCTCCTCCATCCCCCGGAGAGTCCGATTTGGACTCTCTAGATTTGCTTAAACAAAATGCATGCGAAATTCTTGGGCGCGGGGAAATGCGTGCGGAGGGACAACAAGGGGTCCATAGGGCAAAGCCGATGCAACAAGGGCGGATCAAAGGAGAGGGGATGTGGATGAGGGTTGGGGCCTCCAAGGCGGTGGACCCCGCACAGATCTTTGAAGATGAAGCAACCATGTTGAAGTTGGCCCAACTCAACGTTGTCACCCCCGAGTCCAAAAGGGCGGAGGACCCTAGTTCCATTTCCTCTACACTTGCTTGCAATAATTAGGACTTGGGGGGCTGACCTCTCCAAGGCGGACGTGGATTCAAACCCAAATGTGGGACACGATTGTGGCAGCAGGGCGGTTCAAACCCCATGCCAGCAACCTCGGGGGGTATGGGAGCACCATTCCCGGGATTGCGTTCCATTCGTGTCCACGCCACCCGGCTCTTCTGGCAACCCCGCCCCCCCAAGCATGGAGCGGGCCTCAATGCCACTCCAAGGACCGTACGTGGTTTTTGAAGAAGTCGTATGGGTCAACACACCTCATGCTAGACACCCGTGACCAAGTTTGTGTACCTGATTCTAGTTTCGTTCTCACCTGCGCCACCCTGTCAGTCTACTTTTGTCGCCGGTGCCGCAATAACTAGAATGTCGCTAGAAAATGCTCCCAAGAGCGACAATAGACAATGCCTACCTGTGTTTGGCGTACAGGGCATGAATGTGCATACCTGCAGCTAGGACCCCCGGGCTGTCCGGGTGGCTGCCACGGATGGGGGACAGGGCTGTGCATCTGGTAGGGCTGTCATAGCTCTACCCGATGCCGGCGACAGATCTAGCCTTGGCGCTCAAGATCATTAGGGTTGTGTACCGTCAGGAGACAGGAAGGCACAAGTGTAGGTTGGATCCCCTAGCGGAGAGGGTGGGCCACCTTGGACAGAGTTGCAGCGAGACAAGATGTGGCTGACAGCCCCCACCCCATAAAGGTACTGTATTCTTGAACTATACCCCCTCACATCCCATATCCTTTGGGAACCAATTTGTTGTGCCATTGGAACCCCATAGATACCGGTGCCACCATATGCGCGCATGCCGTGCGCATTTTGCACAACAGCCCCAAGATAGCCCTTGTCTTCACGACAATTCCCTTGTCCTTGTCAAGCTCTCGTAGGACAACCCGCTATCTTGACCCCTATCGCGAACCCCCTTGACTTACAACGGCCCCCTATGCTGGCACCTGTGCAGCAACAATATCATAAAGCAGCATGTTGCGTTTGATTTGCCTCATTGGGCATCTTGGTGTCGGATGAGCCTCTTCCTGTCGTTTGTGTCATGCAGCGCATACCACATTAGCAACCCAACGTCAAGAGGTAAAGGTAGCCGTGAAACCATGCGAAAGCGCTATGAACTCCTCCTTTGAAAAACCGGGCACGTCGGCAAGGTACATTTCCTTGTCAGGGGCCTTGTCCGCAACGGTCTCCCATGAAAAAACGTTGTACAACACCCTTGCCTTTTTTGGATAACTCATCTATGACGTAGATTGTTTCCTCCGTGATAATGTAGCGCCAACGGCGGTCCGAGTCCTCCCCACGCGCCTCCGGGGGCGTGATATAGTCCATGCCCTTGACACCTTCGTTGGATACCCTAATAAGGAGTGGGGGTGGTACAGAGGGAATGCCAATGAAGTCGTTGTTGTGTGTCACCCATAGCGCAACGGACGTTGTCCCTAGCACACATTCACTCCATTGGTGAGGGGAGTCCCTTCGGACGGGAGACATGGGACTTGACAAACTCGGACCCTTTTCAATGGAGCAGCAAAGACTGTGTTGCAGAGGGCCTTGCCATGATGTGTTTATCCGAGAGGCTCCTTGGGGTACATCCGCGCGAAGGTGATTGTCATAAATCCTCCAAATACACGGTCTCTTGGCGGCACTCCGAGTCGACAGTTGCGGCAGTGTACTCGAACAAATGCTCTAGGTCTCCCCTCTTCGCCATACCACAACCAGCGGCACATCCACGCTCCTTTTCAGAAAATTGTGAGGCACGTCACTGAAGCAAGCTTGGGATTCCTTGGAGGTGTACGCTGCCAGGTTCTCCTTCTCCTTCTCCTTGGGCGTCTGCTTGGGCTAGGGCTTGGACTTGGACTTGCACTTCTTCTTGGGGTCCCCGGGGGGCCCTTCGGCTGGGGGATAGGCTCGCGGATGCCCCCCCCCCCCCGCCGCCATTGCTGTTGCTGTTGTTGCTGCTGCCCCCCCAACCCCCCTATTGAGATGCAGCCAAGCAGGATGAAGCCGACAGTGCCCCCCTGTCGTAGCCTTTTTTTGGCACCCCATACCCCTCATCTATGCAGGTCTTTGGCGTTTGTGTGGGCTTAGGCACGTTAAAGCCGCATGTAGGCACAAGTTGTTGCGTTGTGCCCTTGCGTTTGAAACAAGGTTCTTTCACGAGCGCCGTTGTCTTTGCACAAGACAAGCGCGGTCTGTGACGGCAGTGCACATGTCTTGTGACCTGTGTCCTGATACATGGCCAAAGCACATGTCCTGTAGCACTTGTTCAGGTTCCTCTCTTCTGTTGCAATGCCAGAAGTGGACAACTTGGCAAAGGGGTGGATTGGCAATGTGGGGACCAAGATTGGATGGTCGGCAGTTATTGCTTCCCAAATGCCAACACAGTACAACGTTGCGAAGGAGTGTATGCGGGTGCAATGCAATGGCACCATGGCAGATGTCACGATGCTGAGGGCGGGGCAGCGCAACTCGGAAAGTCCGACGGGGAAAGAGTGAAGGGGGGCAGAAAAAGGGGGAAGCGGAACAAGAAGGCCACCGCGGCAGCCAAGCCCCGCCGCTCCCGCCCCCTCGACCCGAGCAAAGGAGGAGGGGCCCCTATGGGGAGTTGCCGGATCCGGGGGATGTCCGGTATGCGCTATGTGTTGTGGGGGGTCGGGGGTGGGGGGACGGGGAGCAGCACACCGTGACGGGGAATTGGGATGAGCACTCGAAGCTACGGGAAGTGGTGTGTGATGTTGGCGGGTCGGGGCCTGGGGGATTCGAGAGGGGAAAGAAGGGAAAGAAGGGAAACAATAGGAGGAGGGAGGCGGGACGTACCGGGTGGCGGGTGGGGGCCTCTTCACAAGCCCCAACACCCGCCACTCCTTCCTCTCCAGCCTGGATTCGCTACTTCACAAGCGCCGAAGGACCTAGTAAAGAGACGCTTCCACAAACGGTGTTTTGCAACACGACATGCCACCCCAGAGGACGAAAAGTGGTGGTTGGTGGTTGGTGGTTAGTGGTGGGTCACCACCTCCCTGCCGCCCCTCCTCTCTCTCTCTCTCTCTCTTCGTGTCAATCAAATCACCACAATGCCAGGAAAGAAAAAGAGAAGAAGGGAAGGACAAGAGAAAGAGGAGACAAACAAAGGAAGGAGACAAATGAAGGCACAGATCAAGGTGGAGTAGACAAAAAAGCAGAGGGAGGAGAAGGAGAAGAAGGAGAAGGAGAAGGAGAAGGAGAAGGAGAAGGAGAAGGAGAAGGAGAAGGAAAAAGAGACGAAGAAGGAGAAGGAGAAGGATTTTATTTGATTTGAGGGCCGATCTTGAGGCTCACAGGCCGCCTAGGGGTCGATGACTGTCCCGACGACTCTGCATATTGGCCGGCCATGCATGCAGTGCAGACCCGGCCGTGTCCGCGGGCCGGGGGGGGGGGGGGGGCAATCCTTCACCTTGTTGGGGCATGCACATGGGTGGAGCACGTCCCTCCAGCCTGAGCTGAATGCACAAAGGGGGTGGCCATATCCCCACCCTTTGGTAACGTGCATTGGGCCCCGCCGAGGGATGCCTGTTTCTCTCTCTGCCCCCTCCCTCCTCCTCACCCGGCCCGCGGCACGGCGACAGGCCTGCCACCACCCCTGTGCACATCAGCACAGGGTGGAGGGTATGGTGGGTGTTGCGCCTCTATAGCCAATCCCCACCCCATGAGCAATCGAGGGGCTATGGGAGTGCTGCAATAGCTGCACCCGGGCCGCAGCGCACGTACCGCCGCTGGTGGACCTGGCGTATTGTTGCAGCTCTGGCTCTGCTCCTGCATTGCACTCAACCCTCGCGAGGGGCCAGTGGGGTGCAACAACTCAAGCTGCAGTGCACGCACGGCAGCACTTTCAGCCCGTGTCTCGTAGCAGTTCTGGCACTGCATCCGCACCGCAGCCAAGCCCCCTCCCCTGTGCAGCTTTGCACAGGGCGGAGGGACAAGTTCCCCTCCCCTGTGCACCACTTTACATGGCGGAGGGACAGGTTCCCCTGCCCTGTGCACCATGGCACAAGACGAAGGGACTGGTTCCCCTCCCCTGTGCACCACAACACAGGGCAGAGGGACACGTTCCCCTCCCTTGTGCACCTTAGCACAGAAGGGAGGAACAGGCTCCCCTCCCTTGTGCACCACAGCACACGGCAAAGGGACAGGTTCTCCTCCCCTGTGCAGCACATCACGGGGCGGACAAATAGGTTCCCCTCCCATGCGCACCAAAGCAAAGGGCGGAGGGGTACGTTTTCCTCCCCTGTGCGCCACAACACAGGGCGGAGAAACAGGTTCCCCTCCCATGCGCACCAAAGCATAGGGCGAAGGGGTAGGTTTTCCTCCCCTGTGCACCACAACACAGGGCGGAGAAACAGGTTCCCCTCCCATGCGCAACAAAGCATAGGGCGGAGGGGTAGGATTTCCTGCCCTGTGCGCCACAGCACAGGGCGCCGAAACATGTTCCCCTCCCATGCGAACCAAAGCACAGGGCGGAGGGCTAGGTTTTCCTCCCTTGTGCACCTCTGCACACGGCGGAGGGACAGGCTTTCCTCCCCTGTGCACCTCGGCACACGACGGAGGGACACGTCCCCTCCCCTGTGCACCGCAGCACAACGCGGAGGGACAGGTTCCCCTCTCCTACGCACCACAGCACAGGGCGGAGACACAGGTTCGCCTCCCCTATGCACCACAGCACAGGGCGGGGAAACAGGTTCCACCCCATGCGCACCACAGCACGAGGCGGAGGGGCAGGTTTTCCTCCCCAGTGCACCTCTGCATAGGGCGGAGGGGCAAGTTTTGCTCCCTTGTGCACCCCAGCACAGGACGGAGGGACAGGGTCTCCTCCCGTGTGCACCGTAGCACAACGCGGAGGGACAGGTTCCCCTCTCCTGCGCACCACAGCACAGGGCGGAGAAACATCTTCCCCTCCCCTAAGCACCGCAGCACAGGGCGGGAGGACAGGTTCTCCTCCCCTTTGCACCACAACACAGGGCGGAGGGACACACTTTCCTCCCCTATGCACCAAAGCAGAGGGCGGAGGGAAAGGTTTTCCTCCCCGGTGCACCTTAGCAAAGGGCGGAGGGACAGGTTTTCCTCCCTTGTGCACCACAGCACAGGGCGGAGGGACAGGTTGTCCACCCTTGCGTACCTTAGCACAGGGCGGAGGGACAGGTTGTCCTCCCCTGTGGACCTCAGCACAGGGTGGAGGGAGAGGGGCCCCTCCCCTGTGCACCGGAGCAGCGGGCGGAGGGACAGCTTCTCCTCCCTTGTGCACCACAGCACAGGGCAGAGGGACAGGGTCCCCTCCCCCGTGCAGCAGAGCACACGGCGGAGGGACAAGTTTTGGTCCCCTGTGCACCGTAGCATACAGCGGGGGGACGGGGCCCCCTCCCCTGCGCACCTCAGGATAGGACGGAGGGACAGGTTCCCCTCCCGTGCGCACCACAGCACAAGGCGGAGGGACGGGTTTTCCTCCCCTGTGCTCCTTAGCACGGGGCGGGGGGACGGGGTCCCCTCCCGTGTACACCACAGCACACGGCGGAGGCACTAGTTCCCTCCCTTGTGCACCATCCCTAGTGACCTAGATTAAACCAATACAGTTAATATCTAGCCAAAATTTAAGGCGTTAATCTCAAGTTTGCATTTTTTAAGGGGGGTTAGGGGGTTTGGCGTGAAAATTATGACCCCCATGGGTTGCCTTGCGGGCTTGGGTGTCATTTTCCTCCGGGGGTTGGTCGGGGGGTCCTAGCCATGTGGTTGTTTCAAAATGTCACGATGGCTCTCGGCTTTGATTTTTGTTTTTAAATCTGGAATAATATTTGAAAAGTTAAAAATTAAAGAGTCGCCGGTACTAATATTAATCTCACAAATATTAACTCAATTCCCCAAATATTAACCCTCCTAACAATGGCACAACGCAACATGTAATGCATTATATGTGTGTTCATGTATGTTGTCCATGGCCATTGTGGCCCATTGGGTCCCTATCCGGGCTCTCATACCGCATGGGACCCCGTAGTAGGGTCCCACATCTTCGCGGGTCCGGATGGGGGGTTAGTGGGGTTAGTGGGGTTGGTGGGTTCGGTGGTAGGTTTCGCGTTGGGGGGGTTAGACTCTTCGTTTTTGGGGGCGGGAGGTTTGGGCTTTTTCTTGCTCGCCCCGGCCTCTTCCCGGTACCGCTTGGCCTCCTGGAGGCTGGGGAAGAGGAGGGAGCGGGACACCTCGTAGAGGGTGGTGCCGCCCGGGTATTCCACCCAAACGGCACCGTACTTCCGCCCGTGGATACCACGGACGGTGCCCTTCTCTACCCCGGTGGGGTAGGGGACGTGGGCGACCTTCCGGACGTCGGATCGGCGGGACGGTCGTCCGTCATGGGGATGTCGGTGTTGGTCGGGGGGGGGGGGGTGTGGGCGGTGGCGGTCTTCTCGTCTTGGGGGGGTTGGCGGGTTTGGGGGCGGGGACGGCCTTAGTAGGCCTTTTGGGGTGGGGGGTCTGGGGTTTTTGCCCCGGCGGATCGCCCCGTGGTCCCGGCCCATTTACGATCCGGGCTGTCGGCCCTCGTACGAGGGCTTGATACCCAACTCCTGCAGCGTGAAGGCGGCCTCGGTGGCCGCGAACGTGGCCAAGCCGGCGGCCCAATCGGCCCCAATGGCCAACGCGGGAGCCTCGGTAGAGGCCCCCACCGCAGCGTCTCACTTCCGAGATGCCATGGGGGCAGTGCAGGCAGCTTGCACCAACGGTACGTTCGAGGTATGGTGCTTGCTCGCTTCGCTTAATTTTTAGGTCGCCAGCATCCATTTCTCGACATCAATATTTAATGGTCCAACCGCCGCTCGAAATATTAAAAGTTAAAGGTTAATATTAAAGTCGAAAAATTAAAAAAGTCACACTTTTTTGTTTTATTTGGGCAGGTGATTGACGTCGTGGTGAACGCGATGCATGCCAAGCCCATCCGGGTGGCCTGGTCAGACGCTGAGGGCTCCGAGGAAGTACCCCTGGGGGCCCTACACCGCATCGTGGCCCGGGATCCACCCCTGGGCCTTGCTCTCTTGCACGGTCTCCACGACTGGGAGACCGCGCATGCCGTGAGCGGTGTATCGGTGACGTCGCGCCACTTCCGGCCCCGATAGTGCGCTCGGATGCAGGAGGTGGGGTGTGCGGGGCGGGGAGGATGAGGGGATGTGGGGGAGCATGGCAGGGGGTGGGGTAGGCGATGGGGAGGAGGGGGGGGGCATTCACCACCACCGTCCCAACCCCCCCCCCCCCAAGCCAAGCCGCAACCCAACCCCCCCCCACCCCCCACCAAGAAGCGAAAGTTTCCTTCGAGTCGTCCGACGAGAGTGGCAGAGCGACAGTGGCCTAGTCCACCGCGAACACCATCGCCTTGCCCTGGCGTGACTGCTTGACCCAGCCTAGCTGGGCCAAGTGCTGCAGCAGCACCTGGTAATGTGGTGTCCCGAAGCGGACGGTGTAGGGGTCAAACAATAAATTCAGTGCGGGCAAACTGCCCCCACGCATGCTCTCTGGCATGGAGGCCAGGGGGCCACCAGGAAGGGGTTTCCAGCCCCCCCCCATGGAGGCATCCTTACCCCAGGTGCCTCTATGTTTCCCCTCCCTCCGGCGAATCAAACACCGGATCAACCTCCGAAAAATCCACATGACTTTCATGTCGCTATGTGCGGGGGAGGAGAAAACGGGTTGATCCCCCGCGCACTCCTGCTCCAGCACCTAGGCTGACCAGGGGATCGCCCCCGCCTTCCGGGCGGTTGCAGACCGGGGGCTCAGGGCTTCAAGAAGACAATGGGGGAGGGGGGGAGGGCGGGTGCATGAGGGGGGTCAACAACCTCAACTCCCCCCGTCCCCGTCCCAGTCCCCGTCCCCTTCGTCCACCACCACTTCCCCCTCCCCCACCTCCTTAACCCCCCACCCCCAGGCTGGCATGTACCCCCCCCCCCCAGCCCCTGGCTCCTCTCCCTCTCTCTCCTCTCCCTCTGGTCCCTCTTCTTTTTCTTCTTCTCCTTCTCCTCTTTTTTCGCCTATCCGAGGAGTCTTCGCTTGACTTCTCGGATGGGCGTGCGGGGGATGGAGGATGCGCTGATGGAGCTGGGGCTGGAGGAGCTGCTGGAGCAGCTGCTATTGTGTGGTGCTGCTCCACTTGCGCCATCTGAGAGAGAGAGAGGGAGAGAGAGAGTGGAAAAACAAAAAAGTTTAATTTTTGAGCCCCCGAGTTAATTTCTTGAACTTAATATTTTAGATGAAAAAATCAATTAATATATTAAATAGTAATGAACGCGACTATTAATATTAATCTCGAAATATTCAACAACTCGCCGCAAATATTAATCGGTATACACAAGCAAGCGTGCACAAGCAAAACACATCAGGGCTGCATTGTTGGCTTTCAACATCTCGCCCCAATTCTTTGGCATGGCCGAGGCGTCCATGGCAAGGAGAAAACAAAGCCGGCGGAGGGGAAGCAAGGGTGGAGGGCGGGGGGCTACGGGTGGCCATGAGTTTGGCCATGGTGCATGGGGCGGTATGGGGGGTCCCATAGTTGCGTAACGGGAGGTCAAATTTTAAAAGCCACCACTCCCACACTTGTGAAACTACCTCCCCCTCCCGTTCGAGTTCGGTTGCCCCCGGAATCCCCCCCCCCCCCGGCCCGAGTGTTCACTGTATGCGCGCTTAAGGATGGCGTTGAGGCTCTCAACGACACCCGCGCACACGGCACCCAACCGTGCCCCCAAGCAGCGTGCATTCGCCACGGCCTCGGTGACATCCTCCTCCAAATAGAGGAGGTAGTTTGATTGACACGCCTCCTTGCAACAATGTGCACGGTAGGCGCGCGCCACCACGTAGGTCACCGCGGGGCGGCTTGTCCGTGTACAGCTCCCGGAGGAGGTCACGCATGGCCACGACGGCTTGCCATTCACCATCCTCCGGGACGTAGTCCAACAATGGACTAAGTTCCTCCCACACGAGGAACAACGCCCATCGGGTGCCCCCGTCGCACCCAACTTCACACCCGTGCAGGCCCGGTAGAGGACCCGTTGCACGGCGTCGGCGTTCTCCTTGGCGGAGGTCCACGAGGCGTGCCTCGATGAACGCCACGTGGAGCCGGCCTATGGCCATGCAACAATGGAGGATGCATAGGAAAACCACGCACCGTTCAACCACACTGTGTGGATCCCCTATGCATCCCCCATTCTCCAAGCTATGGCCGGTCTCCTTGTAGCGGAGGCGGGCCGCCTTCTCACGGTCCAAGGTGCGCCGGGTCGCCACGTTGACCCATGCCGCCGCAACCTTCTCCCACGTCTCCATATTGTAAATTGAGCCCACCAAGGGCGAGGTGGACACACCGATAAGGCGCCGCACGAAAGGTTGGTCTCCCCCGATGACCAACCTGCTTGGCACCCAGCGCTACACCCACTAAAACTTCTCGCAGTCTTGTATGGACTACAATACCTACAAAAAGGACATGGATTAATATTTACATTAATTTCTCGAGATTAATATTAAGTTAATTTTTTAGTCGGCGTTAATATTACCCGAAATCTAGATATTAATCTCGAGAAATTAACGCAAAAATTAACAAACAGCGAATGGGCCACAAACCTTCAAGTTATCGGCTCATATCGTTGCAAGTGCCGCCATGTCCTTGTCCCCGCACACGGCCATCCCTATCACCCACAAGTACGCGGGTGTGCGGCCCCGTGTGCCGTGGTTGAGGAGCCCAATGGAGAGTTGGGTCCAACTACCAACGGCGCACGGGTACGCATCCCCACACACAAGGAAGGTGAGGGGCCTTGTCCAATCGATAGTGCCCACCAGCGATGGGCGTGATTGGACGTACCGGGCCCATGGGGGTAGCGGCCAAGAGCGCCAACTCGCGGGGGGATCGGGGACGGACACGGGCGGCCGTAGGTCAAGGGGGTCGACCAACTCCTTCCACGTGTCCGTGAACGTATCCCGAGTGGGGATGGGGCAGGGGAACGGCAGGCCCGTTGCGGCCGTGTAGTCCGACCCCCGGCGGCTCATGTACTCCGACACGTGCCGGAGGCCAAGCTTGGGGACGTTCAAGTCCATGAGGAGGCCGATGAGGTCCGGGGCCGGGAAGAGGTGGGAGGCATATTGCTTCACCGCCTCTTTTTGCTTGTCGCGAATAAGGGAGGGGTAGCCAACCTCCGTGGCCTCGGACCATAGGGCCCAGGCCAAGGGAGATGAAGCCACCCACTCACCAAGGAGTTGGGAGACCAAAGGGTCCCGCAAACTCTTGGCCCCACTCAAACGCACGAGCGTCATGTTATGCTCGGTAAGGGTGTCCCGAGAGAAAGGCATAACAAGGGCTATACAGGGGAACATGGTGGTGTGGAGGGGGGGGGGGAATGCGGGCAACCGGAAGGGGGATGTCCAAGACACCCACCAACACAACATTGGAACCTCTCTAATATACCGTTGTGCAACAATATACCACGTAACACCCCTTATGGGTCCTCATATGTGCATGGAAAAATGGGTACAAATGACCCAATCAAAAAAATTGAGCTTTAACCCCTTAATATTTGCGAGATGAATATATTAACGGGTTCATATATTAAAAATTAAAATTAACAATATTGACTTTAATCTAGGTCACCGGGGATACCACAGGCCGGAGGGAAAGAGTACCATTCCTTGTGCACCACTGCTCAGGGTAGAGCGACCGGTTCCATTCGCATGTGAGCCATAGCACAGGACGAAGCGACAGGGTCCCCTCCCCTGTGCACCATAGCAGAGTGCCGAGGGACAGGTTCTCCTCCCTTATGCAGCCCAGCATAGGATGGAGCGACAAGTTCCCCTCCCCTATGCACCACGGCACTGGACGGAGCGACAGGGTCCCCTCCCCTGTGCACCACAGCACAAGGCGCAGGCAAAGGTTCCCCTCTCGTGTGCACCACAGCACAGGGCGGAGGGACAAGTCCCCCTACCCTGTGCACCATAGCACAGTGCGGAGGGACAGATTCTCCTCCCCTGTGCACCACCGCACACGACGGAGCGAAAGGCTCCCCTCCCCTATGCACCACGGAACGGGACGGAGCGACAGGGTCCGCTTCCCGGTGCACCACTGCAGAGGGCGGAGGGACTGGTTCCCCTGCCTTGTGCACCATAGCACAGGACGGAGGGACAGGATCCCCTCCACTGTGCACCATTGCATAGGGCGGGGGCACGGGTTCACCACCCCTGTGAACCAGAGCACAGGGTGGAGGGACGGGTTCTCCACCCTTGTGCACCACAGCATACGGCGGGGGGACTGGTTCGCCTCCCCTGTGCGCCAAAGCACAGGACGGAGGTGCAGGTTTCTCTCCCGTGTGCAACACAGCACAGGGCGGGGGGGACTCGTTCCCCTCCCCTGTGCTGCGAAGGAGAAGGAGAAGGAGAAGGAGAAGGAGAGAGAGAGGGAGAGGGAGGAGCGCCCCACCCTCGCCGCCCTGATGGAGGAGCCGCTGTTGGGCGCCGTGCCCAGCGATGAGGTGGGCGTCCCTCGCGAAGCCCTGCCGCCGTACCTGTTGGCCTATCAAAAGGCCGACCGGGCGAAGATTCTCGCCATCGGGGTGAGACGGCGCCACGGGGGCACAACCATGTTTTTCAACAGCACTATTCCCCTCTCTGCACAATTTGGGTTCTCAGGGATTTCTCTTGCACGTTGGATCTTGGTCCACCTGATCTTGCCCTACGTCCTGCTTGGCCAAGGCATCAAAACCATCCTTTGTTGGGGGTGTTTGTGAGCTATGGTGGCCCCCCGCGGAGCTGTGCAGGCCTAGTTTTGCCGTGCCTCATGAACGACCCTTGTCTTCAATGGCGCCCCGCATGTGCCGCTAGCGGGCTGCAAACACAGTGTATGATTTGCACGGCGGGGACTCTAGCCCATGACGTAGGTATCACCTACTGACCCTGTAAGCCAAAATGATGTTATGATGCCGGATGGACCAATGTTATGAGGACTGCATCTTCGAACCGGCGAATTCTTTCGTCTTGAAAACTTTTGCATGACTTGCGGTGACTCCCGGCTCTTTATGAACATGTTTGCTTGCCCAGCTGCTCACCCCGGGGACGACACAATGGTTCACGGCCCAATGGAAAGCACTGTACCTCATTATACAGAAAAGGCAACAAAAAACAGGGCAAAAAAGACATTTTGAAGCCGGCAGCACCAATGTTGTTAGGACAGCATCCCTGAACCGGTGAGGGCTCTGGTCTTGAATTATTTTGCATGTCCTCTGGCACCTCCCAGCCTTTCCGGACCAGGTTTGCATGCCAAGTAGCTCATGCGGTGGACAACACAATGGTTCAAAGCCCAACGGAAAGGACCGCAGCTCATTTTCCCCAAAAAATCAAATGGAAATAGGGCAAAAATACACTTTGAAATCCGAGGGACCTATGTTGTGAGGACTACGTCTCTTAAATGGTGACTTTGCTGGTGTTGAAACCATTTTGATGTTAGGGGGCCCGTCCCAATCTTTCCACAACACGCTTGCTTGCCCAGCAGCTCACCTAAGGGAGGACACTGATTCTACCCAATATCTCTTCTCTGCAAAGGACCAAAAGTGCGTTAAATGTGCACAGTACTGTGCAGTGTGCAGAGTGGAATGTGCACAGCGCCTAATGTGTGCAGTGTGCGCGGTGTTTGCAGTATACAATGTGGGGATCCATCTGCTCGAAGGGGCTGGGTGGCTGGCACAGTTAAATTCTTGTAACTTCTTGCAGATCAGCCTGATTCTGGGCCGTCAGTCACAGCTGCCCACACCGACCAACCGTACGCTTGGCTCTGTCTTGCAAACCCCACATTGGTGTTGGTGAGCACACTACAGCACTGGGTTGAGACTCCACGGCTCGGCAGGCAGTGGACGCCATGGCACAGAAGCTGCATACGGGTGGAAATGGTTCACTACCTGTGCCTGAAACACGCCATCCACTGTACCCCCCCTTGTAATCCCCCCCCCCCATGGGTGGGACCGTCACTTTGACAAAAAAGCATAGGAAATACTAGGCGCCAAAGGTGCGGAAGAAAATTTTCTTTAGGTTATGTTGGATTTTAGTGTTACCATTGTGTGGTGCCAACCCCCGCCCCCCCCTGCGGATGGCATTAGGGGGGGGTGATGACAAGGGGCGCGGGGGGTAGAATGCCAGTAGAATGCCACTTCTAAATCACGAATGGAGCCCTGCTGATCCCCAGCTGTCCCATTCTTTTATTCTTGCGAATCAGCCCTGGCCTCTGCCTGTACATACTGTAAGTCAACCACATTTTCATATTCCAGGTGGTCATCCGCCGCGCACGAACGCTGGACACAACCCCGATCTTCATGCAGTTCCAGTACGAGAACCGGCACAATTGGGGGGCCATTGTGTCGGTAATCCAGGCGCTTGAGCAGGTGTGCGAAACCTATGCTGTCCCGCTCGCAAAGTTGGACGAGGAGAAAGTCGTGCTGTATGCATCCATCGATTTGGAGAGGCCATGTTTGGAGGAGTTATTGAGTTGCTTCTCGAACAAATCGGAGGTGTGCTTGAGGGTGTGCCTGTGTGTGTGCAAGTGTGCATGTCCATGCGTGTGCATGTGTGCCGAAGGCGCTGTTACACGAAGGTGTAGGCCACAATGGCCATGCAGAGGCAAACTGGGCCTGGGACGTGAGCCATAGGTCTATCCTTAACCCTCGGAATCCAGGCCCCAGACCAGCGGCCCTCACCATCCTGGCACCTGCTGCATTGTCATCATGGATACGGAGTCCGTTCAGTCCAGGATTGCTGGAAGCACCCCACTTAACCTCCTTGTGGAGCTTGAGCTCTTGCAGCACCCAGGCTGTCGTGCAGTTTGGTTGCGTCTGGGCCTTGCAGAGGGCATGAGCCCCCCAGAGGGATTGATGCACCGGGTGCTGGATGAGCTGGACAGGTCAGAGAGTTCCATGTTGCCGTGTTCCATTGGCAACGTAGCCACTGCTGCAGCCCACTGCTCTGGCACTGGTGGCTGCCGTAGCTGCAGGCAGACTTCAGCAGCATGTTGGCCCAGCTGGGGAAGCAGCCGGGTGGCCAATCGACCGGGCTGGCCTGTATCCACTCACGGGCCTAGGGATGGCATGACCATTTGTGGCAACCGTCTCAGGGGTGTCCCTGCACACCACAGATATGTGGCAACCCGTCTCTAACGTGTCCCTCACATCAGAGAGGTGATGTCTAGCTGGGTATGTCAGTTGTTTAGCCAAAAGTGTCGTGGCACACAGGGCACACATGCTGCAAGCTGTGGCGTGGCTTTCGCTGGGTGTTGTTAACCAGTCAAAGGGCAGTCCCAAGCTTTGTTGGTGGTTGCCACCCCACCTTTTGGTGTTCATGAAGTGCAGACCTTTATTTTGCTCACGCAGCCAGCTGCTGCAGGTTGGAGGGGGCAGTTCGCAGTGGTCCTTGTATTTCATTGGTCAGACAAAAAAGAAGGTGCGTGAGGGTAGCAAAATGAAGTAAATCCTGGGGCCTAAACTCTGCTGTGATGTTATACTATGTTATCCAGTGGGATGGGGTTTTGACAGTGTTGATTGCACGTGGCACCTTGCACACTCTCGATGGTGAATGTGGGCATAGAGGAGGTTTGTGCCATCCCCGCTTTTGCTTTCCTGGCTCTGTGCACAGGGTCCCACTGACATTTCATGGTTGGCAATGAGCCAATACATTCCAAGTCGCAAAACCAATTCTCTCCTTCCTACTCCTGTCCTAGGCACTAGGGTCTCCTCACCCCAGAAGCTGAAAGGGACCTTTAATGGTTTGTCCATGCTGAAAGTTCACCCCCTATTCTACCATTACCCTCCAAGGGGGTTCCTACTCTGGCGGCGTCCCGGATGTGGTCGAGCCCCAACTCTTGCATTGTGTCATGCCTGCAGGGCAGTGCTGTTGTCTTATGGGTTGGTGGCTCTTGGCTTCATGGCTAGGTTGATGGCACAGGGCTGTGCTGCGCCGCTGTGCTGTGTTGTTGCACTCCGGTGCCGTGCTGTACTGCCATGTTGTGCTGCTTTGCACTATCACTATGTTGTGCCGTTGTGTTGTGCTGCCGTTGTGCGAGTGTGGTGTGCCACTGTGCCGTGCTTCCCTGCCATGCCATTGTGCCTTGCTGCTGCACTGTGCCACTCTGCGAAGCGCGAGCTACTTCAGCTCAAACTAGGACTGGGATTAGACTCGGAATGCCAGATCATGAACCAAACGGACCCGGAAAGTATATTCCTGGTTCGGAAACAGAAAGTGTATTCCTGGTTCCTGAACTACCTTTGGTGGCTCTCCACAGCACCACGGTTGCTGCAAACAACATCCACTAGCCCACCAAAGTCAACGGCTAACCTAGCCACCAACCAAGCAATCACTGGAGCCACCCAATTAGGCACTAGCCAAGGCACCAATCTCGGCATCAACCTAGCCAACAGCTCAGCTTGCAGCCCAACCATGAGATGGGCGTGCGTGAGGCACCAACCTAGCAACCGACATAGCCAACAATCCGGCTAGCAGCCCAACCACCGGCCTAGCATATTTGAACTAGCTACGTGTGTAGCCATAAACGCAGCCACCAATCCAACCACTAACCAACCCACCAGCCCAGCCATAAATCTTGACACCAGCCTGGCCTCTGGCCCACCATTAGCCAAGCCATTAGCTCAACCTCCTACCCAGCAACCACCAGTTTGGCCACAAGCCCAGACCTCAACTCATCCACCAACCTTGCCACTAGGCTGGCCATCATCCCTACCACTAGAGTAGCCACTAGCCCAACCATGAGACTTGCCACCAGCCTAGGCACTAACCAAGCAACTAGCATAGCCACCAATCCCGCAACCAGCCCAGCCTCTAGCCTAGCCACCAACCCATTCACAAGCCTAGCCACAAACCTCACAGCCAACCTAGGCATGACGCCAAATTACCAGTCCACGGGGGGGGCGGGTTGGTGGGCAGGAAATTTGGTGTGGGGAATTTGGCATTTCAATTTGGCCGCCAAATTTACCACGCAAAATCCAGGGGTGAAGCCAAAATGTTGCTTCTGCGCCTTCAACGCAAGAGGATTTAAGCAGGTTTTCTGGGAGTGTCCGCCAAATTTACCACGCTAAATCCAGGGGCTTCCGCCAAATTTCCCACTGTCAAATTAACCACCGCCACTTTGACTAGCCATCCCCGCCCCCCCTCCCCGCTCTGTAGCTTCAACTAATCAACCCATCCTACACAGCTCCCACCAACCTAGCCACCACCGCAACCACCTACCCACCACCGACACAGCCACCGGCCCAGCCATAAACCAAGCCACCTTCACACCCACCAACCTAGTCACCATCTTGGATCTTGACTTCTGAGCTCTTTGGGACAAGCATATATGTGTTCCTTGCACAGCTGAGTGGGCACACTACCTCGCGTGTGGGGAAACAAATCCGGACATTTCCAATCGTTTTGTTTACGTACAAAAGAACCCATTTTCTCGTCTTTGTCCGATGTCACTTGGATCGGGCTGAGTTAGCCTCTGTGGAAAACTTGGTGCTCCACAAAAATTGTTTCAACCCCCCCCACCGGAACTTGCAAGTGACATAGCAAAGGGCTTTGGGCAAAAAGAGGATCAACCGTGAGCTGGTTTGGGTCATCGTGAACCAAAGGGAATAGGGGATTGGTTAAATTGGGTTAGCCCAACGCTTACGACATGAGGATGAAATGAGAATGTTGTGGGGCATTCACACATCATGTATGTATTGAAGGATGCAAGGGACACAGGATCTATAGCAAAACCTAGTAAAACATTTTTTTTACTTGGTAACCGTTTACTCGGTTCACGACTTGTTACTAGGTATCGGGAACCTAGTAAAAAACAAGTTTTTTTTTCTAGGTTTCAGCACCGAGTGAAATTTTTTTCTGTTTACTAGATTTCCGTGCCTAGAAAAATTTTTTTGCTAGGTTTTCAAAACCTCAAAAAAAAGAGAACTAGGCCGTAGAACTTTTTGGCCACTTGTTGGCCACTTGTGCTTTTGCCTCCCGGCCTCAAGCATCGGGGACGCCCTAGATAGCAGTGGTTATGTAGCCACTGGGCCCGCTTGTGGGCCACTTATGATCAGGGTGCTCTTTTGAGACCCATATTCTTTTGTTAAGGACTGCCCTTAAGGACGCCCCTCAAGGGCTTTTTTCGACTCGGCTGGTGAGGGCCTTTATTGAACCCCTTTTTGGGGACCCCCGACAATGCAGGGGTTACATAGCAATGCCGCCCTCCTTTGCGCCCCCAAGAAGGATGGGGTGAGGCAACCACTTCCGATTTTCTCCCCGCGCTTGGCGCCGGGGACCGCTGGCGTTGAGGACCGCGAATAATGCAGGGGTTACTGAGCACTTCCGCCCTCTTTTGGGCCCCCAAGAACGGCGGGGTGAGGTAGCCACTTCTGATTTTGTCCTCTTCTTTGGGCACACCCGAGAATATAGGGGTTACGAAGCACTTGTGGCCTCTTTTGGGCCCCCGAGATGGCAAGGGTGAGGCAGCCATAAGTGATTCGCTCCCCGCGCTTGGCGTTGAGGACCCCTGAGAATGCAAGGGTTACATAGCACTTCGGCCCACTTTTTGGCACCCTAGCAGGCAGGGGTGAGGCAACCACTTCTGATTTTCTCCTTTCGGCTCGCGCTGGGGACCGCGAAGAATGCAGGGGTTCCATAGCACTTCCGCGCTCTATTGGGCCCCGGAGAGGGCAGAGGTGAGGTAGCCAATTCTGATTTTGTCCTCTTCTTTGGGGACCCCCGAGAATTTAGGGCTTACATAGCAATTCCGCTCTCTTTCGGACCTCCCCGAAGGCAAGGGCAAGGCAGCCACTTTTGATTTTGTTCCCTGCGTTGGGGACCCCCAAGAATGCAAGGGTTGCATCGCACTTCCGCTCTCTTTTGGGCCCTTGAGAAGGCAAGGGTGAGCCAGCCAATTCTGATTTTCCCCCTTTTGTCGGGGACCCCCGACAATGCACGGGTTGGTTGGCAATTCTGCTCTCTTTTGGGCCCCTGACAAGGTAGGGGTGAGCCACGCACTACTGGATCTCTCCTCGCGCTTGGCGTTGGGGACACCCGAGAATGCAAGAGTTTCAAAGCCCTTCCGCCCTGTTTTGGGCCCCCTAGAAGGCAACTGTGAGGCAGCCACTTATGATTTTATCCCCGTGCTTCATGTTGGGGTTTCCCCAGATTGCAAGCGTTTTGTAGCATTTCCGCCATTGTTTGGGCCCCCGAGAGGGCTAGGGTGAGGCAGCCACTGCTGACCTTCTCTCCGCGCTTGGCGTTGGGGACCCCCGAGAATGCAGGGGGTGCTCAGCAATTCCGCCCTCTTTTGGGGGGTGTTGTTGCACGGTGTGGGCACGACTCAGTGATTTTCGAATATTCACCTAGCTTGTGCCCCGGGAAACATACCCCACAAAAGCACACCTAGGCACCCGATTTCTGCACCCTGCAGCCCTTGCTAGCATAACAGGAATTTTGTTTTTTTCTTCTCATGCTTGTCACACGTCTCAAGGTCCTAAAATCCGCGCCTTGCAAGTCTTGTTAGTATACCAGAAGTGAACTAAAATCCTCCCTAAAGAGCCGGTGTTCCAAATGTTGGGTTGCAAGCATTTTAAGTTTATGTCTTTGTACACAAACATGGAAATATGCCTTGGCACAATGCATAAAGCGTTCCCCCGCACAGTGAAGGGTTGTGCCCTAGCGGGAGGGGACGAGATGCACAAAGAGGGGCTTATTTTCAGTGCAGTCTCCACCACGCTCTCTCAGGCGCAATGAGTGCCACGGTGTCATCTCCCACCCCAGCTTCCAGGCGAAGAACCGCTCCCCTCTTAGCGTAGCACTCAGCCAACATGATGCCAGGGGAATGCACTATTTAAGAGAAAGAAAGGAAATTTTGGAAATGGAAATTTTCAAAAAGGGGGCAACCAATGGTCAATTAATATCTCAATAGCTGTCGTGCATCCACAACAACCATGGAGAAACCAATGTTGTGGAAAAAAATCAGCTGTTCGGGATCTAGGGAATAAACAATACCAAAAAGTATGCACGGTGTGCGCAGTGATACAGCAACACCCCCTTGGGCCCCCGAGAAGGCGGGGGTCAGGCGGCCGCTTTTGATTTTCTCCCCTTTGTTGGGACCCCCGAGAATGCAGGGGTTACATAGCACTTTCGCCCTCACATGTCGCAAAACCCCTCCCCTTGAAATTTTTTCTTGGCTTGCCAACAGCTTAGCAATTTGTGGATTCCCCGTGGACTCTTGGATTGCCCGGCCCTTAGTAGAATTCTTAGGGCCCCAATCCAAACTCGTTGGGCCAAAAACGGTGACCCATGGTAGACCATGTTCTAGACGTGCTCGGAAATTTTGGTGTTGTCCACGGTTGCGGACGTGCTCGCGATGTTTGCATGCAAGGTTGGACGACGCTCGGGTACCAGAGAACGCTTGGAAATTGTGCTCGGAAATTGTGCTCAAAAATCCAGAAGACGGGCTCTCTTCCTTAGGTGCCTGCGATATTGCATGCAAGGTTTGCCACCTCCGTCGGAAGCGGAAGATGCTTGGAATTTGCACAGAAAAATCTGGGTGGGGGGCTGGCATGCAAGGTGTGATACCCCTGCTGGCAGCGAATGATGGTTGGAGGGCACCCACACAAATTAGGATGCGGGGCTGGCATACAAGGTCGGATACCTGTGCTGGCAGCACATGATGGTTGGACGGTACCCACACAAATTGGGATGGGGGGCTGCCATGCAAGGTCTGATACCTCTGCTGGCGGCACATGATGATTGGAAGGCACCCACACAAATTAGGATGGGGGGCTGGCATGCAAGGTCTGATACCTCTGCCGGCAGCAAATGATGATTGGAAGGTACCCACACAAATTAGGATGGGGGGCTGGCATGCAAGGTCTGATACCCTAGCTGCGTCCTTGTCAAGCGCTTCCATGGCACGCCTAACTGCTGGAGCAACTCGCTAAAAGGCAAAGTGGTTCAGGACGACCGCGTTGTCAAAGCAGGGAGCAGCTTCTTAGGTATGTCCCTGTCGTTTCACACATATGCATTGCGTTCGTGTTGATCGTTTCGTTAAACCAAAATAGGCCACCAAGACGGGCCGCCAAAACGGGCCGCCCAATCAGGCCACCAAAAAAGGCCGCCAGAACGAGCCACCACGTCACCATTGGCGACGAGATAAGACCTGACCAGTTTTTGTACCGTTTTTCAGCACCCGCTGGGGATGCCTTTGATATCTCAATAGAGGCGCCAAAAAAGGCCGCCAAAAAAGGCCGCCAAAAAAGGCCACCAAACCAGGCCGGCAAAACAGGCCGCCAAAACAGGCCACCAAAACAAGCCGCTCTCGGCCTCCCCGGGGTGCGTGAACATGCTGCCCTGCCTTTCCCACTATACCATTCCCTCTCTTCACAGGTGTTTTTTTTTATTACCGGAGAGCCCCTTAAGTGCCGGCCGCGTCCGATGAAGGTGCCTATTGGTATGGCACTGGAGGGATGGGGGACCATGGAAACATATGATACTGTTGCTCACCGATGAGGTTCCCTGTCCGCCCAAGTCCAGGTTGGCCGTGATTCTAGTATGTGGTTCTTCTTGGTGGGTGTCGGTGTTGGATGTACTCCACCTTCGGCTGACCGCCTGCCATTTTTTCTGTCGTGCCTGCCTTGGTGTGTGTGTATCCAAAGTGGCCTAATCGGGAGACATCAATTTGCATGGGAATTTGCATCTGCGAAGTAATGGGTAGAGCCCCATCCCCCCCACAAAAAAAGCAAAACCTACAATTTGCATGGAAATTTGCATTTGCGAAGTAATGGGTAGAGCCCCCCCCCCTGGGGTTCTTTGTTTGCAGTAATGTCGTCATCCGCCAGTGACATGTTCAGTCCCAGCCCCGCCAGTGGCAGTGCGAGTGGTAGTGCCAGCTCTGCATCACCCCCTGATGACTTTTTCGACATGCAGGAAATCAATGTGGACGCAGTGCCCGTGGAGGAGCGCCCCGACTACGTGTCGCGCGCGGAGCTGCACCGGGCCATCGCCCTCCTGTGCTTCACCCCCCACGCCGGCCGCTACGTGCAACCACACGTGCCACGCCTCTTTTTGGAGGCCATGATGCCTGCGCGTCTTTTCAAAAAGCTGAAATCCAAGGGCACGGTCCTGATGAGAGCCTCGAACACCCGGTTGGGGGTCCCGCGCCGCACTGCCGCCGAGGCAAGGGATGACACCACCCCTAGCCGTTACGTTGGCAGCTTTGGGACGTGTACCGACATCTACAGATTCGTGCACCCACCGCGGAAGATCAGGTGGAACCGCCAGAAGGGGCCCCCAACGAGCAGAGGGAAAAGTGGGAAGCCTGGAAACTCCTCGAACAGCATCCCCCTGAAGACCTCCCCATCCCGCCACAAAATGCTACGGAGCAAGTCAAGGCAGCTTTTGCCCTCAACAAGGCCATCCAGCAAATGGCCTTCCACCATGCTCTGGTGCTTGCATATGTGGTGGACACTATGCCAGTACTTCTGTCCCTGCATTAAAAAAATGAGTACTTGAGATTTATTGTGTGTGACCCGTTTGCGGATATGGTTGGTGCCTCTGTGGTCAGTACGTCGGGCGCGCAAATTGTGGGGGTTCATGCCCCCACGTTCGATGTGGGCGAGCACGTCACCATTGACGACGAAATGCGACCTGGGCAGTTTTTGCGACGTGTTAGAGCACCGGCTGGGAATGCCTTTGATACCTCAGTAGAGCGGATCGTGGAGACAGATAGGGGGCTGTACGCAATTGAGTTCGCGCTTTGCCGGGCACCGCCAGAGGGAGTCGTCGTGCGCAGACGGCCTGCGGAGGTCTTGGGCATCGCGCGGTTCTTTGAAAAGAGAGGTATCCCTAGGGTTAGGTATTTGTGGTGCTTTGTGGTGCCTGTGCAAACCATCCCCTGATGCTTTGCACTGCTTTGCAATTAGGATGGCTCACATTTTTAACATGCCTTCCCTTCCTCCCGGACGGCAGTCTAGATGGCGGCTGGGGGGACCTCCCGGAGCTGCTCGAGTTCGGCGATTTTGTTGAGCCCTACTGGGATAGCGATACTTAGAAAGGTTTGAACGCGTTGCAGTCGCCCCAACCCCCCATTCTCTCCCCCCCCGCCCCTAGCTCCTTCACCACCGCCCCCGGTCCTGTTGTCGTCCCCACTCCGCAGGCCACGCCTTGTGCCTGCCCACCCCCCACACAACCACCAGTCACATTAGGAGACGCCATCACCCCCGTGACACAGTACTACCCCTCACGGCACACTCTTGCCGAATACCCGTCATGGGAGCAGCTCGTGATGTTTAATCTTAGGAGGTACTCATTTGTAGTGGAGCGTCGAGGCCCGCTGCTTCTGTGGGAACAGGGGATGTGTGTGTCTCGCTCCTCGTTTGTGACACACAGTGAGGAACGTGCCTTGCGTCTGATGCGTAGGGAATACTACCTCCACCACCCAGCTCCTCCACCCCATACCCCCCGGACCACAGCACACAGCATAGAACCAATAGTCAAATCCCCTAGTCAGCAATCCCTCACGCAGCTGGCCGCACACCGGAGGACATCTCTGCTGCCTCTTCGGAACGTCAACCCCCAACCCATGAATGGTAACCCCCCATTGGCGCCACCCCTCCGCGCGCGACCAAGGGCACTCCGCCCCCCCCAAGGGATATCCTACCCTCATGGACATTGCTAGACGGAGAGAGGACAACCGAAATCCCGCAGAAGGCCCCCCTCGAGCAAGACGTCACATCACGTACTTTAACGTAGGTAATCTTCAGGGAACCGGAAGGCAAGGGTAGCTCTTGTGCTCTTGTCCCGTGCCTGTGTGCAGCCTTTCCCCTTTTTGATGGCAAGGGCCACAGATGAGCCCAAAAAGTTTTGATGTCGAGGTTTCACAAGGACAACCCAGCGTATAAGGTATGCTATTGGGCCTGAGGCAATGTAGGGTGCAGGGTCGGCACCATTCGTGTAATGGCCTATGCAGACCATTCGCCAAAAGCACAGCATGTGGAGACCGTCCGCCAAAATGTGTAAACGCCAAAAGGACAGGTATGGGCCTCGCAGACCATCCGCCAAAAAGGACAAATAGGAGACATGTGTAACAGACCATCCGCCGAAAGGGACAAATAGGAGACATGTGGAGCAGACCATCCGCCGAAAAGGACAAATAGGAGACATGTTTAACAGCCGGTGCAGGCCATCCGCCGAAAAGGACAAATAGAAGACATGTGTAGCAGACCATCCGCCGAAAAGGACAAATTTGAGACATGTGGAGCAGACCATCCGCCGAAAAGGACAAATTGGAGACATGTGTAACAGACCATCCGCCGAAAAGGACAAATAGGAGACATGTGTAAGAGACCATCCGCCGAAAAGGACAAATAGGAGACATGTGTAACAGCCGGTGCAGACCATGGGTCGAAACGGACACGTGCAGACCATCCGCCGAATTGCACCATCCTCTTTTCTCTCAGCCCGCGACGAGCGTGGGGAAGCACGGGCAGCCGAAGCCCCCCGCAGCGCCGGCGCCCCACCCGCTGAAGCCGAAGCCCCCAGCAGAGCCGGTGCCCCACCCGCCGAAGCCGAAGCCCCAGGCCCAGAGGCAGGCGACGCCGCCAAGTGACGACGACGACAACGCAGTGCAGCTGGTATGTGACCAAACCGCGTGCCGCTGCTAATCCGTCGGAAAGGGGTGTACCATTGCACTCATGTGTCCTCAGGCCACCGTTGTTGCTGCCGTCATCGCCCTGGTCCATTGGGGGCAATGGGAGATCCAGTTCGCCCTGCTCACGCAGAAGTATCGCGACCGCGGGTGGGAATGTCGTGGACATCTTGGACCGGAGTCAAAAGGAGAAGCATACCGATGGCTGTGCCGGAGCCTGCCGGCGATGGGGACAGTGCAGTGGCGCTACACAAGCCCAGTCCCCCCACCGCTCTTTGTTGACGCCATGCAAGAAGTCATGGACACACGGGGGTGGCCGGCGCTGGCGAACGCTGAGGTGGCAAAGCGGTACCTGGACCAGTTGTGAGAGAGGAACGTTGAGGACCCGTGGGACGAGTGGGACCCACAGTGGGAGCTGTATGACAAACGGGCCGACGACATGATCAGCTACAGAGCAAAGCTGCAGGCGAAGCTCAGTCCGAAAGAAGCCAAAGCGCAACCAGAAAAGGAGAAGCGCCCCAAGTACGCGCAAGGCCGCCGTGTCACCCCTGGTCCCCGGGTGCCTACCGCTCAGCAGAAAGCCGACCTCGACAAGCAAGTCGCAAAGACAAAGAAAGACATGGCCAAGGCGCGGGCGCGCCTCAGCAAGCTGCGTCCCAAGTTGGGGGAGGCGAACTCCATCTTCCGAGCATCAAAAAGGTGGGCACCACACGACAAAAAGACCAAAAAGATCCGAAAGCTGCCGCCGCCCCTTAAGCCACTGGAAAGAGTGAAGGCTATCACGGGTATAACCCAGGAGGGGAACACACTGCATGCATTTACAGTGGCACTCCGTGGGGAGGTGGGGGGGACAGTTAACGACGTGCTCGTTCTTGATGTGGCTGGAAGTCCGGCCTCTTTGTCATATATTACCCTATTGCAGCAGAAGGGCATGCCCTCTAAACGCGTGACGGGGGCGCAAGCACTGGTGGCCAATTGTTTTTATGTGGCCATCCAGGCTGCGTTTGTTTTGTTCAGCATGGACCACCGTGTGTGGTTCGAACGCCCTCCACCCTTGCGCACTCTGACAATGACTGTACGGGACTGTGCAAACCTATTGCAGAACACAGCCAACTGGTTCTGCACACTGCCAGTCCCTCGGGGCTCAACGTGGCACCGCGAGGCAGCAGACGCCTTGCAGTTTCTGGCCGCCCACAATTTTTTTTATGTCCCTCTGACCAATGAGGTGTTCCCTGCCGTTTTGGCATATGGGCTGAGGGAGTTTGCAAGCGATCCCACGCAGGTGTGGGGACATTGGTCCAGCAAACGTTCGGGGGGGGGGGGTATGCCTCATGGCATCCGAACCGGCACCACCCGCACCCTGAGGGACTACACCCTCGGTACAGGTTCTCACCCCAGCTCGTGGATGACCTCTAGGAGCGAAATTTTTTTCTGTGTGGACCACCCACACTTGGACTTGTGCGCCCGGCAGAGCGTCCGGCCTGGGTTGACGTCAACCCGGCAATTCGACGACGCCTAAGCGGCAGCTGTTTGGAGACAGCAGCAGTATTATTATTTTCATTATTATTATACTATGGAGTGTCCACCATGGGCTGGGTGGCATGAACGACGGCTCTTTGGGCAGCAGTATAATTACTTTCATTATTGTTATACTATGGAGTGTGCACCTCCACCATGGGCTGGGCCCGATCGGACACGATGAATGATGCACACAGTGTTGTCCTGTGCTAACGATGGGTTGTGCGTGCACGACGGGTAAAAGGGGTGAAAAGAAGAACACGTAGGAGTGATCTGTAGACCATCCACCAAACGGACAAGTAGGAGAGCCTGTGCAGACCATCCGCCGAAAATATGTGCAGACCCTCCGCCGAAAAGGAAAAAAGGACGTAGGGGAGATATGTAGGTGCAGACCATGTGTCAAGCCTGTGTAGACCAGCCGCCGAGACGGAAGGATAAGTGGGAGAGCCCGGAACAAGTAGGAGATATGTATTGGAGACCTCTCACCAAAAAGGACAAGTAGGGGAGCTCTGCAGACCATTCGCCGAAGAGGACAAGTAGGTAATGGCCTGTGCAGACCATCCGCCGAAAAGGACAAGTAGGAGAGACAGCAAGATGTGTAACTGGACAAAGATGTGTAATGGCCTGTAGGAGACATGTGTGACCCCTTCGGAGAGGTAGAGATGTGTCTGGAAAAACCTGTCTTCCGCGCCTTTTCATATGTGCCTTGCCCAGTGGCAGATCCGCTTCCGGTACGCCATCGCGCATCATCCTTGCACGCTTGCTTTGTATTCTTCAGGAATTGAACCTACGAACACGGAACACAAGCACATGTAGCAGACCACTAGACCAAGCACGAAACGATACCACAGTAGTGCAAATGTTGTTCATGAACTGATGACATTTGAGGACAAGTGTAAACGCCTGAGCAGACCATCCGCCGAAAAGGACAAGTACCAGTCATGTGTAAACGGCTGTGCAGACCATCCGCCGAAAAGGACAAGTAGGAGAATTGTGTAACCGAAAAGGACAAGTAGGACAAATCCCTGAGCAGATGCACTTTCAATGCACTTTGCATTCAACATGCTGTTGTGGTCCAGTGATGCTCTTTGCAAGGGAGGGGTGGTTCAGGTTACGGCAGCCAAACTGAGCATCGTTCGTCTGTGGATGAGTGGTTATGGGCGTAGACTCCGGCGGCAGGGCTCGCTGGTTCGAACCTTGGCCTGGCCAACTCCAACAATAGCTCTAGCCCAGCACCAGCCACCTCGTCGTCGAACAGCCTCCGCCACAGGGATGGTGGCTCCAACAACACCAGCCCAGCCCACGCTGGGACAGCCACAACAGACCAGCCCTCGGTAGGCGTTATTGCTTAAAAAAAATGAAGGGCAGCTGGTGATCGCATTTGATTACCTATCTTCAGCGACTGTATTTGTTGGTTGCGCCCCATGGGGTAAGCTTGTCCTCCAGCTCCTTTGTGGGCCCCTGGTCTTGCGGTTCCTCTTCCTACGATGCAGACACAGTGTGTATGCAAGGGTTTGAACCCAGGGTTTCGAAACGTAGGGGACATGCACATACCTCTAGACCAACAGCTGCCATACCACATATTACGTAGGTGGTGCCTACGAACTGGCCCTCGGTAGGCGTATTGCTAGGAAACCGAAGGGCCGCTGAAAAGATTGTGCAATCGCCTGAGCAGACCATCCGCCGAAAAGGAGTCGTTTGTCAGATTGTGTGATTGTATCAGGCCGAAAAGCAGACCATCCGCCGAAAAGGACAACTAGGAGTCATGTGTAGACCATCCGCCGAAAAGGACAAGTAGGACAATTGTGTAATCGCCTGAGCAAACCATCCGCCGAAAAGGACTCTTGTGTCCCTTGTGTGATTGTGTCAGGCCGAAAAGCAGACCATCCGCCGAAAAGGACAAGTAGGAGTCATGTGTAAACGCCTGTGCAGACCATCCGCCGAAGTACGACAATTGTGTAATCGCCCGAGCAAACCATCCACCGAGGAGTCATGTGTAACGCCTGTGCAGACCATCCGCTGTACAATGCCTAGGAAAGAAAGGAAAAGAAAGGAAGAGCATAAGAAGGAAGAGAAGAGGGAGAAGAAGGTGCAAAAGATTATCCCCTTCAAGGCGAAGAAGAGAGAGGAGAGGGAGGAAAAGCAGGAGAAGAAGGTGCAAAGTACTATCCCCTTCGAAGGGAAGGCAAAGAAGGAAGAGGGGAAGGAAGAAAAGCAGGACAAGAGGGTGCAGAGGATCCCTGAGACCCAACCTCTGGCCCTGGCTCATGGCCAAAAAGAAATCAGGCACTATGGAGGACCTCCTACTCCCTCATCATAGTGGCGTGCCCTATACCCGAGTCCGCCGTTATGCCGGTACCAAGAGTTACATCGATAAAGCACACGGTACACGCCTATTCAAAAACTCCTCCTCTCCCACCGCCGCCGCGGTTATGGATTTCTCCGGTGTACACGGAGCATCCGACCATGACCCTATAGTAATCAGTACCATACCCTGGACAGCCCCCCACCTCCCCATACCCCGGTGCTCCACCTGGAACCGCAGAGACCTACACCGGTATCGCGCTGCCGTGGAACGGACCACAAGTGGTATGGCTCCCCAAGCCACTTACCACGACGTAGCGATGTCCTACTCTGCCCTCTCGTCCAAGATCCTGGATGCCATGAGGGAAGTCAACGCAGCTAAGCCCCCACCATCCCACTCCCCAACCGATGTGTCAGATTGGCAGTAGATAGTCGGGCAATTTTCACGTCAGGCCAAGCGCCGCTCAAAATTTTTTTATCGCCGAATCAAACACACCCTCCTGCCCCCCCCCAGCCCCCTCGACCTTGCCTGTACCCACACGCAAGATCCAGCGCATACTGCAACGGAACTCCCCATGGAGCCGGCAAGCAACAGAACTCATCTCCCCCTCACACCGATTAGCTGACCCCCCCCCCCCCCCAACAGTCCCAGAAATCCGTCTGCTCGCACGTGCGGCACGGAAGAAGTCCCCAGACCCCGACGGCATACCCCCCTACCTCTTGGCCGTCCTACCCGACCCCGCCTTTGCCCTGGTTGACAGATGCCTGGTGATCTGCTATCAGCAAGGAGACGTCCCCCGTCCCTGGCTGGTCTCAGAGACCTTCTGTATTTTCAAGGGAAAGGGCTCCTGGAGGGACCCCGACAGGTGGAGACCCATCGCCATGAGTAACTCCATTTACAGGTTACTCATGCGATGGTGTTCTAAAAAAATGTACCCCCTCCTATCCCCCCAAATACACACACGTCAATTCGGGGGACGCCAAGGGGTCTCCACAGCCCATGCCACACAGACTTTCCTGAACGACATGGACAGTGACGTCCCCTGGGAAAACATTTTTGCTTTCGACATGTACCACGCCTTTGACAGCCCCCCCAAAATTGTGATCCGCGAAGTGTTGGATCGGATGGGAACCCCGCCGCAGCTACTGCTCCTTATTTCTACGGTGCTCGAGCATGGTTCCACGTTCATCTGAGGCTCCCCTTAATCACTGTTCACCACCACACACGGGGTCAAAAAGGGGTGCCCCATGTCCTGTTTCTTGTTTGTTCTAGGTTTTGAGATTCCCCTCCGCTTTTTCCAATCACAGGGACTCGTATTCTCTGCTTACGTAGATGACGTATCTGTCCCTGTACCCAAAGGAGCCGGGCCACGCATCGCTGCCACTGTATAGCAAGGCCTGGCCCTGATCGGCTGTCAGCTCAATGTTCTAAAGAGCGAGGCCCTGCCCGTATCCCTCTCCAGCCCCCCCCCCACTGACCTTACCCAAGTACGCCCAGCCACCACAACCTCTGCAGGCCGGTACTGATCTCTGGACCCCAATTCCATCCATTGAAATGCCTGAATGGTCAGACGATTCGCAACATCGACTGACCAAGGTATCCTACCTCTTGCACCTAGGGCACCCCATACCTGCGCATTTCAATGTACAGGCGGCCTTCCGGCTCATTGAGAGTGAACTCCAAAGCCAGCTAGCAAACCTCAATGCTCACCCCTCCCAAACCCTGGACAGAGTACTCCTGGTGAACACAGCCGTCCTCCCACGCCTGCTCTACCGGTGTGAATGCCTCCCCCTCACGGAACAGCACTTGCTCTCACTGACGCGCCCTCTCGAACAGTACGTCCTGGGAGTTGCTAGTCTGCCATCGCTCATTGCACACAAAAGATTGTACACGCATCACACACACGGCCTTGGCCTGCGCAGCCTACGTATCCTCCAGCCTACCAGGGTCCTCGACTCACTGCACAGCAATGTGACCCTGCACCAACTTCGCACCACGACCACATTCCACCTCTCTCCCTACCGCGTCTTTCAAGCAGCACTCCAGCTACTAGGACCCCACCGGCCACCCTCCATGGTCCCGCTGACCACCACATGGAACGCCCGCCGCCAAATTCAACTGGCTACTGAAATTGTCTCAGTGGCTGGACTGCGGGCTTATCTCATCCCCAACCCCTCCACCCACCCCGACTGCACGTACACCGATGGCAGTAAAGTAGGCTTTCCACCGGCATTTGGCGCAGCTGCCGTCCTGCAGGATGGGCGCATCGCAGTCTGCCGTGTGCCTGGCGCCCCAAACTCATACAAAGCAGAGGTCATTGGAGTGCTACTAGGTTCTGCCCTCTCACCCCCAAACACCACCCTCCGAGTCGACTGTAAAGGCGCTATAGCGTCCACCACAGGTACCCGACGGCCAGTCAGACACTCACACTGGGTGCTGCTTGCGAGGGACTCCCTCTTGCGGAACACCACAGCCTTGAATGGATTGAGGGACACACACGTCGCGTTCATCAAGAACATTCAGATGAATACGCCAAGTGGGGGTCTACACTACCCCTCCCCCCCCCGCCACGCCCACCACCCCCTGGGACATCATTCGCCACGGTGAGAAAGTCCTGCCCCCCCATAAAGTCTGGACACTAGACCTTGTACCCGCCCACTCGCAGGAACACTTCCGTCCCTCCTCGTGGACCCCACTGAAGTATCGACCCCTTGCCTGGCACAAGTGGCTCTTCGGCCTGCAGACTAGGAACGGCTTCAGTCACTATGCCAGCTAATGAAAAGATGAGTCGCCCTCCTCCACGTGCGGCCATTGTGGTTCCAGACGCAATGCAAGCGTCCACGGCGTCCTTGCGTTTTGTGCACCCTCACACCCCCTCGTCCAGGCGTGGCTAGCGTCTTGGCCCAACCCGCGCCTCCTCCAACAGTGGCGTTCCACAGCTCTCCGTAGGGACCTACGGATCATTGGACGCCTTGCCATCCCCCGCTCTCTCTATCAGCTCCTGTATCGCGCCCAAGGGGGCTCGCGCGCCGCCCGGAAAGTCGTGGGGCAGTTTCAACGCAGAGTCCTGGACTCAGTCACGTCCGTCCTTTCCACTGCTTTGCCCCCCCCCCCTCTAAAAAACCCAGCCCCTTCGACCCCCACGCATGGTGTACCCCCTGCCGGCCCGTCTGAACGCCCTGCCACCACAGGAACCACTGCACATGTTTCGCTTGCCATCCATATGTGCGTCCCCTACCCCTGCGGTGTATGTCCCTGCATGCCCTACGGAGTTTCCCCCAACTGCGCTGCTTGCCACAGCCCCACCCATGCCCTGATCCTCCGCCCCCACCTGCACAGGCCTGAAGTGGACGACGAAGCAGCTCACTGCCCTAATTTAAGTGGGAGATTGCCAACAGGGCCCTCTACTTATCTAGGCAATAGCACCGAGTTCACTGCAGCTTGTCACTGTCATTGTTTTTCCGTCCCCCACATTGTGTGTATCTGCTGTGCTTATATGTTTTTGCTTTTGCTTACTGAAATTTTCTATTTTTTAACCGACTAGCGCCGAGTCGGCCCATCCATGGTTTGCCCACACCCACACCCACACCCAGGATGTGGACATTTCTCTTCTCTCCCTCTCCCATGTCCTGTATTCATGACTGGAACCCAGCCATGCTAGCTGCCAGCCCCCTGGGCACCCCCACATGTGGCCATCACCCCCGGGGATGGAAACGGGGCGACTGCAATCGGGGATACCACCAGTGTCTACTTCTTCATACCCTGCACTTTCCTTCACCCGCCAGGGACCCGCGGATATGCCGACCCAACCGCTGACTTCTGACCCATGACCCAGGGATGTGGGTCACAAATCTGTATAATGGGCTGGCCCTTCCTATCAACGGACCGTTGAACAGTGAACTGTGTGTATCCAAAAAAACAAAAAAGAAGAGATACGAGAGGGAGGAAAAGCAGGAGAAGAAGGTGCAAAGGACCATCCCCTTCGAAGGGAAGGCAAGAAGGAAGAGGGGAAGGAAGAAAAGCAGGGCAAGAGGGTGCAAAGGATCATCCCCTTTAAGGAAGAGAAGAAGGAGACGCTCGCCACTTTGTTGGGCGAGCAGATGTTGGGCAGCATGCCCAGCGGCGAGGTGGGGGTCGCCCCGGTAGCCCCAGCCCCGCCCTGCCGGTCGGCCTACCGACGGGCCGACCGGGGGGTCATTCACCCCTTCTTGGGGTGAGTGAGCCCCAAGGCGCCACGGTGCCACAACGGTGTTTTTCAACACCACCATCCCTCCATGAAAAGGACAAGAGAGATGTTTCTAGCCTGAGAGCATGAAAAGGACAAGGTAGAGAGAAGCGTAATGGCCTGTGTAGACCATGCGCCGAAAAGGACAAGTAGGAAAATTGTGTAAACACCTGAGCAGACTATCCGCCGAAAAGGACAAGTAGGAGAGATGTGTGTAAACGCCTGTGCAGACCTTCCGCCGAAAAGGACACGTGGGAGATATGTGTAAACGCCTCTGCAGACCATCCGCCGAAAAGGACAAGTAGGAGACATGTGTAAGCGCCTCTGCAGACCGTCCGCCGAAAAGGACAAGTAGGAGACATGTGTAAGCGCCTGTGCAGACCATCCGCCGAAATTTCCCTCCTGCAAATGCAATGCATCAGTGCCATGAATTTGTTGTGAACCACGTCGTGTGGTACGTTAGCGGCAGCTGCACTTGGGAAGAAGCACTCCGGCATTTGTGGGGTCAAGGGCATGTGCATCGTGATGACGTGCGCCGTCTCTTGGAGCTGCCGAATGCAGAATGCCGTTCCGCAGTGGCAAATCGAAGACCTCCTGCGTGCGACACAAGGCGGCCCAAGTGGCCTTATTGTACCCAACGGATCTTGCGGCACGTGCCCAATGTAGCACCCCCCCCCCCCTTCCCGAAGTGCCCCCCCGCGTAGCAGTGTGGTGGAAGCACGGCATGAGTTGCGGTTGTCAAGTCGCCTGATGCAACGGGTGCGTGCCCTAGTCCCAGACCTCCCTTGGACTACGGGTAACCTGCACATGGAGGAGGCAATCCAGACTCCCAGTGTAGACCGCCGGTTAAACAACGAGTCCTTGCTCCTACAAGTCTGCGGGCTTCTACTCCAACACCAAGGCCCAAGGCTTGTTCGCAACACCCCCCCCCCCCTGGGGAAGATACCCTGCAGGTTGTATCGTTTTCTGATGGCTATGACCTCCGCGGCAGAAGCAAGTACAATGTTAAGGTTGCCATCCTGGATTTGGCGGGTCAGCTTTTTGATCCTGTTGAGGGAGTGCCTTCTGCCACCTCTCTCCTAACATGGCGTGAACTCCCCCGTGATGACTGGGCGGCCTGGGCCGTGAATGGGCGCGTCCACGAGATAAAAAAAGTGCAGGCCACAACGTTCAGGCTTCCCGTTGTTGTCGCCGGCACGCGCCACGTTGTTCAGCTGAGGCTACAGTTGCGCTTCCTCATGGCCGACCATCACCAGATGTGGTCTGAGCTGCAGGATGGACAGGGTTGTTGCTCATGCCAATGGGATAGAAAGGACCACCTTGCCAACTTTTTCACTACGGCGCCACTTCATTTAGACAGCTACTCTGTCCGTTTGGCTGGGTTGTCCAACTTAGCCCAGGTACAGGCAGTGCAGCCTGTACTACATAACATTACAGGCTTTGGCAGCCGAATAGTAGGGGTTGTGGGACGCACACTGCCCACCATCGAGTCGTGCACGTTTCTGGTGCTTGTGGTAGCTGTTGCTCGCCGCTATGAGCTAAAAATGGATCCACACACAAAACAGCGCCAATCCAAGAAGCGCAGATGCTTCCGTTCAGGGTTCTCACTCACGGGGCGAGAGGTGCGCACATTGTTCCCAATGGTTGTGCAAATAGGCAAATTGCCCTTCCCCCTCCATCAGTTGTTTCTGAGGTTCTGTCATATCGTATCCCTGTTGTATGGGACCAAGCACATGCCACCATGTGTATGGTCCACACGGGGTAAAGTGCATGTGTACTTAACCCTCCTCATCACTGAGATGTGTGAGGGGGGTAGCACATGCACATTGTACGCACATGGGATGACGCACTTTTTTGATTACCCGCGTCTTCCTGTGCACGTTCAAGACGAGGGGGGGGAAGCATGGCTCGCAGTGGCCAAGCGCTTTGCGGGGTCACCAGCACGGAGAATTCCGAAAGTATCCGGGAGACCCTGCAGCATGAACATTACGTGCAGTTCCTGCAAAGGGTAAAAGAAAGAAATCGTGTGGAGCACTGGCACCCCGAGGTGCGGGCGATTCTGCTGCAGCCTTGTGGTGTTCTGGCCACTGAGTGTTGGCGTGACATGCTAGTGCGCATTGTCCAATGTGGTGTTGCAACTAGTGGCTGTTTCTGCGCAATGGACGTGGCCACAAAATCTGTCCAACTAGGGTTCCCTGGCTCAACGCAGCCAAGTGTTGATGTCTATTGCATCTGCGGCCTGTGCAGCACCCAGTTGCCCCAGGTGCCCCACTGGATCCCTATTAACTGGGATGTGGTTGTTTCCTGGCCGGTTCTGGGTTTAGGCAGCCTTTGCACCTTCAACTCCCGTAAAGACCGACGACACAAGAAAAAGCAGCCGCACCCTGCCGCGGTCGAGGCTGCGGGTAGCGATTTTGCCCCTCCTGATACGTGCGCGGGCCTGCCAGCCCGACAAGTGATGCCAGTCCGCCAATGTCGGTTGGCCCAGCCACTTGTGTTGGACCCTCGCGCTTCGGAGTTGGATGCACAGAGCTCCTCATCCGATTATAGAACAAAGAGTGAAAGTAGTGGCAGTAGTGGCAGTGAGAGTTCACAAAGCAGTTGTAGCAGCAGCAGCGACAGCGACACCCAAAAAGTGGAGCCACAGTCACCACCTGTGCCCAAGCCCAGCCCAAAGTCTGTTACTGTTCCTAGCACACTAGGTGCCCCATGTCCACCACCCTGTTCCAAACCTAACCCAACATCTGACACAATGGGTGCCACACGTGGGCCTTAGGCACCACCCTGTCCCAAGCCTGCCTCAATGCGTGGCCCCATTTCTGGTGACCCCCCTGCCATTAGTTGCCACGGAATGGTGGATGTACTACTGCAATCGACTGGCGAAAGCAGCTCTGCTGCACCAATTGAACGACCCAGAAAATTTCGGCCAGTGCTGATGCATCCAAGCCGAAGCCCCAGGCGAAGCCATAGCCATCACCAGAATATATCTATTTAGATTAACTACTATCCTGCCCAACCACTGTTTTGCTGCACCACTGTCCATTTCATGGGGGGGGGGGGGGGGCACTGTCCAATTTATGGGGGGAGGGGGGGGGGAACCCGGCGCTCTGTGAGTCAGTCCCGCGATCGGCGACTTGTGATTTGCCACCCGTGGCCTTGGTAGCCGGGGCAGCTTCTCTTTGAGGAGTGGCGGAGCAATGTACATAGTTGAAAATTTTTTTCAAGTTTGGTGCTTGTGTGCTCGTTTGCGTGTGTGCTTGCTAGGCCAGCGAGGAGACGTCAGAATGTCACAACGAATGGTCCACTTGGGGCCTACGTTGGACCTTCCATTTCTCTTTGAGGAGTGGCTGTCTGTCCAGAATTTCTTGCATGGCATCCACAAAACTTTTTTGAAGTTTGGTGCTTGTGTGCTCGTCTGCGTGTGTGCTTGCTCGGCCACTCAAGGCCTACAGTTCCGTGTGTTCTGCAAGAGCTCTGCACAGTCCCGTACAATCATTCACACGGTGGTCCATGTTGAACAAAACAAACACAGCCTGTATCACCGTATATATAGCATATATACATTGTCCACTTCTCTTTGAGGAGTGGCTGAGCGTTGTATGATATGATGTGTACTTTGTTCGGCGTTGCCCGTTTTTGGCTGTGCGGTTTGTCCTCTGTGCCGTGGCATGCATGCGTCCCTCCGGACGCTGCACTCTGCATGTGTCCCTCTGGCCCATGCCTCAATGGTATGTGTGTGGTGCGCGCGTAATGCAGTGCACTATTTGGCTTAGTTCTTGTGTGCTTGTGTGCTCGTGTGCGCGTTTGCTGTGCTATGGCATGGAGGTTTGTCTATCAAACGTGGCAAGTGGGCGAGTGGTCCCCACCTTGGGACGCAGCTCGCCGAGGCGCGCCCGGGCCTTGCCCATGTCCTTCTGTGTCTTTGCAATTTGGTTGTCGAGGTCGGCTTTCTGTTGAGCGGTCAGCATATGTGCTCTTGTCTTGTGCCTTTGTAACCCGGTGCTCCGTGAGTGAGTCCCACGGTCGGGGACTTGTGATTGGCCACGCGTGGCCAACGGTGGGTCTACCAGGGTCCCCGGGGCGAAAAAAATCATTTTTTCCAAAGTTGTTCCTAGACCACTTGGGATGCTCAAACAGGTGTTTTTAGGCCGTTTTGAGCCCGTGGTGACGCGTTTTGGGGCATGGAAAATCCCAAAATGCCTTGAAAATGGGCCGTGTCGGGACCAAAAATGGGTCAAAAGTGGGTGGAAAACGCATTTTTCCAAAAGTGACCCTGGACCATTCGGGATGCTCAAACAAGTGGTTTTAGCCCATTTTGAGCCCGTGGGGGCGCGTTTTGGGCCATGGAAAATCCCAAAATGACTTGAAAGTGGGCCGTTTTGGGACCAAAAATGGGTCAAAAATGGGTCAAAAACGTGTTTTTCCAAAAGTGTATATATATATATATATATATATATATATATATATATATATATATATATATATATATATATATATATATATATATATATATATATATATATATATATATATATATATATATATATATATATATATATATATATATATATATATATATATATATATATATATATATATATATATATATATATATATATATATATATATATATATATATATATATATATATATATATATATATATATATATATATATATATATATATATATATATATATATATATATATTACTACACCCCTCTCCCCTTAAATTTAGCTAACAAGCAACAACAACAACACGTCTCCGTGCCGTTTTGGCCATTGCTCTGTCCCAACGCTTCGGATCTTGTCCCCATGTAGCCATCTTGGAGCCTAGGTGGTGCCCTTGCCAAATCCAAGTTTTGAGCCAAAAAGTCACCGCTGGCGGCCCGGGGCGGTGTCGCCAAGTCGGGAGGTGCCCTCCCAAACCTGCGCAGCTTTGGGCCAAAAACAGCCATTTTCCCCCAAAAACAGCCCTAGTAAGGGTTCAAAACAGCCAAACGAAGGCAAACGGCTGCTACACTGCACGTGCGGCTCGACTTTCTCGTGACCAAGGGACCTTTGGTGCCCTCTAACTCCACGATATGTCCGAGAAACGGCCCAAAAAGGCGCCAAAAAGCCCCAAAAACTGCGCGATGTGCACCAGCACCCCAAAACCAAGAACGGGCCGTATCTTGGGCTACGTGGCTCAAAAATGAATTCCGAGGGCACCTAGTCCACCCGCAACCCCCCACTTTTTATGGTTTCCAAGCCTCAGAATCGCCCAACGAGACACGTAGACCCCCGTACCAGTGGTCACTTGGTGCAGCCGGAGGGCCGGCCAGCCCACGCACAGTGGGGGCCAACGGTGGGTCCACAAGGGTCCCCGGGGCGAAAAAAATCATTTTTTCCAAAGTTGTTCCTAGACCACTTGGGATGCTCAAACAAGTGTTTTTAGGCCGTTTTGAGCCCGTGGTGGCGCGTTTTGGGCCATGGAACATCCCAAAATGCCTTGAAAATGGGCCATTTTGGGACCAACAATGGGTCAAAAATGGGTCAAAAACGCGTTTTTCCAAAAATGATCCAGGACCATTTGGGATGCTCAAACAAGTGGTTTTAGCCCATTTTGAGCCCGTTTTGACCGAGTTTAGCCCCTTCCACCACATGCATGCACCATGTTGTGCCCTTCGCACGTACCTTAGAGCCGTGTGGTGGAGCTACCTGAAGTTGGGAGAGGGGTGTAGATTGGAGGATATATATATATATATATATATATATATATATATATATATATATATATATATATATAAAACAGAAAAACAGAAAACTCACCGTTGGCGGTCCGGGGCAGTGGCGCCAAGTCGGGAGGTGCCCTCCCAAATCTGCGCAATTTTGGGCCAAAAACAGCCATGTTTCGCCCAAAATAGCCCCCAAGCCCGGGCGAAACGCCGAAACGAAGGGAAACGGTGGCTATAACCCACGTGCGGCTTGACTTCGCCGTGTCAAAGAGCCCTCTATTGCCCTTCAACTCCAACATATGTCCGAGAAACGGCCCGAAAAGGCGTCCGAGGTGTTGTAGCGCCACTCAAATTCCCGCATGTACCACTCCAGGCGGTGCTCGCGGATGCCGAAGCAGACGTTGATGACCCCCCGGCACATGGGCCCACAGGCCATCCATTCTGTTTGTATGCACCTTTTTGGTGCCAACGATGCGCGTCCCCACCCCCTTTTGGTGAGTGACGGAATGGTGGGTCCATGAAAGTCCCGCCGCCATGACCTCATATGCACGGGCCCCATCAATGAAAACAGTGGACCCCACAACTCAGATGAAAATAAGAGATTTGATGCTGGTTGCGATGGCAAAACAAATCAGACATACAACCGGGGCAGCGACAGGGCAAGCTGGCAGTGCAATGTAGCCAAAAAGACATGAAATGTGAACTCAAAGCAGGCAGAAATTTACCACAGAAGCGTGAAATTCAGGTGGCCCACTGTCCCAAATGCCTCTAACACTTATTTTCTTTTGCGATTCTCGACCCAAAAAATGGTGCGGGGGGGGGGCACCCCAACCAAAGTCCAGCCGGTGGGTCCCTGGGGGGGGGGGGGGCGTGGTCCGATTGAGCCATACATATATGTGTGTGTGTGTGTGTGTGTGTGTGTGTATCCTCCAATCTACACCCCTCTGCCCAACTCTAGGTGGCTCCACCATACGGCTCTAAGGTACGTGCGAAGGGCACAACTTGGTGGTTACCTGTGGCGGAAGGGGCTAAACTCGATCAAAATGGGCTCAAAATGGGCTAAAAACACTTATTTGAGCATCCCAAATGGTCCAGGATCACTTTTGGAAAAACGTGTTTTTGACCCATTTTTGACGCATTGTTGGTCCCAAAACGGCCCATTTTCAAGGCATTTTGCGATTTTCCATGGCCCAAAACGCGCCCCCACGGGCTCAAAACGGGCTAAAAACACGTGTCTGAGCATCCGAAGTGGTCTGGGAACAACTTTGGAAAAAATGATTTTTTTCGCCCCGGGGACCCTGGTGGACCCACCGTTGGCCCCCGCTGTGCGCGGGGCCGGGCTGCCCTCCGGCTGTACCAAGTGACAACTGGTACGGCGGTCTAGGCGTCCGTTTGGGCGATTCCGAGGGGTGGAAACCACAAAAAGTGGGGGCTTGCGGGTGGACTACGTGCCCTCGGAATCGGATTTCGAGCCACGTAGCCCAAGATACGGCCCGTGCATGGTTTCGGGGTTTTGGTGCACATTGCGCACATGTTGGGCTTTTTGCCGCCTTTTTGGGCCGTTTCTTGGACATATGTTGGAGTTGAAGGGGACTAGAGGGCTCTTTGACACTGCGAAGTCAAGCCGCACGTGCACTGTAGCCACCTTTTCCCTTCCTTTGTGCGTTTGGCCCGGGTTTGGGGGCTATTTTGGGCGAAAAATGGCCATTTTGGCCCAAAACTGCGCAGTTTTGGGAGGGCACCTCCCGACTTGGACCCACTGCCCCGGGCCGCCACCGGTGAGTTTTTGGCTCAAAATTTGGATTTGGCAAGGGCACCACCTAGGCTCTAGGATGGCTAAAGTAGAGTCACGCCCGAGGTGATGGGCCTGGTGCCCTGGTGGCGGCCCGGTGCGGTGGCGCCAAGTCGGGAGGTGCCCTCCCAAATCTGCGCAGATTTGGGCCAAAAACAGCCATTTTTCGCCCAAAACAGCCCTAATAAGGGTTCAAAACAGCCAAACGAAGGCAAACGGCTACTACACTGCACGTGCGGCTTGACTTTCTCGTGACCAAGGGACCTTTGGTGCCCTCTAACTCCACGATATGTCCGAGAAACGGCCCAAAAAGGCGCCAAAAAGCCCCAAAAACCTGCGCAATGCGCACCAACACCCCGAAACCAAGCACAGGGCGTATCTTGGGTTACGTGGCTCAAATCACAATTCCGAGGGCACCTAGTCCACCCGCAAGCCCCCACTTTTTGTGGTTTCCAAGCCTCAGAATCGCCCAACGAGCCACTCAGACCCCCGTACCAGTGGTCACTTGGTGGAGCCGGAGGGCAGCCCGGCCCGCGCACGGTGGGGGCCAACGGTGGGTCCACAAGGGTCCCCGGGGCGAAAAAAATCATTTTTTCCAAAGTTGTTCCTAGACCACTTGGGATGTTCACAGAAGTGTTTTTAGGCCGTTTTGAGCCCGTGGTGGCGTGTTTTGGGCCATGGAACATCCCAAAATGCCTTGAAAATGGGCCATTTTGGGACCAAAAATGGGTCAAAAATGGGTAAAAAACGCGTTTCTCCAAAAGTGATGCCTTACCATTTGGGATGCTCAAATAAGTGTTTTGAGCCCGTTTTGAGCCCGTTTTGACCGAGTTTAGCCCCTTCCACCACATGTCTGCACCACTTTGTGCCCTTCGCACGTACCTTAGAGCCGTATGGTGGAGCCACCTAGAGTTGGGAGAGGGGTGTAGATTGGAGGATATATATATATATATATATATATATATATATATATATATATATATATCCTCTAATCTACACCCCTCTCCCATGATGAAGTGGCTATTCGTCTTAGGTGCCTCACAAGGAACGCAGGTGTGTTGCTCAGCATGTCGTGTTGTGTGTGGGTTGTTGATAAGTGGAGAGGTGGACCCAAATCCACCACCTTTGTCGGGCACCTCCGATTGGTTGGCTATGCGGCCCAGGTGTCATCCGTCGGTTCGCACTGCCCCTCACCCCAATGCACGGGAGGGTAGCATCGACTTGGGTATTCGCAGCCGTACTGCGAACCTCAAGGGGGTAGGCTCCTGAGGCGTGCAAGGGGTTAGCCTTACAAGAGACCCACATATATAGGGGGGGTTGAAAGGCCAGTGCGGACGTCTGGCCATAGCAACTCGGGGCAGTGGCTTTGGATCACACGACCATAAAGGTACATCACCCCTCCCCGCTTACACGCCACTTGGAAACACCCTTCTCCCCCCGCAAACAAATGATGATTTGGTTACTTGGGACACTTTCTAAGCAGTTGCAAAAAAAAAATGGCTGCAGGTAAATGGGGGGGCTTAGCACGGTACTCTTAGAACACACAAGTGGTGTATGGCACGTGCGATTAGAAGGTGAGGGGAACCTCAGGGGGGTAAGCTGATGACGCGGGCAAGGGGTTAGCTTCAGTATAGACACACATAACGAGGGGGGGTTGAAAGGCAAGTGCGGATGTGCGGTGGCTTTGGACCACACCGACATGAAGGTACATCACTCCTCCCCCCTTACTCCCCACTTACACAGCCCTTCTCCCCTTCCAAAGAAAAGATGCCACGAACGGAGCGGAAGGGACGGGAAGGGCCCAGGTAGGGGGGGTTAGCACGTTACTTTTAGACAACGCAAGTAGTGTGTGGCTAGAGGGTGAGGGTTTTTTGCTTGGTCATGTTATGGGGTTGGGAACGTTGTGGAAATAGAATGTATTCGCCATTCGCTAATGTTGTGGGTCGTAGCCCCTACACCCACGCCCTCGAGGGGCGATAACGGGGTTAAGGACAACCATGGGGTCAATGGTAGACATTATGGTTGCGCTCTCATTTAATTGGGGCAATTGGAAGTAGTGGTGCTAAACGCATGTAATTATTGGCAGTTTGTTGGCAAAAATCCTTACACGGAAAAACACCTTGCCAACCAGGAATTGGACTTGGAGAGGAAATGAAGGTAACTCGGTTAAGAGTACACCTGCTTTCCAAGTCCATTCGTAGAGCACCATGTGACGCATTAAGTGTGGCGATCCGATTAATGGGCTAGTCAAACAAATCTTTTGCCGCACCCAACACTTTGAATCTCTCGGTCGCCATTGGGTCGGTCCTCTTCTTGTCCGGATGAAGAAGTAGAGATAAAGAGCGGTGTTGCGCCTTTACTGCGGTTGCATCTTGGGCACCCAAGAAGTGCAAGGCATGTGCCTTTCGCCGGCGAAGACTGGTGTTCTCATCTGTGATCCTTGTGGACCAGTCGGTGATTTCTCTCTTCGTTAGAGCCAAATGAGCCACCGGGGTACGCTCCGCTCGAAGACGTGACCGGGGGGGTTCGCTTGATGGTGCCGTTGGATCTTGGTGCGGTTGAGGGCGTTTGCGACTAACCCGTTGCTCGCTGCCCGTTGCACGTTGTCTCTTGGAATGTGGCCCGTTGCTTTCTTGGGATGTCCTTTTTCTTGAGGAGTGGTTGTCCTCGGTGTAGGTTGACTTTCCGCGCCCTCCTTGGGGTGGATGTGGTTGCGAACGATATGGTGCTTGGCTTGGGGGTTGATGTCATGCTGGCATATCACTTCTTCTGGACTTGGGAACCCTTCTCGAAGGGTTTGCTGTTGGTGTTGGTGGACTTAGCCGCCTAGATTTTTGTGTTGTGTTTGGGGTAGGCTTTGTGCTGGCACCTCCTTTTGACCCTGATGTTTTGGAGCGTTGAGCTCGATGTGTTTGCGATGGATTTGGATGAGCCTCGTTGTTGCCTACCGTTGGGTGTGATGGTCCCCGGTTGGTGGCTTGTGGAGAGCAGGTCCAATGGTGTTCGCTTGTGTCAGCATCCAATTCAGCATCGGTGACGTCAGGTAGGGCTCCACACTCCGTCATTGCCCAAATGACGGGTTCATCATACATGGTCAAAGCATCCTCGTATGTGGCGTCTTGGAACGTATTTACTGTGGATCGCAACGTTGTGGAATCCACTGCAAACATTTGAAGGATGCTTGCACCATATGCCAAGAACCATCGTGGGAGCTGCCCCGTCAACGTTTTGGCAGCGCACCATTGCATGGCGAGCATCACCACGCGGAACCCACAAGTATCGGAATCAGGTTGGGTTCCGTAATGGTGCCACAGGAAAGACCAGCCAATTTTTTTCAACATGACTCGAAACAAAGCCCCACATTCTGACGAGGCGTTTTTGGAATCGTGAATGACTAGGCTCTTGCAATCCACTTGGAGATCTGTAACCAACACGTAGTGGACCCCTATCGTGGAATTTCGGGACGTTAGCAATAATGGTAGCGCGCATTTTTGTGTACAAATGAGGCTTAGTGTAGGAAAATGTCGCATGAGTTGGGCCAACTGCATGTCGATGATAACAGGTTTCACCGAGGTGGTTCTTGGGGGCAAGAGAATTTCAAGGAGGCACTGGACTGCCGCATTGGACAACCACGCACATTCTGCAAGATGGACTTTGTGCTCCATGGAATCATTTCTCTCATCCGGCCAATATTCAAAGCTGAAGTGGCAATTACGTGCATCCAAATGGGGGTAGTCACCAATGGAGGACGGAGGCGGATGCACATGCGATTTAGTCGGGTACCGTTTGGGTGGACCCTCAATGTGGTCTTGCTTTCGAAGAATGCGCCCCCGGAAAACAGCCTTTGTACCACAAATTGATAGTCCATGAGCCGCACACAAGGTCCGCAACTGAACAACGGACATTTGGCTCAAGACATCCGCACTAAAGACATGTGGCTTGTTGTTGCCATCCAACAACTGCACTCCAACATTTGGTTGCTGAGATGTGCCATGAGACCGTCCGCGCATACGTGGCTGCTCCGTTCCGTCCTCATTGAGGTCGTCAATGTCCAATGGCAACTTGTCTCCTTGTAATTGTCTATCAATGTAAGACCACCATGGAAATGACACATACTGCAAGATGAGCAACATGTTCACTTTTAAAATGCGGGCATCCAAATTTTGGGGGAAATGAGATTTGGTGTGCCATGAGCGGCATACACACATGATCCCGGCAATGAGAGTGGATGTGAAGGTTCTACGTGGCTAAGGAGGAATGTGGTGAACGGGCTTGGGTGCCAAAACATTTGTTGCCACAAACCAATTCCACAGCTGCACGTAGTAGGGGTCCACAAGGAATGCCTCACGGCGATAGTTAAGGATGCATAGACCCTGAAGGGACCGTGCCCGTGACAATGCAACATACGCATGTGCTGCGGCAAAGAAGGTTGCCATATCAATCCACACAATCCGGTACGAGCAGCCTTGCGATCCGTGAACAGTACATGCATATCCTGCGAGCATCGGAACTTGTAGTATTTTGACCTGCACGGATGGCCCGTACACGGGGATTATTTGTTGGAACCGACAAATAGGGTACTCCCTAGTGCGACCAATGGGGCACACAAAGATAACATCATTGGACCATCGCTTGATAACAACCATTGTCGAGTTCACCAAACGATTCTGAATACTAACTTTGCGGATTAACCGGGCTCCCATACCGGCGGCGACGAAAACCTGTTGTGGGAGCACGCGGCGATTTCGAGAATTGATGTAGTCGCACATGGCTTGATTGGTAGGAGCACCACCCATGTCCACATAGGTGGCGTTGAAGGTCACAATATCAGATCCCAATTGTGCCATGAAGTGTTCGTTCCACCGATGCATAGCATTCCTGTGTCCCACTAGCATGGGGGCATCTTCGAGGTCTTGAAGCGAAACATCATTGTTTGGAGCGATGCGTTGCTATAGAGTGAGATGATCATCATCTGCTTCCTCCCCAATGCGTACACAATTGAGCAAGTCAATGAATTGTCCATCGTCTTGGCGCATGACCTCCGTCAACACAAACGGCACAAAATGGTTCCGGAAAAGGGCACTATCGAAGATGTCGAGATCAATAGCGGGAAGCTGCAATGGGTCGCCAACAAGAAGCATTGTAATTCCTCCGAAAGGATTCCGCTTGTCCCGGCGCACCTTGTGTAGTATGTCATTCAATGTGTGGACGAGCTTGTTCGACAAAAGTGAGAACTCGTCCACAATAATCATGTTAGCATTACGAATCATCCACCAAAGAATTGTTCCCTGTTTGATTTGCCAATCAAGGTCCAAGGGCAAAGAAAACAAGCTGTGGATGGTTCGGCCACCAACGTTCAGCGTTGCCACGCCACCAGCACCGCACACGAGTATTGAAAATCCACATGCGCGTAGCTTCGCAATCAATAAACGCACGACATGAGACTTCCCAGTTCCTGCAACTGCTGTGAGAATGGCACACAACCGAGGCCGGCTACCAGCAATGCTAGCCCGACAATGTGTCGATATATCTAGTACATCCTTCGGTTGTTGTTGTTGAAAGTATGCCACAAAGATTTCAAAAACCATGCGTTGCCAATGATTTAGAGCATTGACCAAGGTTTCGGCAGCTCCGGGGTCATCGGCATTCATAAACGCCTTCAACTCCTCAGCCAATTGGGGATCCATTTCCGCCTCATCAGCAACCATTGGTTCATCGTCACCGGCTTGATGCTTGTCAAGCTCATTCAAATTCGACATATAATTGTTGAAGAAGGTTGCGTAAATTATGTCCTCAGCCCGAAGGACTTCTGCAAGAAGACGCACCTGCTCAACTGAGTAACCTCGAGCTTGGGCGTTGTTTAGTGTTTCTCGTGCTTCTTCCTCATATCCCCGGAATAGACCACGAAGGATACACTCCTCCATGTAGGTCTTCGACACATTGTCCTTCGAAAAGAATCGCTGTTCGTGGTCTTCTTTCATGAAGGGCTGGGAGAGGAGAATCTTTTGTAAGAAGTACTTTTCGGCGTCCTCACCGTAGGGAAGGTAGAAATTCCACCTTGGAATGGCAGTGCGCCGGCGCAATCTCCACTTATTGCCCATGTTGTCTCTAATTTCCCGCTCCATGCGCTCTGGAGGGGATGGCTACCAGTATGGGCGCTCCTTGCCATTGTCAGGAGGATCGGCTTTATACCGATCACCGTCTACTGCGTCGTTAGAATCACTAGACAGAGATTTGTTGGCCATATCCTCTGCCGGATTGCTTGCCAAGGCGCTGGCCTCTGAGGGATGCGCTGTGTACGACGGTAATAGCGGTAGAAGTCAGGGTACTTCAGTTGCAAACCGTCCGGAAGCTCCAAATAGAAATCGTACCTATCTAGGTACCAAACATCTGTAGACGTTTCATCCTCCGGTAGGTGTTTGCGGCATTTCATGCGCCCCAACTTAGGCCATGGATCCGTTGGAATCCATACAACCTCTCTACTACCCCTACATTGATGAATGCCGAGCAGCATCATTCCATTCTCCATGCGTCCCAAAGAACGTAGCTTCAGCAAGCGCTCAACGTCAGTGGCATTTGGTGACAAGTCCATTGGAACAGTCAATGATTTTGCAGCTTTGGTGAGATATTTCGCAAGGTACAACTCCCAGCCAAAAGATGTGATCCGTTGCACATTGTTGTGGCATTGCACACGTACCAGAAGGCGACGATTGTGAGGCACCACACAAGCATCTTCTTGTTCCTGTCGGCGGTACAATACGCGTACACCCTTGCTGTCCAACTCCTCCTTATCTTGGGGAACCGTAAACGCATACCCTGACTTGCATTCGGTACGTACGCGCCCTTGGCTAATGTTGAAATATTTGTCTGGGTAACACTGGTGCACCATATTGCACTCCTTGTATAAACTCCGTAGATATGAAGTGAACTCCGGATCATAGCCATCACTTTCGCGGGGCATTGTAGCGCAGATGACATCATCCGGGATGGAATCGGGTTGGCACCAAACAACACCATGCAAGTGCACTCGGCCGCGCTCTTGGTATTCAAAGCGAAACCAATAATTGCGAACCGTTCCAAATGGACCTCTCTTGCCAATGGCTAAGAACTCACGCTTGAAGATGTCGACCCGCTTGTGAAATGCGACACATGCCTCCATACCGCACCCGTCTTGAATTGGCTTGGTGGGCCTTGTGCCCTCGGGATATTGTCCAGGCCACACCGCACCTGCGCGACATCCCTTTTGCACTGCGTCTTGCAAATCAGCCCAATTGTCATTCATTGTCCAAGTAATGAATAGGTCTGCTTTTCCAAGCTCGCGGCTCATTGCAGTGAGGTCAAGATGCCGTGAGGACCAATAGGATCGTGTCCCAACTAGCTTGGATGGGACATAAGTTCCATATCGATAGTATGGGTTGAGTTCCGCGGTACCTTGATCAACCCCTTCGCCTTCCAAATTCTGATTCATGGAATTGACACCATCGTGGTACGAAGCACGGGCCTTCTTATGTTCGTGTGCGGGGCGTGCTGATGATTGGCTTGGTTGGCTCGGGGACTGTGTGGATGATTCGGCACCTGGACATGGAGTTGATTGGCTAGGCTGACTGGGTGATTGAGTGGATTGCGAAGAAGATTGTGCGTGATGTGATGAGTGTTGCTTTGGAGGGGGCTTGGGTCCTGCAGAGCTTTTAGCAGCACGCAGATGTTCCGCAGTGATATCCTCTGCGCGATCACCACGTTGCGCTTTGAAATTTTGATGGTTCCAAATAAGTTGATTCTTCATCTCTTTACTCACTTGGAAGAAGGACCACCATCGGTCACGGCGCCAGCGCTCATCAAATGCAAAATACCGGCTACGGTAATACGCTGCACATCCAATTCCACACCCAACCTTGTATCCACCAACTCCACCAGGATACAAATCCGGCCAAACGCACGGTTCCAATTTGGGATCGTTGAAATGCAAATACGTGTCGTTCGCCAATGATTGTGCTGCAGCGGTAACGGTGCCCCCTGCACATTGAAATGGTGCTCGATGCATGAATCCCACTCTGTCTTGGTGAGGGGCAAAATCGGGAATGATGTTCCGCGGTGCATCACACTCCACTGCCAAGCCACATAGTCGTCTTGTAAATGGTACTCCAGGCGTTTCCCGTACTTATCCTCAAAAAAACGCTTTGTCAATGTCCCCATTGTAGAAGCTGCATTCTGCAAGTAGCGGTTCAATGTTTCATAATGCGCCAAAAACCGGGATTAAAAGGGGTGAATTTTCTTCAGCAACAGCAATGCTTGGTTAATTTGCCGCGTGTTTTGGGCCCTATCCTTCGGCTTTTGATAATCGCGCAGCAGATCTTCTTTCATGGTCATAAACCCATATAGTGCATTATAATGCTGGCTAGGCTTGCGGCCCACACCAACGGTCCCAATAGAATGGTGCCACTGTCGATGACGCAGATCCACGTGCTTAAGGGTATTTGAATACAAAGCACCCAACGCGATTTGCCGTTTTTGATATTCAGTGAGATTCGCAAGTTTGGTTGGGACCCTGTAATGTGTCGTGCCATCCAATTCGTACCCATAATTTATAGGATCGTACTTGGCACGATACTTGCTGCAAACGAGGCATGCATACATACGATGTGGCGAATGCCACACCGGCGTACCATACACTTTAAAGGGGCCAATACTCGTGGGATGCAACGGAGGCGGAACGCGAAAAGGTGGTTCTTTGTATTGTACATGGTTGGCAAACAAGTCATTTCGGAACTCGAAGATCGCACTAGTAATCACATGTGTGGGTGGCACCCCAAAGAGGTTGGTGGTACGGACTGCACTATCATCTCGGGAAACAAGAAATTTGCGCGCACCAACCGGGCCCCAAAGCAGTTGACCACATCGATGGCAAAGGGCATCGAACAGTGGCGAGTACAAAACATGCAAGCCATCAAGCCAATAGTCTCGGACGGATTTCAAAGAAATGCGAGATGGCAGCATGTGCTTCCCGCGGAAAAGCTCTTTCTTAGCGGCACCAACAACCCCCGGCGATCGGGGATGTGAGGCTTTGGCATGTTGCTTTTCAGGCGTATTGCCGTGTCCACCCACAATACCTTTATCGCGTTGCGCCTCGGGCGTGTTCCTTGCACCCCCAGTATAGCCCTTGGCGGCTTGTGCTTGTGGCGTGTTCTTGGCACCCTTAGCGGCTTGTGCTTGTGGCGTGTTCTTGGCACCCTTAGCGGCTTGTGAGTTCCTTACACCCCCAGTAGATCCCTTGGCGGCTTGTGCTTGTGGCGTGTTCCTCACACCCCCAGTAGATCCCTTGGCGGCTTGTGCTTGTGGCGTGTTGAGATTTGCCATGGATGACGATTGAACTCCACGCTCCACCCGCTTTTTGAGCCGGTTCCTTAGTTTGCTGCGTAGACTGGCATGGCGACGGCGAATGGTGCGCGGCGCAACTTCGGGATGCCGCGCAATGAAGTCCCCAGGGGCGAAGTCAAGGTCCGCTTCGAGGCATTGTTGCAACTCTTGTTCCCAGCAGTCAGACATGGATGATATGAACATAACTCGGTTAAGAGTACACGTATATTCCAAATCCAACCGCAAAGAACAGAGCACACAATGGAAAAAAGGGACGTGGAGAGGAAGGAATACAGGAAGATGCAGAAACATTGCTACATTGCACGCCTGCTACATTGCACGCCTCACGCCTGGCAAGATCTCATGATCCCATGATCCCACAATTATTACCTACTATGGTACCCATCACCCACGATCCCATGATCCCAAAACCATTACTTACCATGGTCATGTGCAACACGTGCGTGATACTATGCAACTCGTCCGTTCATTATCTAGGCTACTTAACATCAAAATACGAGCATAAAATATGCGTGTGGGCAGCATTGTCGCAACTCTTGTTCCCAGGAGTCAGATATGGATGGTATAAACGCAACTGGGTTAAGAGTACACGTATATTCCCAATGCAATCGCAAAGAACACAAAACACAATGGAAAAAGGGGTAGCGGATGAAAGAAGCTAGTGCACAAGTTCAGCAAGCAACAAAGGACTTTTGTATAGCGCCTCGTCTTGCGGCATCTGGCGCTCATAGCATGGACGGTTTGATCACCATGGACGGGTTGATGAAAGAACCTAGTGCACAAGTTCAGCACGCAACAAACGACTTTTGTATAGCGCCTCGTCTTGCGGAATCTGGCGCTCACAGCATGGACGGTTTGATCACCATGGACGGTTTGATGAAAGAACCTTGTGCACAACTTCAGCACGCAACAAACGACTTTTGTATAGCGCCTCGTCTTGCGGAATCTTGCGATCACAGCATGGACAATTCATTTTCAAGGCATTTTCCAATAATTGCAGGTCCCGGACGGGTGTGGGAGTGGATCATCAACACGCAACATACGACTTTTGTATAGCGCCTCGTCTTGCGGAATCTGGCGCTCACAGAATGGCCAAAGTAGAGTCGAGCCCAAGGCGATGGGAAGGGGCAATGGCCAAAACGAAAGGCCGGTGTGCTTGCTTTCACGGCATTTTGGGATTTTCCATGGGTCAAAACGCGTCACCATCAAAATGCGCTGAAAAAATTTGTTTGAGCATCCAAAATGGTCCGGGATCACCTTTGGAAACATGCGTTTTTGACCCATTTTGGACTCACTTTTGGTCCCTAAAAGGCCCATTTTTAAGGCATTTTGGGATTTTCCATGACCCAAAATGGTTCACCACGGGCTCAAAACGGGCTAAAAACACTTGTTTGATCATCCCAAGTGGTCTAGGAACAACTTTGGAAAAAATGTTTTTTTTCGCCCCGGGGACCCTGGTGGACCCACCGTTGGCCCCAACCGTGCGCAGGCCGGGCTGCCCTCCGGCTCCACCAAGTGACCACTGGTACGGGGGTCTCGGTGGCTCGTTGGGCAATTCCGAGGGGTGGAAACCACAAAAAGTGGGGGGTTGCGGGTGGACTAGGTGCCCTCGAAAATCGGTTTTGCGCCACGTAGCCCAAGATGCGGCCCGTGCTTGGTTTCGGGGTGTTGGTCCACATTGCGCAGATTTTGGGGCTTTTTGGTGCCTTTTTGGGCCGTTTCTCGGACATATTGTGGAGTTGAAGGGCACTAGAGGGCTCTTTGAAACGGTGAAGTCAAGCCGCACGTGCAGTGTAGCCACCGTTTCCGTTCGTTTGGGCGTTTCGCCCAGATTTGGGGGCTATTTTGGGCGAAAAATGGCTGTTTTTGGCCCAAAACTGCGCAGATTTGGGAGGGCACCTCCCGACTTGGCGCCACCGCCCCGGGCCGCCACCGGTGAGTTTCTGGCTCAAAACTTGGATTTGGCAAGGGCACCACCTAGGCTCTAGGATGGCTAAAGTAGGGTCAAGCCCGAGGCGTTGGGAAGGTGCAATGGCCAAAACGGAATGGTGACGTGCTTGATTGCTTGTTGTTGCTTGTTAGCTAAATTTAAGGGGAGAGGGGTGTAGTAATATATATATATATGTCCTCTAATCTACACCCCTCTCCCAACTCTAGGTGGCTCCACCATACGGCTCTAAGGTACATGCGTGGGGTACAACTTGGTGCATACACGTGGCGGAAGGGGCTAAACCCGGTCAAAACGCGCTCAAAATGGTCTCTAAACACTTGGTTGAGCATGCCAAATGGTCTACGATCACTTTTCGAAAAACGCGTTTTTGACCCATTTTTGACCCATTTATGGTCTCAAAAGGACCCCTTTTCAAAGCCTTTTTACTTTTTACCTGGGCCAAAACGTGTCACCACGGGCTCAAAATGGGCTAAAAACACTTGTTTGAGTATCCCAAATGGTCCAGGATCACTTTTGGAAAACCGCGTTTTTGACCCATTTTTGACCCATTTTTGGTCTTGAAACGTTCCATTTTCAAGGCATTTTGGGATGTTTCGTGGCCCAAAACGCGCCACCACGGGCTCAAAACGGGCCACAAACACGTGTTTGAGCATCGCAAGTGGTCCGGGTACAACTTTGGAAAAATGATTTTTTTCGCCCCGGGTACCCTGGTGGACCCACCGTTGGCCCCCGCCGTGCGCGGGCCGGGCTGCCCTCCGGCTGTACCAAATGACGACTGGTACTATTTGTTAGGATCCTACCAGCAGTGATGTCATACCCTATTTTTAGCCATTGTGAGCCCTTTGTAGGGGCAAATACCCACTAATAACCATCCAATTCACTTCTAAAACATGCTTTCTTGTGTTTCCCGACCCCA